>WOVY01009723.1:0-245773 GCA_013436015.1 Rhipicephalus annulatus | reverse complement strand
TTCTTCTTCTGGGAAGATGACGGCGGCGGCGGCGGCCGGAAATCGTCCCGCTAATTGAACGAGTCGTTCGGCGACCATTTGAAGCTTGTTTACGGCGGCCCTTTCGATGGATGCAGTCATCAACTTCAGACCCCTCGCCCAGCGACACCCCTTGACGAGGAGGAGCCACGTTCGTGCCACATGGCCGTGCAGTGACCACGCTTCAATTTTGAACGTTCACGTGGACCGTGCGTGCTCGTCACCCTCGCGGGTAATGTGTGATCCGTGGTTGGACGGTGCCCTCTGTACGCGGTCCCCGATCTAGGGATCTGGGGAGGACAGACCCTTTATAATGAGCCCCCACGGCTCATTCGGTGTGCTTTTTTTTCGAGAAGAGAACCAGGCAGAACAGAGCAGAACCGAGCAGAACCATGTAGAACCAAGCACCATGGAGCGCTATGTTAGGAGTCATGTAGAGGCCTGCCACGTTTGAGGGCTCACCGTGTAGGGAGTTCGCAATGTATATTTGTAAATAAACCCTCTTCAAGTCTCTCTTCCTCCTGCCTCGACAACTTCATCCCGGACCTCCGGTGTCTGGAAACACCCGGTCGCAACAACTGGTTGGCAGCGGTGGGATACGAGTCTGCGACGGAGAGCGACATGTACCGGAGGCCAGCCGAAAGCCCTGGAACTCGGCGGGATCGAAGCAGCGTACCACCACCGCACGTAATGGGGTGAGTGCCTGGCTTTGTGCTTGAGATATATCGAGTCTTTTAGCCTAGATTCGTTAAAAGATAGATATAACCAACAACTGCCTGGCCACTGTGGTTGTTATCTCAGCACAAGGCAGCACTGGATGATTATCTGAGCAAGTACGCTAAAGCAGGAAAGCTTAGATGATTCAATAGGAACAAGTGGTAATGTTTCAAAATTTCTAAGGGTACGTTGCGGGTTAAATTTTAGGATGTTGTAAAAAGCAGGAGTGAAAAAACTAACAAAAAAAGTAGAGAGGATGTTGGCCACGTAGTGCTACTTGGGTGCTTAAGCTTGTGGTCTCCGCTGTGAGATTTGCCAGCTTCAATTTCTCTAGACCCAGAATTGAAACGCTGGTGGTTTTGTGTTTTTGTCACAGCTGAGCCAAAGCAAAGTAGTCGCCATGGATCTTACGAGATTGACAGAGAGGACCTGCTGAACCTGTGTTGGGATCTGGAGCTAGATTTTAATGATGATATGCCTGCTTCTAAACTCCGCGAAGTGATTCTCGAAAGCAATAGTGACAATGAGGAAATCGAGCACTTCGGGAATATGTACTTATTGGACCAGGAGGAGGAAGTACAAAGGGCGCAAAGAAAGGAAAGATGGCGCCAGGAGGAATTGGAAGCTGAGCGCAGGCATGAAGAACATATAAAAAGGATGCAGGAATTAGATGAAGAGATAGAAAGGCTTAATTGTGAATTGGTGGCATTGCAGCAGAGTGGTCAATCCATAGATGTAGCGCACGAACGGTGCGATGTAGCGGCGGTGCCATTTAAGACCGAAGCGAAGGCTACAGTCAGACATCTGTAGATGAAGTGCACGAACGGTGCGACGTAGCGGCGGTGCCGATTAAGGCCGAAAGAGAGGGCTACAGGTCAGAAATTTGCAGATGTACCGCACGAACGGTGCGTTTCAGCAGCGGTGCCGTTTAGGGCCGAAGAGAGTGCTGCGGGTCTGATATCTGTAGATATAGCGGCGGTGCCGTTTGAGGCCAAAGAGAAGGCTAGTGCCTGTAAGGGAATGGAACAGGTTTTAACCCATTCTGAGGGAAAAGAGCTCGCGGTCACAGCAGGGTGTGAGGGTTCCGTGTGGTGAAACGAAGTTAAGAATTAACAGAGTGTTCCATCGAACCTTGCAGCCCTGTAGACCATGTTGATGAGCGTCAGAGGCGGACGAAAGGCTCCAGGTTTGGCACCAAGGAATGTGCCAAACGGAGAAAGCGTCCGAAAAACAGAAGCGCGGCAAGGCTCGCGATCAGCGCGGCGCGTTTGACGAGGACCTTCAAACGGCGTGGCGGATTTGCGAGAAAAGGCCCGTTGTCTTCTCTGACTGGCTTAAATCGCATGCGTCTGAGCGGCCGGAGAGTAAGGAACAGAAGTGCGCAATCTACGCGGCCCGCGGTCTAACGATGAACTGATAGGCAATCATCAGGACTGGGCGCGCGAGATGGCGGAGGAGCATATCGTGTGATGAAGAACGTCAGAGTAGGACGAAAGGCTCCCAGGTCCGCACAAAGAAGCGTGCACAGGGGAAAGCGTCCGAAGGGCAACAAAAGGCAAAGCTCGAGATGAGCACAACGCGTTTGAGTAAGGGTTTCAACGGCGTGGTAAAAATCGCGAGAAAAGTGCCGTTGTCATCTCTGACGGGTCTGTATCGTATGCGTCCGAACCGCCGGAAAAGAAAAGCGCATCGTACGCGGCAGTGTGTTGAAGGATAGATTGCTAGGCAATTATCCAGACAGTCCGCGCGAAAATCAGATGAGCATGTGGGTGCTGGTGAGCATCAGAGATGGGCGAAAGGCTCCGTAGACGGCACCAAGAGACGTGCAAAACGGAGAAAGCGCCGTAAAAACAGGCAGGCAAAAATCGCGACGCGTTTGAGGAATGTATTCAAATGGCGGAGCGAAATTTCAAGAAAGTTTGCCGTATCGCAAGCGTCCAAGCGGCCAGAGAACAAAGAAAAGAGAAGCGCATTGTGTGCGTAAGTGGTCGAGGGGCAAGAGACCCTTCCGTTGTTCTCGCGGTGCATTGGACGGGGTGCGGGGCAAAAGAGTCGGTGGTTTTCGAGGGGCAGGAAGCGACAGCAAGTCGGCTTCGAGGAACGTCGCGGGGTTCGGTAGCAGGGCGATTGACGCGTGTTGTAGACCCCGCTTCTCGAGAAATCGTTCCGGGCGCGACCACCGCGAGTTCGACTCAGAGTTGTTGCGAACAGCTGTTAGCCTCTCGGAAAACGTCGACTCGGGACTGTTGAAAGGAACATTTTGTTTGTTTTTGTGATTTTGTAAATAACTCGTTTGGTACTTTGTTTTCGTTAGCGCTCTATCATTTTGGTAGCCTATATGCGTTGTATAGATCTATTGGAAGGATAGTGACACGCATTAGAGCGTACAGAATTAGGCGTTTGTCATCGGCACACCGAGTTGGTTTGTATGCGTCCGAGCCGCCGGACAAAACGAAAAAAAAAAAAAGCACGTTGGGTAGAAAGGCAGACCCTTTCGTCGCTCTATCGACGGCATGTTTGATGGACTGCGGGATGTGCGAGGTACTCAGCGAGAGTAAGAACGCAGTTGTCAGCGCAGAGCTTTGCGGGGGTCGGAGGCGAAGCGAATGGTTTTTGCCATTGTTCCATTTCCCGTTCGCCTAGAAAGACCCACAGGACGCGACACCGCGCGTTAGTCCCAAAAAGGAGTAGACATCCGTGAGCTTTTGACGATGGTCATTAGTGGATTTATTTTGTTTTGAAATTTGCTTTTGACTGTTTAAGTTGTTTGGATTTTAATGTGTTTTTTAAGAATCTCGTCTACCAAATAGTGTTTAGGTAACACATTTTTTGGTTTTGTTCATTTCTTGGGCGTTGTACGTTTAGCTAAGGTAAGCGTTGTGCGATTGCATAAACGACACGCATAGGAGCCTGCGTCATGGTAGATACGTGTAATGGAGCAGGAGCACGTTATGAACTAATTATGACTGAGCGTAGAGAGACGCAAAGTTATTGCTTGCGAGATTTTTCAGGATTCATGCGAAACTTTTTTTGTTGTTCATTTAATGTTTTGTTCGCATGTGTCCGGTGTGTAAGAAAAGCTAGCTCGTGAGTTTATATGTATGCTTTGTGAAAGTGGCAACAGCAAGGAACGGTTAGGTGGTATCTCCTCCAGGCAGGCGCACTGTGATGTGCGTTTGCGGATGTATAATAAAGAGGTTCCTAATGCAGGTGCAGCACGGCAGTTATGCTTTCGTCTTCTCAAAGGAATTGACGACTGGCTTTGGGGCACTAAGGTCGGGACAAAAGATAGCGTGAAGTAAAATGCTTCATTTTATGAGTATGATACCTGGTGGGTTACGGCGGATTACCCACGCAGGCACTCGGGTATGCCACGGTGAGCGCATCACTTGACCGTAGTTTTCTTGAAAGCGTTTGAGGAAGATTATTATCGGATCGGATTAGGAGTTTTGGTGAAACCTCAGAGAAACGTCCCGATTGCTGCTTTGTGTTTGGTAACTGCTTACGTAAGGTTGCTTTTGGATAATTTGTCGGACTCGACGTTGTCTCAGTGCGGCAGGGAGCCACGTTCGTGCTGTGGTGGTGTGCAGTGACCACGCTTCAATTTTGAACGTTCACGTGGACCGTGCGTGCTCGTCACCCTCGGTTGATGTGTGATCGTGGTTGGACCTGGAGGACAGGTCCCCGATCTAGGGATCTGGGGAGGACAGACCCTTTGAGCGGTCACGGCTCAGGTGCTTTTTTTCGAGAAGAGAACCAGGCAGAACAGAGCAGAACCGAGCAGAACCATGTAGAACCAAGCACCATGGAGCGCTATGTTAGGAGTCATGTAGAGGCCTGCCACGTTTGAGGGCTCACCGTGTAGGGAGTTCGCAATGTATATATTGTAAATAAACCCTCTTCAAGTCTCTCTTCCTCCTGCCTCGACAACTTCATCCCGACCTCCGGTGTCTGGAAACCCCGGTCGCAACAGCTGGTTGGCAGCGGTGGGATACGAGTCTGCGACGGAGAGCGACATGACCGGAGGCCAGCCGAAAGCCCTGGAACTCGGCGGGATCGAAGCAGCGTACCACCACCGCACGTAATGGGGTGAGTGCCTGGCTTTGTGCTTGAGATATATCGAGTCTTTTAGCCTAGATTCGTTAAAAGATAGATATAACCAACAACTGCCTGGCCACTGTGGTTGTTATCTCAGCACAAGGCAGCACTGGATGATTATCTGAGCAAGTACGCTAAAGCAGGAAAGCTTTAGATGATTCAATAGGAACAAGTGGTAATGTTTCAAAATTTCTAAGGGTACGTTGCGGGTTAAATTTTAGGATGTTGTAAAAAGCAGGAGTGAAAAATTAACAAGAAAAAGTAGAGAGGGATGTTGGCCACCGTAGTGCTACTTGGGTGCTTAAGCTTGTGGTCTCCGCTGTGAGATTTGCCAGGCTCAATTTCTCTATACCCAGAATTGAAACGCTGGTGGGTTTGTGTTTTTGTCACAGCTGAGCCAAAGCAAAGTAGTCGCCATGGATCTTACGAGATTGACAAGAGAGGACCCTGCTGAACCTGTGTTGGGATCTGGAGCTAGATTTTAATGATGATATGCCTGCTTCTAAACTCCGCGAAGTGATTCTCGAAAGCAATAGTGACAATGAGGAATCGAGCACTTCGGGAATATGTACTTATTGGACCAGGAGGAGGAAGTACAAAGGGCGCAAAGAAGGAAAGATGGCGCCAGAGGAATTGGAAGCTGAGCGCAGGCATGAAGAACATATAAAAAGGATGCAGGAATTAGATGAAGAGATAGAAAGGCTTAATTGTGAATTGGTGGCATTGCAGCAGAGTGGTCAATCCATAGATGTAGCGCACGAACGGTGCGATGTAGCGGCGGTGCCATTTGAGACCGAAGCGAAGGCTACAGGTCAGACATCTGTAGATGAAGTGCACGAACGGTGCGAACGTAGCGGCGGTGCCGATTAAGGCCGAAGAGAGGGCTACAGGTCAGAAATTTGCAGATGTACCGCACGAACGGTGCGTTTCAGCAGCGGTGCCGTTTAGGGCCGAAGAGAGTGCTGCGGGTCTGATATCTGTAGATATAGCGGCGGTGCCGTTTGAGGCCAAAGAGAAGGCTAGTGCCTGTAAGGGAATGGAACAGGTTTTAACCCATTCTGAGGGAAAAGAGCTCGCGGTCACAGCAGGGTGTGAGGGTTCCGTGGTGGTGGAAACGAAGTTAAGATTAACAGAGTGTTCCATCGAACCTTGCAGCCCTGTAGACCATGTTGATGAGCGTCAGAGGCGGACGAAAGGCTCCAGGTTTGGCACCAAGGAATGTGCCAAACGGAGAAAGCGTCCGAAAAACAGAAGCGCGGCAAGGCTCGCGATCAGCGCGGCGCGTTTAACGAGGACCTTCAAACGGCGTGGCGGATTTGCGAGAAAAGGCCCGTTGTCTTCTCTGACTGGCTTAAATCGCATGCGTCTGAGCGGCCGGAGAGTAAGGAACAGAAGTGCGCAATCTACGCGGCCGCGGGTCTAACGATGAACTGATAGGCAATCATCAGGACTGGGCGCGCGAGATGGCGGAGGAGCATATCGGTGATGAAGAACGTCAGAGTAGGACGAAAGGCTCCCAGGTCCGCACAAAGAAGCGTGCACAGGGGAGAAGAAAGCGTCCGAAGGGCAACAAAAAGGCAAAGCTCGAGATGAGCACAACGCGTTTGAGTAAGGGTTTTCAAACGGCGTGGTAAAATCGCGAGAAAAGTGCCGTTGTCATCTCTGACGGGTCTGTATCGTATGCGTCCGAACCGCCGGAAAAGAAAAGCGCATCGTACGCGGCAGTGTTTGAAGGATAGATTGCTAGGCAATTATCCAGACAGTCCGCGCGAAAAATCAGATGAGCATGTGGGTGCTGGTGAGCATCAGAGATGGGCGAAAGGCTCCGTAGACGGCACCAAGAGACGTGCAAAACGGAGAAGAAGCGCCGTAAAAAACAGGCAGGCAAAAATCGCGACGCGTTTTGAGGAATGTATTCAAATGGCGGAGCGAAATTTCAAGAAAGTTGCCGTATCGCAAGCGTCCAAGCGGCCAGAGAACAAAGAAAAGAGAAGCGCATTGTGTGCGTAAGTGGTCGAGGGGCAAGAGACCCTTCCGTTGTTCTCGCGGTGCATTGGACGGGGTGCGGGGCAAAAGAGTCGGTGGTTTTCGAGGGGCAGGAAGCGACAGCAAGTCGGCTTCGAGGAACGTCGCGGGGTTCGGTAGCAGGGCGATTGACGCGTGTTGTAGACCCCGCTTCTCGAGAAAATCGTTCAGGGCGCGACCACCGCGAGTTCGACTCAGAGTTGTTGCGAACAGCTGTTAGCCTCTCGGAAAACGTCGACTCGGGACTGTTGAAAGGAACATTTTGTTTGTTTTTGTGATTTTGTAAATAACTCGTTTGTACTTTGTTTTCGTTAGCGCTCTATCATTTTGGTAGCCTATATGCGTTGTATAGATCTATTGGAAGGATAGTGACACGCATTAGAGCGTACAGAATTAGGCGTTTGTCATCGGCACCGGAGTTGGTTTGTATGCGTCCGAGCCGCCGGACAAAACGAAAAAAAAAAAAAAAGCACGTTGGGTAGAAAGGCAGACCCTTTCGTCGCTCTATCGACGGCATGTTTGATGGACTGCGGGAGTGCGAGGTACTCAGCGAGAGTAAGAACGCAGGTTGTCAGCGCAGAGCTTTGCGGGGGTCGGAGGCGAAGCGAATGGGTTTTGCCATTGTTCCATTTCCCGTTCGCCTAAAAAGACCCACAGGACGCGACACCGCGCGTTAGTCCCAAAAAGGAGTAGACATCCGTGAGCTTTTGACGATGGTCATTAGTGGATTATTTTGTTTGAAATTTGCTTTTGACTGTTTAAGTTGTTTTGGATTTTAATGTGTTTTTTAAGAATCTCGTCTACCAATAGTGTTTAGGTAACACATTTTTTGGTTTTGTTCATTTCTTGGGCGTTGTACGTTTAGCTAAGGTAAGCGTTGTGCGATTGCATAACGACACGCATAGGAGCCTGCGTCATGGTAGATACGTGTAAATGAGCAGGAGCAACGTTATGAACTAATTATGACTGAGCGTAGAGACGCAAAGTTATTGCTTGCGAGATTTTTCAGGATTCATGCGAAACTTTTTTTGTTGTTCATTTAATGTTTTGTTCGCATGTGTCCGGTGTGTAAGAAAAGCTAGCTCGTGAGTTTATATGTATGCTTTGTGAAAGTGGCAACAGCAAGGGAACGGTTAGGTGGTATCTCCTCCAGGCAGGCGCACTGTGATGTGCGTTTGCGGATGTATTATAAAGAGGTTCCTAATGCAGGTGCAGCACGGCAGTTATGCTTTCGTCTTCTCAAGAGGAATTGACGACTGGCTTTGGCGGCACTAAATTTCGGGAACTAAAAGATAGCGTGAAGTAAAATGCTTCATTTTATGAGTATGATACCTGGTGGGTTACGGCGGATTACTCACGCAGGCACTCGGGTATGCCACGGTGAGCGCATCACTTGACAATTAGTTTTCTTGAAAGCAGTTTGATGGGAAGATTATTATCGGATCGGGATTAGGAGTTTTGGTGAAACCTCAGAGAAACGTCCCGATTGCTGCTTTGTGTTTGGTAATACTGCTTAAGTAAGGTTGCTTTTGGATAATTTGTCGGACTCGACGTGTCTCAGTGCGGGCAGGGTGCTCTCCCGTGCCTGTGGTGGTGTGTATGAATGCTTTTCCCAGAGGGGAGCCACAAGGAACGAGAGGGAAAGAGTCCTTGGCTGAGCGTCATCAGCAGTGGCCTGGAAGACAGCACTACACAGCGACACTTCGAGCAACCTGTGCAGCTGGTCACCCTCAGGTCGCTTCTCCCGCCGGCGGACGAGCTGTTGTGACCGGCGCCGGAGCTGAAGAGGGAGCGGCGCTCCTTTAATCTTCAAACCAAACCGAACGACCGGCTGCCTACTGTTAGGACCGGCGCCAGGTCTGACAATGGATCGGCGTTCCTTTTGATGTTCCTTTTTAGTCGCCAAACGGGTTGGCGGCCTGTGTCCGCCATGTATTGTTCCCCCCTGGCCGGAGGGTGCGGCGTCTTGCCGCCACGACACCGTGAGCAGTTCGGGAGACCACAAGTGCAGCTTCTTCTTTGGAAGATGACGGCGGCGGCGGCGGCCGGAAATCGTCCCGCTAATTGAACGAGTCGTTCGGCGACCATTTGAAGCTTGTTTACGGCGGCCCTTTCGATGGATGCAGTCATCAACTTCAGACCCCTCGCCCAGCGACACCCCTTGACGAGGAGGAGCCACGTTCGTGCCACATGGCCGTGCAGTGACCACGCTTCAATTTTGAACGTTCACGTGGACCGTGCGTGCTCGTCACCCTCGCGGGTAATGTGTGATCCGTGGTTGGACGGTGCCCTCTGTACGCGGTCCCCGATCTAGGGATCTGGGGAGGACAGACCCTTATAATGAGCCCCCACGGCTCATTCGGTGTGCTTTTTTTCGAGAAGAGAACCAGGCAGAACAGAGCAGAACCGAGCAGAACCATGTAGAACCAAGCACCATGGAGCGCTATGTTAGGAGTCATGTAGAGGCCTGCCACGTTTGAGGGCTCACCGTGTAGGGAGTTCGCAATGTATATATTGTAAATAAACCCTCTTCAAGTCTCTCTTCCTCCTGCCTCGACAACTTCATCCCGGACCTCCGGTGTCTGGAAACCCCGGTCGCAACACCAGGCAAGCGCGCCAGCAAACGACGCGCACTTATGTGGCTGGAACAATGCTAACGAAGATGCACGTTACGTGCGCAGAGCGAAAGCCATGCTTACACCTTCTAACCAGGCTATGATATAACGTAATAAAAAAAAGAGAAGCGTGAAGGTGGGCATTGCCATCTGCGGAGAACGCGGGGACACCTTGTTTGGGCTAATCAGAATTTATTGCGCACTCGGTTTACACTCGTATACAACTTGACTCCACGACGCTTTTGAAAGAAAAATAAATGTAGATGAAATGCGTTCTGAGCTCGCGAGAACGAATAACAAAAAAATATTAGTGCACAAGCATTATGCACACCTGGCACAGAATGACTTCTGCAAAACTGCTTCTCCAGCCCCTCGCGTGAAGTGCGCCGAGGTCTTGCCGGGCTCCTGTATAATCGCCGCGTGGTATAGTCAGCCGAGTGGGCGAAGCGGTAACGGGAGCCGTGCCTCAGCGCGAATTCCCGAAACGACCGCAGCAACGCACGTATGGCACCCGTGTGCTGCAGAAGAAGAAGCGTAAGCGCCGACCTTTTCTACCACGCGGAAAGCCGCGCTCGGCGGAGAAGCCACCGGCGCGAGCGAAAAGCCTCGACCCCGACCAACAATCCCGGGAGACGCGGCGCCGAAGCGAGGCCCAGATCGTTAAACTCCGGCAATTAGTAAATACATTCCTGTTTCTCGAGAGGCAAAGAGGCAGTTATCCGGTGGCGGCCATTGGCGGCACCATCCGGCCGCTAAGTTTGGGCTGCGCTGAGAACGCTGCAACGTGCCCCGCCAACGCCACCGTTTCAACGACCTCACCGCAAGAGAGGGTACAACGAAAAAAACAAGAGAAACACCCGCCCCTCCTTCTGGTTCACTGTATTAGCGGCGCGTGGTTGAAAAGTGGCCTCGAACGAAAGGCGCGCCCAGACTTCACTTTCCTCCCACCTCGCTGTGCACGTTCCGCAAAAGGAGCTCTGCGAGCAAGCTGGAGCTGCTGGAGAGCGGGTGCGAAGCCTAACTGCTCCCGGAAGTGCCATAAGCTTTGCGCCGGGGAGAGCACCGGAAATTAGGCACGTATTACAGCGGCTAACTGCGGCGCTCCTCTCCTGCCGGATGCCGGCCGATCTAGGATGGGCCTCGGAGAACAAAAGAACGGATGGCTAGAGCTGACAGGAACTGCCCTCTTCACTGAGCCCATAAAGATCAACACGCAATGATGGACCTCCCGGACCAAGACAGAAATAGAGTTTCCTGCTTGCGCCGCGCTGACTTGGCGGATACTTGCGAGCGTTCTAATAAGTATTCCGAGTTAAGCTCATTACAGCATCATCCACAGTTTGGAGAGCGAAGTTGAGAGCAACATTGGACAGTCCAGTAGGCGTTAGCCATGGTTAGACGCAAGAGGTGTGCCGGAAAAACTCGATAAGGTGAATCCCAGTGTTAATAACGGAAGTTTGTTGTGTTGAATATACGGTGTAAGCATACGAGTGAACTAGATTATTTCGGATACATATGCAAATCGTTATGGCGGATTGCATTGAATCCCAACAGTGATGTCACTGGATTGTCATGAGATGAGCGCTTGTGATTTTCATCTACCTATGCAGGCGTCAACATGGCTGTGCAATTCCCGAGACAACGCCTCCTCTAGAAAGATGCCTGCGACGTCGCACGCTTTCCCATGGGGACGGGAGGTTCCTCGTAGTTAAGTGCTTTCTCCGCAAGGAGCGCTCGTAGCCGGCACTACTACACCCGCTGAATTAGAAAGTGACGACATCGCAAAGACACGACCGTGTTGCCTGCGAGACAGCAGTAAACATTGCTTCAATTTCGCCAATGTCAGCAATGTTTAAAGCGGCCGCCGCAGCGAGCGCTCGCAGCCGACACTGTTTGGGAAAGCGGAGGAGAAGAGAATAGGAGAGGGCAGGGAACCAGTTTTTCGGCTCAAGTTGCAGGCATCTTTCTAGAGGAGGCGTTGCCCGAGAACTTCGATTGACGACATACGTGTGTCGTCCAGTGTACTGGCTGTGTCAATATTTTTTATTTATTTGTTTTTCGTGCCGCAAATAGTCGATTGTCCATAACCAACAAGCCCGAAGACCCACAATTTTGAAAGCTGTAGATCGCAACCCCCCCCCCCCCACATTTTTTCGTCCTCTTAACCTAATAAGAATTAAAACCTCCACATGATGTCTCCATTACCTGGTCGACTGTGAACGACGTGAAAAAGTAGAAACGTATCGTAAATCTCCACACTGGGGACCTGTCCGCGGAGAGGTTCAACCATACCCTGCCAACTGTCTGCAGCATCATTAGAACAATGTCACTTTAGTCGGTGGAGCGTGATAGGCACGTAGTGTTCTTAGCTAATCTGCTGGCATTGTATTTGGTTAGTTACTAATGAAGTCATGTAAATACGCTATCAACACAAGGTAATAATGCTCGTGCCTACACTTCAGTCTGGTAGGCAACTTTGCCTCCGCCCCGGCGCCTATTGAATAACCCTAATGAAGAACCCTATGAGTCTATGACGCACGACGATGATTGAAGGTGGGTATACGTGAAGGAGTTCAAGATTTTCTGCTGTCTCTGCTTCTACCTTAATATTAACTATCGCACGTTGACCACACTTTCGATCATGGATGTAGATATTGTTAGGACCGGCGCCAGGTCTGACAATGGATCGGCGTTCCTTTTGATGTTCCTTTTGAGTCGCCAAACGGGTGGGCGGCCGGTGTCCGCCATGTATTGTTCCCACCTGGCCGGAGGGTGCGGCGTCCTGCCGCCGCGGCGCCGTGAGCAGTTCGGGAGACCACCGGTGCAGCTTCTTCTTTGGAAGATGACGGCGGCGGCGGCGGCCGGGAATCGTCCCGCTAATTGAACGAGTCGTTCGGCACCCTTTGAAGCTTGTTTACGGCGGCCCTTTCGATGGATGCAGTCATCAACTCCAGACCCCTCGCCCAGCGACACACCTTGACGGGGGGGGGGAGCCGCGTTCGTGCCACATGGCCGTGCGGTGACCACGCTTCAGTTTTGAACGTTCGCGTGGACCGTGCGTGCTCGTCACCCTCGCGGGTAATGTGTGGTCCGTGATTGGACGGTGCCATCTGTACGCGGTCCCCGATCTAGGGATCTGGGGAGGACAGACCCTTTATAATGAGCCCCCACGGCTCATTCGGTGCTTTTTCGAGTGGAGACCTCGCCATGTACGAAGAACGCCACTATATATCTAAACTTTCTTATTGACCTCTCTCTAATGTAAATAAACGTCTGTTCTCTGTTTTCCCATATAAGCATTGCTTCTCGCTATAAGGGACGAGTCCGATGGGAGCCAGCTACCAACGACGAGACCCACAGGACCCAGACCACAACAACTGGATGGCAGCGGTGGGATCGAGCTCATCGACCAGGAGGCAATGCTGAGACCTGCTGTCTGGAGGACCTAGAGTCGGACAAAACTGCTTCGTGGCATCTCTGACAACACGGGAAGGAACGCGTCCGAATTCATGACTGCATAGGGTGAGTGCACTGCTTTTCTTTGCTGAGATATCACCAGGCTTTGCGTAGGATTGTAAACAAAGCAGTGATTTGGTAACGGTTGACGGAAGTATTGATAGTACGTCAAAGTTGTTTAGTTAAAAGAGTTAGCAGCACCAAGGACCGCCATGAATTTGAAGGGACTGAAAAAGCCAGAGTTGTTAGAGTTGGCCCGAGAGCTGGGCCAGGTAATTGCCGAGACGAAAAGAAAGCAGGAGATCATTGACGCCATCGAGAAGATCGGGGCAGATGACGATGAGCTGAGCGAATGCTTGGAGGCTATTACGCAAAGGAAAGAGGAGCAGAGGCTCCGTGAGGAAAAAGAGGAGCAGAGGCTCCGGGAGGAAAAAGAGGAACAGAGACGTCGTGAGGAGAAAGAGGAAAGAGAACGTATCGATCGTATGGAAATGAAACGCCTAGAAATTGAACTAGCAAAGGCTCAATCAATGAACGGAGCTAGCGCAGTGGCACGAGAAAGAGAGCGCCGAATGACAGATTTGATGCCATCCTACGCGGTAGGAGGGGACATGGGTCTTTTTCTGGTGCACTTTGAGCGCACGTGCGAGAGGGAAAATTTTGCTAAAAACACGTGGCCCCAGCGCTTGCTTACGCTGCTGCCGTGTGAAGTAGCTGACATTATAGCCCGTATGGGTAAAGAAGACGCAGACGACTATGACAGAGTCAAAGCGAGTCTGCTCAAAAAGTACAGACTGTCAGCGGAGGCGTTCAGGCGAAAATTTCGTGAGATCGAGAAAGCCAAAGACGAGTCATACCCAGAGTTTGCGTACACCTTAAAGGTAAATCTGGAGGAATGGCTTAGAGAGGAGGGTGCGCTTGGCGACGCGGAAAAGACTCTGCAGTGTTTTGCGTTGGAACAATTCTTTCGGCGTCTACCTGAAAACATTAGGTACTGGGTTCAGGATAGACAAGGAGTAGATACTATCACGAGAGCGGCAGAGCTCGCAGAGGAGTACGTAAATCGCCGTGCCCTCGAAGGCAAGGATGTCCCTAGGAGGGAGATTAGTAAATATCGGGCCGACAAGCCTCCGCGATGGACAAAGTCGGGTCGGTATATGCCGAAGGAGGGTTTAGACTCCAAAGGAAGCGGTGATGAGAAAAACAAGAGAAAGGAAGAAGCACCCGAGAAAAGGGCGGAAGGGCAACAGAAAAAGGCGTTCGAGGCCAAGAAGCCGATAGTTTGCTATAACTGCCAACAGACGGGGCATATTTCTTTGGGTTGTAAGAACCCGAAAGTTGTGTTAATGTCACTCTGTAGTAATGACGAAAACGTGAAATTGCTAGAACCATACATCCGAGACCTAGTCGTGAATGGCCAACCGTGCCGCGTGCTCCGCGATTCGGCCGCCACTATGGATGTAGTGCACCCGTCCTATGTCGAGGAGAGTCAGTTTACAGGAGAATGCGCGTGGATAAGACAAGCAGTAGAGACAAACAGTGCCTGTCTCCCAGTAGCAAGAGTCCGCATCGAAGGCCCTTTCGGTGTTCTAGACACTGAAGCTGCCGTTTCGGCACATCTCCCAGTGCAATACCCGTATTTGTTCTCAAATAAATCAGAGTACTTGCTGCGACAAAAAGGAATTGGGTTCAGTGAGGGTATCGTACAGGCCTTAACTCGATCCAAAGCAAGGGAGCTCGCCGCTCAGACAGTTTGTAAAGATCCGGTGGCAGACGAAACAGCTTCAGCGGCAGAGCCTTCTTTACCTGGCACGAAACTGGACCGCCCTATAATGGAGCCTCAAAACACAATATCTAAAGAAAGATGTAAGAAACCGGATGAATCCGAGGCATCTCGAGAAGTAGAATGCACTATAAAGCTGTTAAATGTAAGTCCTACAGAACTGATAGTGGAACAGGAAAATGACTCCACTCTCCGTAACTTAACGCCAGACGCGAAGGAAGGGGTGGCTAAGCAAAACATTCAGTTCACCAAGAAGGGGGGCGTCTTGTACAGAAAGTACACAAGTCGAAAAGGAGTTCGGTTTAATCAGCTAGTCGTACCGTATCCTTTCCGCAAGGAGCTGCTGCACCTGGTCCACGGAGGTTTGTGGTCAGGGCATCTCGGCATCAAAAAAACAAAAGAATGTTTGTTACGGGAGTTTTACTGGCCCGGCTGCTTTCGGGAGGTGGAGGCATTTGTAAGAAGCTGCGACACGTGCCAACGCGTTGGCAAGCCAGGGGATAAGGCTAAAGCACCTATGAAGCTGGTCCCCATTATCACAGAACCGTTTCGCAGGCTAGTTATAGACACAGTGGGTCCACTTCCTGTAACGCAGTCCGGGTACCGGCACATACTCACAGTGCTCTGCCCGGCCACGAAATTCCCGGAAGCAGTACCGTTAAAGGAGCTCAGCTCGGAGGAGGTAGTTAAAGCGCTTTTATCTATCTTTGCACGTGTAGGCTTCCCCGCAGAAATTCAGTCCGACCAGGGATCTGTTTTTACAAGTGCACTAACCTCGACATTTCTAGAAAAGTGTGGCGTTAAAATCATCCACAGTTCAGTGTACCACCCTCAGTCAAATGCTGTAGAAAAGGTACATTCAGTCATGAAACGGCTGCTACGCGCCCTTTGTTATGAGCAAAAAGAGGATTGGGAGGCTTGCTTGCCCGCAGCTATGTTCGCGCTTCGGATCGCTCCTCACGAATCAACAGGGTTTTCGCCTGCGGAGCTTGTTTACGGACGTGCTCTTCGCTCCCCACTTCGCATTGTTCGAGAATCTTGGGAGGGCCGGGCGGACGACCCTTCGGTAGTAGCATACGTGCTTGAGCTGTTAGACCGACTTCACGCAGCTCAAGAACTAGCGGAGCAGGAAATGCGCAGAGCTCAAAACAACGCTAAGCGCTATTATGACAAGACAGCCCGGACGCGAAGCTTTCGAGTAGGGGAAAAAGTGATGATACTGAAACCCTCACTGAAGAATAAACTTCAGGTCCAGTGGGAGGGACCTGTTGAGGTAGTTCAGAAATTGTCAGACACAAATTACTTGGTTACTGGACTGGGAAGGCGTAAAACGCAACAGGTGTACCACACTAATCTGCTCAAACCGTACCAGCAGAGGCATGCCGTTGTAAACATGTCGCTCAATCAACCGGAAGAAATGCCTATTGATTTCCCGGAGTTAACAACAGAAAACAAAGACATTGGCGAGACTATTAGTAACCTGGTAGAGCAGGCGGAGTTGGAGCCAGATCAGAAAGCGGAACTGAAGGAACTATTGTTTGACTTTAAAGAAACATTTTCAGACACACCTGGCAGAACCAAAGCCCTAGTTCATGATATTGAGCTGACATCTTCGGAACCAATTCGTTCTAAAGCTTACCGCGTTTCCCCGAGGCAACGAGAAATAATGGCCGCGGAGATAAACCGAATGCTCGAGCTAGGAGTGATCGAGCCAGGAGAGAGTGATTACACCTCGCCTCTGATCTTGGTTGAGGTCCCAGGGAAAGAGCCGCGACCGTGTATTGACTATCGGAGGCTCAACTCGATTACAAAGGACCAAACTTATCAAATTCCGCATATTGAGGAAAGGCTTGAGCAAGTCAGCAGTGCCAATTTCATCTCGACTTTGGATTTAGTCAGGGGATACTGGCAGGTGCCTCTAACTGAAAGGGCTAGTAGGCTTGCGGCGTTTATTTCCCCGATGGGAACATTTCGGCCGAAGGTCCTTAGTTTTGGATTAAAGAATGCCCCTTATTGCTTTTCTGGCCTAATGGACAAAGTGTTACAGGGTATGGAGGACTTTGCCCTCCCGTACCTAGATGATATTGCTATTTTTTCTTCTTCCTGGATAGACCACATGAAACACTTGCGAGCTGTGCTATGTCGTCTGCGTGAGGCCGGCTTAACAGTGAAGGTTGCGAAATGCCAATTGGGGCGCGCTGAGGTAGCTTATCTAGGGCATGTAATAGGCCAAGGCTACCGCCGGCCGTCAGAAGTAAAGCTGGCCGCAATAGACAACTTTCCCCAACCACGAACCAAGAAAGACATTCGGTCGTTTCTTGGATTGGCCGGTTATTATCAAAGGTATATCCCGCGTTACTCTGACATTGCAAGTTCCTTGACAGACGCTCTTAGAAAGACTGAACCCCAGACCGTAAAATGGGATGGGGCCAAGGAACATGCATTTTCTACGCTAAAGAAGGCGCTAAAAAGTCAGCCAGTGTTGAGCGCGCCTGACTACTCTAAGCCGTTCATTCTTCAGTGTGACGCCAGCGACCGGGGTATGGGTGTCGTGCTTTGTCAGAGGGGAGAGAACGACCAGGAACACCCTGTACTGTATGCCAGTAGAAAGCTTTCTGTTCGTGAGGAAGCATACAGTGCCTCAGAAAAGGAATGTGCCTGCGTTGTTTGGGCTGTGCAGAAGCTAGCTTGCTACATCGCCGGTTCTAGGTTCACAATAGAGACTGACCACTGTCCCCTCACATGGCTACAGTCCATGTCATCGAAAAACGGCCGTCTTTTGCGCTGGAGCTTAGCTCTTCAACAATACACCTTTGATATCCATTACAAGAAGGGTAAACTCAACAGCAACGCAGATGGTCTGAGTCGTTGTCCCTAGTACCCCGAGGGCTTCAAAACGATTTTCTGCTTTCTATCCTCGATTTGAGGCCCACTAGTTTTCTGTATTTATCCAAACATGTGTCAAGTGTTTTGTTTAATGTCTTCAAAAGTGGCTGATGTGGTGTTGCGACTCGGCGGGGGCCACAGGAATAAAGTTGAGGTAGAAGGAAATGACTTCCACAGGTGAATCTAAGTCTGGTGATTCTGAGTAGGGAATTGCCGTGTGCTTGCTCGTGTGTGGGTGTGCTTTCGGCGCAGTTTCCGCAGTTCCTCATTGGTGGTGGGCGGAAGATATGGTGGAGAGGGGTCACCTCATCCCTGCGAGCAACGCCCTCTTGGTCAATGATCATCGGATCCAGTGTTCGGGACAAAAATAATAGAGGAAGAGCCGACAAGCTGCAATACAGATCCCGCTGCACAGTACCTGCTGGCCACTGCACCTCGGGATCTTCTTTCCCCGGCGGAGAGGCTGTTAGGACCGGCGCCAGGTCTGACAATGGATCGGCGTTCCTTTTGATGTTCCTTTTGAGTCGCCAAACGGGTGGGCGGCCGGTGTCCGCCATGTATTGTTCCCACCTGGCCGGAGGGTGCGGCGTCCTGCCGCCGCGGCGCCGTGAGCAGTTCGGGAGACCACCGGTGCAGCTTCTTCTTTGGAAGATGACGGCGGCGGCGGCGGCCGGGAATCGTCCCGCTAATTGAACGAGTCGTTCGGCACCCTTTGAAGCTTGTTTACGGCGGCCCTTTCGATGGATGCAGTCATCAACTCCAGACCCCTCGCCCAGCGACACACCTTGACGGGGGGGGGGGGGAGCCGCGTTCGTGCCACATGGCCGTGCGGTGACCACGCTTCAGTTTTGAACGTTCGCGTGGACCGTGCGTGCTCGTCACCCTCGCGGGTAATGTGTGGTCCGTGATTGGACGGTGCCATCTGTACGCGGTCCCCGATCTAGGGATCTGGGGAGGACAGACCCTTTATAATGAGCCCCCACGGCTCATTCGGTGCTTTTTCGAGTGGAGACCTTGCCATGTACGAAGAACGCCACTATATATCTAAACTTTCTTATTGACCTCTCTCTAATGTAAATAAACGTCTGTTCTCTGTTTTCCCATATAAGCATTGCTTCTCGCTATAAGGGACGAGTCCGATGGGAGCCAGCTACCAACGACGAGACCCACAGGACCCAGACCACAACAATATATGCAAGAGCTGGGCATCATTTTGACTTACACAATCACATTAGAGTACCTGGCTCTGTATAGGGCGAATATCAAGGGGTCTGCTTGATGACACTGTATGACAAAGATACGACTATGAAGTGAAGTGACCATGTGTGAACTCACCGCGCAGCTCAAAATCAGCTATCGGGTTTGCGCTGACCTTATTTAATTTTGGAAACAGTCAAATTAAAAATGTTTTAAGATGCAGATAGAGCGCTTGGTCTTATGCACTCCTCATGCTTGATGGTCAGCGTTCGTACAACAGGTTCAGTGCAGACTAGGTTTTTGCGGGGCCAGTTATGGAACGTCACGACCGGCAAACACGATTCGAAGTGTTTGCTCAGGCATCTCCACGGGTTGATACCGGCAGAAAATTTCCTAATTACTGCGTGAGAACCAGGTAAGGTATTTTATCGAACCTTGTGACACAAAATGCACTCATTCGTAAACATGGAAACATACGAGTCACTGCGGTAGCCGCTAAAAAGGAAAACGAATGCGAAGCCCGAATGTAGCTCATACGTGCGCGCAGTTTACATCACACAATTGCTAGAACGAAAGTCGGCGCTGACGGCGACACGCCCTGCCAGCATAACGACGACGTATAGAGTTGTCCGGGCTATTCCATTTTGGTTGGGAACGAGTCTTCATGGCTTCTTAACAGTTTTTGAACCTGATCGGTCATCACATATTTTTCATCACAACAAACGCAATTTAACCTCTGATGTCATTAGAATGATCTCTCTAGAGGAACAAATCGAGTTGTTAAGGACGTAACTTTTACTCCATAGACGAGATTTTTCCTCTGAAACCACTCACAATCATACGTGCCATGATTTAGTATAGCCCTGAAAGTTACATGTTAGCACAAAATTAGCTGAGAACGGGGAACACTGCGGCATCTTGAACAGCGAAGAACGACAACGAAACACGAAACATGTGCTTGCCTAATGAACCCGTACCTCACCGTATATATATTGGAAAAGTTTATGTACTGCCAATGGTTGCCACGGAGGCCAAACAAAAATTTTGCGAATTCGATCCCTGGCTTCTAGGAATTTCTAGCAAAGAAGGAGATTGTGCTCAGCTCACGCGTCCAATTTCTAAAATTATGGTTATTGTAGAAAAACAGCGATCACATCGTAGCTATATAAAAGTAAATCAAGCGCGCCAGTATGTTGTAGCAGAGGCATTATTCGAAACGTCTCTCATGTTCTCCGCAATTAATGAATGTAAGCTAGCCGTTCTTTTACTGTTACGTTTCTCTACATTCGCGAGGCGGAGGCTATGTTCTGCATTTCGTACAAATGGGCCTAATGACTTTCTGTATAACTTGTTTTCGTCATCCTTCCTTTGTGTATTTTCGTTTCACTTTTTTTTTTGTCTCGCCATGTGCCTCCTTATTAAACCGCGTCTATTTTCGCATCTGTTTTTCTTCTGACGAGCAATTTACGTCTCACACAATAGAACGAAGTTGAAATTGAAAAAAAAATGGAACGAAGCAAGGCGCGTCATAGGTGGGACTGCATGTTGAAGGGAACTCGGCTAGTCGTCTCCCCCCCCCCTCCCTTTGTTTTTTTTTCTTCTAAGTTGACGTTCACTTAATGAGATTACCCACAGGACAAACGTTGTCGCACACCTGTACATCTCGAATGTGCAACAGCCAACGTAAGACGCCTCGAGGGGACGGAGAGAGGGAAAAGGCGGACGGCGGGAAGTGGGAAAGCAACCAAAGCAGGAGGCGGCTGGTTGATTGCCGACTCTGCTGCATGCATAGATACACAGGTAACGCAATTTATATACGCCCCACAGCGGGGCACTGCTGCAGCCGGTGGTATAAGCACGCAGGAATGTCCGTTATATTTTGACCTCGATACGGCTTTCTGGCCTCCTCTCCACCTGCGCTGGCGAGATGAAGTCGTGGCTGACTCCTCGAGAGCAGGACGACTGCGAGAGGGGGCTTTGCTTCTCCCCTCCTCTCTTCCTCTCCTCCATATCTCCTCTCGTCGGCTCAATCCTTGCTTCGCCTTTGTTCTCTGACCTTACACAACTCCTTTGTTGGTCGGAATGCGAACTGGCCATCCGTCAGACTGCCTAGGGGCACTTTCCCGCCAGTGGCGCTCGCTGTGCCCAGTGTGCGGTTGATTGATTGCACGGCCGGAATAAAAACCGTGCCGAGCTCTCTTTTTTGTCCGGCTGCCCAGGGCCAACCACTCTCGCTCTTCGCCCAGCGACGCGGCGGCCATTGCTTGTGCGCCGCAATCTTGGCGGCGCCCACCCAAAAGTCGGCGCTCGCACCCCGGAGCAAAAGTGGCCCGGCTCGGGTTTTCAGTGCGCTCGAGGGTCCGTCGCGAGGAGCATCAAGAATGTTGACCCGTTTGTCCAGCGGAGGTGGACCCTTATTTTTTGCAGGGCAGCCAGCAACGGTCAGAGTAAAGTTAGGTCACCGCGGCACACACTTCCGCGTTTGTTCCTCACTTTTTTTTCTTGTTTCCACGCGACTCTGTTGCGGAAATCTTGAGCGCAGAATTTAAGCTAAAAGCATTCTTCATGGCGAATCAAAAAAAAAAAAAGAAAAGAAAAAAAGAAACCCGATGGGGATTATAAAAGGATCCCTGCCAAAGGCGTTTCAAGTTCAGAGCGGGAAGTCTAGTTTGAGACGATTTAGATCGGTGCGGCCCGTTTAAAGATTTTTTTTAGTTTTTTTCTTGCGTCGCGAGTCGTGCCCGCTCTTTCTCCTGAACGCCATTTGCGGAGTACACGCATTTCCACTTTAGTTCGCGTTTAGGAAAAGAGCACATCCGTCTAATTTCGAACCGAGCACCTGTCGACGTTACTGGGCATATGCCCCATCTCGGGAAATAGAGCCGGCATTCGCGTACGTTCAAGAAGAAAAAAAAAGTGCCCCGCCAACCGTATAGTTATAGGTTTATTCATATATACAGCCGATCAGAGTGGCGCATACACATACAAGTTTATGGCAGGCGTACAGAAAACCCTGCCACGGAACAGTGGCTCAGATTTATGTGGTAGTCTCTATTTTTTTTTTTTTTGCTACAGGAACCGTACAAATCTGGGCGGATGTCGTTCTCTGTGGAGAGCTTTTTTTTTTCAACGGTTAGAATATATAGTAATTCAGTGGGAAAGCCTCATCCGATGAATCACTGGTTGGAAGATAACATATTGCGCTTTAGTAATTGCACGATAACTGCCTAGTTAGAAAACAAAATATCTAAAGTCTTGCCAGAACGACAGCGCTTTTTTTCCCAACTCGGATGGCCTTAGTGTGCGTTCCTTTCTCGTCAGCGTTGAGGCGGAGTTCAAACACGATGTATATATAATGCATATAGGATGTGTGAAGCACAAAGGCGCCGTGTAGAACCGCAGTGTATTTTCATTTTAGGGAGATAATTTTGTACAGGAAACTCACGTTGCAGTAATTTGTGGCACTGATTTGAGAAAAAAGAATGTACATGTTCTTGTGAGACAGCGTATAGTACGCAGTATAGCAAACGTTGTTAACGTCGCTAGTTATGAAAGGACTGAATTAATAGTAGATCTGTCACGCCATTATGGTGGCAGAGACGAATTACTAACCATAACTTCGCATTTAAAATAACAAATACACTCACTAGTTATGGGGGACATGTTCGTGCGATAGCGCCATACAATCTTTCAGAAATATTGCATGTTAACTTTTTTTTCTGTTTTGCGGAAAGTTACAGGTAATATCGCATAAATTTATACCTTTACAAGCAAAGAACCGGAAGGAATTAAAGAAAGTATGTTCGAAACGTTTCATGACGCTTATGAGCTCCAAAGAACTTCAGAATATTCGGATAAATTTTACAAGTCACGCCGTTATTAACGACTGAGCAGCACCTCGAAGTGGGGACATGTTTCAGAGAGTGCGCACCAAGTATACATTTGACATTTGAAGGTATATAGATATAACTGTCTTTAGTCTCTATATAGTGTAATGATTGCAGCAATAAGCGTACAGCGAATCCTGCATTTTTCGCATTGCTGGCTCCTCTTAGATGTACAGGCACCGTGTATAGACACCACATGGCCTACAGATTACGCCACAAAGAGTACTAACCGTTATCCCCAGATGATTCTTGCGTGCATGCTCGAAAAACTTCCGGCACTTGTTCCGCGGTCAGCAGCGATTGGAATTTAATGAGCTCTGACGAACCGGCGAAGAGCGCGTAACCGGTCAGACAAGCGTAAGAAGCTTGAGATGAAAGGTGTACCGGATGAAGTCAAAGACGAGAACAAGAAAAAAAAAAGCGGATGGTTGAACTGGGAGAGTGCGGTGGCGTAGTAAAAGAGCCGTTATGTCTCTGCGCTTGTTTTCAAAGGAAAACATGTTCTGAGAGGTCTAAGCGCAGCTCCGAAATGAGATCACGTTGTTGACGTGAGCAAAAAAAGAAAAAAAAAAAAAGCTGCCTTGTCGACCCAACGCGGTCGAGGCACACTGCACGCATTCCGCGAGCAGGAAAATGGCACGACGCATAACAAGAGCTGGCTGCTTCTGCTATATATATACACACATCTCGCTGCCGCACGCTCACTATAAAGTTTAAGCAGACGGGCCTCGTGACTTCGTTTCGGCAACGCACTTAAACAGGCGGAAGTATGCAAGCACGCTTTCGTGTGCATGTAAAGTCACTTCCGACGGTTGCTGCCGTCGTGTGGGGATAAACATGTTTGCGCGACCTACCTTCGCGCAAGCGACGTTGTTTGCTCCGTTTAACCAAACCGGCGTTTATTATCTGAACGCGTAATGCCATCCGACGCAGCATATTTCCTCCGTCGCATCGTATTTGAATGGACATAGCGCTTTCTAGAGAGAGATGGTTCTCACAGAAAGCCACTTTCGGTGAAACGTCGCACAACGCGGCAAGAGTGCGAGAGATCGGCAGCGAATTTCTGGCATGCAAACAAGACGTCTGCCGCCAGACGACGTTGCGTGGCTGTTAGAACGCACCACGGGGTAACACGCCTGCAGCTTTTAGGGGCGAAGCTCCTTAGGGCGTGGGCTGTGCGTCCCCTGTAGCCTGTATGTAGCCACCTCTAGTTTAGTTCTTGCAGTGTTCACTAGATGGCGGTACCGTCCCCTGTATCTAGCCACCTTTAGTTTAGTTCTTGCAGTGTTCACTAGATGGCGGTACCGTCTCCTGTATGTAGCCACCTCTCGTTTTGTTCTTGTAGTGTTTACTAGATGGTGGTACTTGTAGCTGATGATGAAAAGATGCAAGATGTTATAAACTAGAAAGCGGTACTTGTAGTTGATGAAAGACGCGAGATCTTATAAAATAGGAATGATGTCACATATGGCGCGTGTCATTGGTTGAAGGCAATCGTTCGATTTAGTGCGGCGACGTACGCTAGGGGGAGCGATTGTAATAAAATCGAGTGGGCAAAATGTACAGAGGATTCATGGTTTACCAGGTTTACCTCCGGAGCTTCGCCCACTCATCATCATTCACTTCGTGGATATGGCGGAATTTTTTTCGTGGCGTGTGAACAGCTTGTATACACCTTAATATCGCGTCTCTGACGCTTCTAATTTCTCCCTGGTATGGACGACCTTATCTGCCCTGAGATTGCTGTCGAAGCTTGCTGCCCCGACAGCCGCTTGTCGCTGCCTGCTCATGAAGAGAGAGAATAACCTTTTATTGGCTAGTATATATGAAAAGCGATGGCGCTCTGGGCTCCTGTATAGCGTGGCGTGTTACCTCTCGTCTGCTGGCCTTTACCTATTTTGGCGCGTCTCGGAGCTTATAATCACGTCCATAGCCTCGTGTTCTTATAAGTCACGGCGACGAACATCCCTCCTATACACTATAAAATTATTTCTTTCGTTTTCTTCATTCGCGTACTATCTTGGACGAACTTGAGTGCACCCAACAAGCTGCGATCCAAAGCGATGTGTATAGTGTTAGCATGGTTCAAATATGCTTACAATTTGTTTGCAACTACTGTGACAATGGGCGCGGAATTGAGTCTGCAGATTGAGGAACATTTTGATCACTTCTTGTTTTCTTGTAGTTTTCAAGTAACTGGCAATTAACACCTACATGATACAATTTCATTCACGTCTCCATGTTTTTTTTTTTTTCAAACAAACCCTGCACTTCATCACCTATGGTTTCTCAGCATGAAATCGTCATCATCTTTGCTTCCTAATAGGTCATATCCACGACGTTATTACCATGGTAATGATCAGTTAAGGTATCTTACTATGTCGTTCACTAACATCCTAACTCAGTCTTCGGGGGGTGGGGGTGGATTTGACGTGGCCTGTACTACAGGAAGGGAACAATGGAACACTGGCTAAGACACGTATCGAAAGCAGTATGAAGAAATGGTGCTTTAAAAACCGCAGGCCTTTCGAGCGAAGCAGACACCCCGTGCACCCGATCGTGCAACGGGAGAAGAATGGTGGGATGGTAACAGGAAGAAAACGCGGAAAGCTCTCCTGACACGCAAGATGGGCCCAAGTGACCCCTTGCGAAAGGATCGGGCTCTGAAGAGCACGTACCGAAAGCGAAAGTGAGAGGCGGAACCGCTCGCTCGTCGACGCTGCTATCTGATCGAAGCCGGGCCGAGCTGAACATCCGCACCATTGGCCTTGCAACACATTGGACGATGGGAGGGGAGTGTGACGCGGGGGCCGCCGAGATGGCCGCTGCGGGCTGAGCGTGGCGGTATACGCAAACGGACAGCACGCGGGGAGCCGGAGCGAAACCAGCTCAAAAAGGAAGGAAGTAAAGACCGAAATAACACGACGGTTATGTGTGCAGAACCGAGGCCTGCGGCGCGTCATTTGGTCGGCTGGTGGCGCGAGAATCGGTACGACGTGGTGCGCTGTTGGGTTCCTGTTCCGTGTGAACTCGAGCGTGAACCTGCAAGGTGTCTCTCCTTGCATGACGGCTGCCTGCCGAAGGGGAAGGGCATTTCGGCGCGCGGCCAGCTACCGATGCCGAAAAAGCTGCACCTATCTGGTTTCCTCGCCAAGTCCAGGGGTCCGTGTCCCACTTGTAGCGTATTCTTAGAGAGGCGAGCGCGAGGATGTTTGCCTCTTGTTATTTCTTCGTGCGGTGTTTCGATCGGGCAGCCTATTCACGTGAGAGTGGGACACCGTGACGAAATGATGTGCCTTACAGTAACCACTCTCTCGCTGCTCTAAGACAGGTTGCTTTGCCTCTCCTTTCTGTGTCGCTGAGAATCTCGCGTTTGCTGACCGTTCGTTCTAAGTTTGTTCGTCTTATTCTATTTTATCACAATCTTTTGCTATCGCTTCGTTTAGATTATCTTTGCAGGTAATTATGGTGAGTAAAGGAACTTTTGTCACATATTTTGTTCAAGTGTGGCAAGCTTCTATACAAACATGTCTGTGCCCCCCACAATACGAACGCTGTTGTTCAGAAGGCATGAAGAATGTTAAGAAAGAAAGGAACAGTATTCTCCTTATCCCTCACGTCCATTTTTGTGCGATTGCTTTTGGCTCAACCAACTGTCAGGCTAACTCCGCGCCAAGTATATATCTCTTCAGCTTTGCCCCCATGACCACTACATCTTTCCGAGACACGTTCCAACCTTGGAGGGCGCGATGATCAATGTGCAGTAACCCATAGTTCCATCAGCGAACGGAAGCCCTGGCGTGCGTGGGAGCAAGTATACGTGCTCGTGAACGTGCACACGTTAAGGTATAAGTCTAAAAAAGCAGCGGCCGCGGACGTCCCCAGACTTGAGAAGGCGTTCCCCTCGCGCGAAAATGTGCCTGCGACCCGGATGTGGCACGTCCCAGGGCGTATGTCTCATCAACGTCCGCACGAAGCAATCAATAACCAGCTTGACACCAGACAGAAGACGGGATGGGTCACGGTTCGAGGGGCGTCGTGCTTCCCCGCAGGACAGATCGGTGCGGCGTGCCATAGGCAGCATCGACGACGCAGTCTTCAGCGACCATGCCTCGGCAACTTCTCCTCCCGGTTCTCTATAACCTTCTGCCCTTACTCGTCTCCTTCGCTTGTACGTTGGTGCCTATAAGAGTTGCTCGGGCGCAACAGATGGCATCACGAAGCACGAGTTGCGGCGGTAAACGAGACGCGAAAGTTTAGAAGTTTGACGGATCCCCGACCTTTCCAGGGGAAACCGCAGAAGTACCGTGCCGACAATGCCATGGGAAAATCTCCACACTGCGCCTTCGCTTCGGCATTATTACGAGGAGACGGAGAAGCAACAGCAGCGAATGCCTATGGAAGCTGAGGCGCGTCTTCGGCCGGACTCGCTAAAAAAACTCGAGTGATTCGGCGAGGTTCGTTCACGCCCCCGCTCTGCCGAATATTTCGGAACGAGTAGTGAAAGTTATGCTTCAAGTCCAGAGGAAATAAGGTGAAGGAAAAATAAACATTAAGGCACTAATTGAAAAACGGAGCATATGCTGGTCGTATAAGGAAAGGAGGGGGAGTGCACTACAGGAAGTGTTTTGTGCTAAAAAACAGCCTTCTTCATATCAAGAATTATGCAAGAAAGTTACATCACGAACTTAAGTGATGTATACAGCATATACACAACTAATATGGGAAAATAAAAAAAACTCCCTTCGATAATTCTCGCCCATCGTTAAAGAAGAATGTCGCGATTCTTCCACGAAGCATGACGGCATATGCTTCGGTTTTGTTAGAGAGCTGGACATGAACTAAGTAGTCTGAGCTTAACGCTGTTTTTTTTGTTGTACTTTGCCACGAGAAAAAGAAATTGTTTTAGGGAAACCAGTACGGGAATGCCTGAACATTTCAACGTTTCTGGCATTCCTGTACGGCGGTTTCCTCACTTACCATCTCGAGAGTGGCGTAATCATTGCTGCCATCATTTGACCATCGTTATTGCGCAAAAATGTAGTGGCAGTCTGGTTTCTAGATCATTAGGCGTAGTATACAGAGATGTTTCCAGATTATTTTTATACTTTATGCTCAGCAAGTCGCAGCTGATAGCAAAGCGGTAGGATTAAGGATGCCTAATAAGCATGAAGCGGATCGTCAGAATAATACTCATTGATATATATATATATATATATATATATATATATATATATATATATATATATATATATATATATATATATATATATATATATATATATATATATATATATATATATTTCTCTTGTGACAATATATGCAACTAGAGCTGCGCCAAGGCCGTTTACGATGACGAATCACTTACCTGAACTTGAAGAGTGAAGACCGGTGTGGGCAAGGCTTCTAGATCCACTTCTCGAACCATGAATAGTTCGGCAGTCTGTTCTTGCAGCTCGAAGATTCCCAGTTCGTTTCCTGTCAGGAAAGACACGCGAAAGCTTTTAAGCTGAGCCATTGCAATTACACCCGCATAATGCATTGCCCAGCGCAAAGTTGATAACGCAACATCAGGATGATACTTGATTTTTGCATCAATCTCGGAAGTGGCGCGAAGTCTTTTTTGGGACGAGTTTAACAGCTCGTGAAGCCGGAGATTTATTGGGCTAATAAAAACTGAATAGAAAAAACTCGACCGCTGCATGTGAGAATAAGGAGTTTTATATTACCACGCGCAAAGATTGTGCGCGTAGAGTTAAGGCCTGACCCCACGTAGCCGTCGCAGCGCGTCAGCGCGAGGCTTTTCGACGCGCCCTCTCGGCTTTCGACCCATCCTCTCCAAATAGAGAGAGTGGGCGCATGGCTACACGAAGCCGTGCTCTCTTTCTCTCTATATGGGAGAGGGCTGGACGC
Source organism: Rhipicephalus annulatus (assembly GCA_013436015.1). Classification (NCBI taxonomy): domain Eukaryota; kingdom Metazoa; phylum Arthropoda; class Arachnida; order Ixodida; family Ixodidae; genus Rhipicephalus; species Rhipicephalus annulatus. Next base: position 217,178 of record WOVY01009723.1, on the reverse strand, counting down.
CGCGTCAAAAAGACACGCGCCGACGCGCGGCGACGGATACGTGGGGTCAGGCCTTTAGTCTTCATTACTTATCGGGAGCCCGCGAGAAGTTCGCGTACGACGCATGCGCAACGCAAACGCAAAGCTTTGGCTGCGCCTTACTAAAGTACTGACTGGTCTACCATAGAGTACAGCTGCAAAGCGATTGTATTTTTTTTCACCTTGGTTCAGTAGAGGGTCACTTTTTTGGGGGTTCTCAAGTAATAACTATGCGAAACATATTTTATTGACGCGTATCATGACAGGGCATAACTAAACGAACAGAAGATGAGTGTCGATCCTTTCTTGTGTAGCGAAGAGAAGTTGAAGTCGGTGTTTGTACCCTGTGTATCTTGCGGCATCCCACAGTAATAAGAGCCCACAAAACCATGTTTTACGAAGCCAGTAACCAAGTAGGCTCTTAATTACAACTTAGAACAAGAGAAGAACTTCAGAAGTCCTGGGATCATGTGCAGTCGCACTCAAATGATGTCAACACTACACAGTGCCCCCCCCCCCACATAGAAGAAAAATTATAGTTAACTGATCGCGCTCACTTCCTCAATTAGCGCTGCCTTCTGAACCAATAGAACGTTTGTTGGCGCAATCGTGCACTGAGGTTTGGGGACAGTTTAACCCCAGCCAACGTGTTGCAATTTATAGGAGCGCGAGTATACGTTTCTGAAGTTTCGAAACTGACGAAAAAGAGGCCGGGAAATAATACGCCGCTAAATAACGCTGCAGCCTGTGTGAAACCTGGGGCGCAGTAAGCGACAATAGCTTTTCAACAGTCGTGCTGCTCGGTAAAAGCCTTGAATCTGGCAAGAAAGTTTCGGATTTTTTTTTAACACATTAGGAACTCGTGTTGTTGTTGCAACTTAACTGTATCGTAGTTGTACCTCATTGCTAGAGCACCGCTGCCACCTAACGAAACTTGTGAAAAATTTAGTTTTAAATTTCATTAATTTATTTATATTTTATATTTTTTTATTTAAATCTGCTGTGGTGAAATTAGCTGAGGACAAAAACTGAGCTTCGCAAGGTTTCAAAGCGAACACGTAGGTGGATGCAACACTGTAAAAATAGCACCGAATGCGCAGAAACAAATTTTATATACCGTGTGGTCGAAACTAGCTCCCAGCTATACTATTTCAGTTGTACTGGGACGTGAGCATGTGGTCACCCTTCCCCGAAAAGACAAAACGACCCTTGTCGTATACCTAGGAAAGAGTAACATGGGTTCATGTCGCTATCCGGTAAGTAGGGATGTTTTCGAAAGGTTTTTTTACGAGGATGATCTGCCAATATAGCAGAATACTTGAGAGTTGCGTCAGCCCTGCATTACTCGTTTTTTTTTTTTAAGCGAGGACAGCTGGCGAAATTGGACATTGCGCTGCATACGCAATCAAACTAACAGGCCGAGAAAAAACGACGTTCAGACGTAGTGAAGAAGTTTGGGCAGTGCGCGAAAAGGTGTGGTCGAACGTCGGAAAGGGGTCACCTGGGAGGTTGCGAGAGCAGTGCGTCGCCAGTCGCGAAGTCAGACTCGTCCGTTTGACGCCACCCGTATTGCTAACAGTCACGAAGACGAGTTGCACCGATCGAGCCAAGTTCGGCGCCGACAATTTTGGCGGTGCACTCGGGGCTGCAGGGTGGAACAGCCACTGTGCAGCAATAAGACGGAGGAGGCACGGCGCTTCGTGCAGCGCGAAACAAAGCCCCCCCCCCCCCCCCCCCCCCCCAAAATGATTGCGTTCCTGGCGAGAATAACGGATCGGGCCTTTGCGACACCACGAGATAGACGCCGTGCCATCGAAGTAGTGGTGCGGGGGGAGAAAGAACTTGCGCCTTCAGGGCGAACCGTCACAACAAAACCCGGCCTCTTGGCGACCGCTTCTTGTCGCGCACTCTTTCCTGCTGTATTTTTCGTCTCGCCCGCCTCACTCGAAGCACGAACTCGCAAAGATGATGCCGGAGGACCGAGATGTCACCTCCTCTCCCGTTCATTTATTTCCTTCCACCGCCGCACTGCACTTATCTCGCAGCGCGCATCAATCTTGAACCAAAGAAGCTCAGCAGTCGGAAACAAAGGGGCGCCAGAAAAGATACACGAGCAAAAAAAAATAAATAAAAGACAGGGACGATTCAGCACGCACAGTATAGACGGCGACGGGGTGCGAAGATCCGACGCTTCTCGGTTGTGACAGGCGAGGAAATGAAGGTTTCTTGTAATCGCCGAGCCGCTTTGAAGACGGGGCGAAAACGAAACGAGCGGCCAGAACCGTCGCGACAGTTTTCAGCTGCGGGTGAAACGTGAAGGCTCGAAGAAGAAAAAAAAATAAAAACAAAATTGACCTACTAAGAATTGATATGCGGTTCGAGTATATACGTGGTGCACGAAATAAAGGTTGCACGAAACGCACGAAATAAAGGTTGAAACAGTGTATCGCGTATGTGCTCCCACATTGCTACATGTGCTTAACCGCCTGCATCTGCATATCAATGTTACCGTTGAAGTTATCATGCTAAGTAGTTTTTTCAGTGAAACACATGTGCATTGTTCATTTATTGCTATATACTGTTATATCGTTATTTTTCTTTCCTTTTCATCTTTGCGATATGAAGTGTTATTTGCTCTGTACGCCCTCTCCTGTATAGGCCTGAAAAGGCCCACAGTATTGAATAAATAATAATAAATAATAATAATGTGCGATGAACAACAACAACAACAACAAAAAAAAACGCTCACCTGTAAGTCCTTCTACAAATTTATTATCTCTTGCTACCCTCGTATACGTGCACTTTCGGAACGAACTACGAGTTTTTAGGCCACCGAAATTTCGCGGTTGTGAGGCGCACAGCCCCCGAGACCTTTCACTGCGCATTGAAACGCTTTGGACTCACCGTGGACGATGGAGTAACGGAGAGGCGCGTTTATTCCCAGGTCCTGGTCGAACGCATTCACCGGCGCGTCCGTCTGAACCTTGACTCGGAGTCGAGCACCCTGCATGAGACAAGCGCGCTTGACGCTTATTTGAACGCCACTGGAGCGTACATGTGCGGCCGCATAGTGATAGGAGATGCAAACTAGCCAGCCTCACAAAATGAGATATTAGAAGTTTCTAGATTCTATACAGTGCTCTACGAGTATAGGTGTCTCCAACATCTTGCTCTCGCTTCAGCAAGTTTATTTTATTGCTGCGTACACTATTCGTATCTGCTGCAATATGAGGCACTTTTGAACATCGCGAAATGTAATAAACAAATAATAAAGTGATTGTCTCTGCACAGTTAACCTAACCGTGGTTTATCGCTACGGCAAAGAGTGTGATTGCCTGTGTCGTGCATGATACTTAGGAATAATATATAGCATGCTATAGTATATCTTGCACCTTGTGCGAAATACGGCACCAATATAGCTATGGTACAGTATCCTGCCGCGTGTTGCACTATTAGTCTAATGTACTGCGGAAGGAAGTATGAAGATGGCGTCATGGTTCCGACGCTGTCTGGTCGCGCAATCGCAGCTGCTGAACGAGAGCAATGGAATGATCACTTAGCGTTGTCTTATTTCGAACAAATCTGCGCTATGAAGCGCGTTTGGCTGTACACTCGGATGTCGATCTTAAATACGGCTGCCTTATATTTACTGCGCCTCTTAAGTATAGAGCCGTATATGCAAAACTTTAAGTCAACTCGAATGTAGGCTGATCCCCCTACATTATTGCAGGACAAGAACAAGAGTACGAATATATTTAATTAAAAAAATAAAATATTTGTGACGTGCCTGAAAAAAAAAATACATATTGCGGTGGGTCGAAGCGGCTTCGCTGCAGTGCTTGAAAGCTGTGCAAAAAGATAGCTTTTCGGGAAGACGCGGGGATCATTTTGGGAACGACTTCACAACCGAAACTATAGTTTTCGATCTCCCCAACTTCGGATTTCAAACTTGCACCAAATGAATCGATCTACAATTGTGTAAGTATGGTAAGACATGTAAGACATGGAAACAGAAACTAATGCTCACCGTGATTACCGCAGCTTCGGTGACGTTCGCCTTGTACAGCTGGCGCGTGAACACGGGGTTCTGGTCGTCGGCGTCCTTCACACGGATCGTGACGCTCGTAACAGACTGGAAGCTTTCGGGAGAACCGTGATCCTGCGAATCGTGCAAAGGCGCAGGAACTCATCAGCACTTTCAGTGGGAAAACTATGCGGCGACGGGCGCAATATCCCCACTGAACCATCGTACTCCTCATATACTCCATTATACTCATTTTTCTACGAAAACATATGCGTGTGAGCTAGTTTCGCTAAATGATATGATATGCCACTACGCGTGCCATCTCCTATTTAGGCAATAGCAAATGCTTGGAGTAGAAACTTTGCCCATTCCAACCGTTAAATTGCATTTCGGCAATGAATTTATTTTCAAACGTTTTTGCTATGCTAATGAAAACAGTATATACGGGTATGGTTGATTGATATGTGGGGTTTAACGTCCCAAAACCACCATATGATTATGAGAGAAGCCGTAGTAGAGGGCTCTGGAAATTTCGACCACCTGGGGTTCTTTAACGTCCACACAAATCTGAGTACACGGGCCTACATACGGGTATGGTAGCCGCACCAAATTACTAATTTAAGTGTACCGCTACGGCCCTTCAAGCAGAAGTATAAAACATTAATAAAAAAACGCACAAACGCGCCGCATAAGTTTTTGTATTTTTTAAGTTTTTTTGTATGTGTTGCCGTGAAGGACGCTCCCTTTGAACCAGGACCTAGCTTTTTGAGCACTGCCTCACCAGCATTTTTTTCTTTTTGCTTTTCATATGAAATCTTAGTGAAATGATTAAAAACACGCACAATGTAAGCGCCAACGTACTTTTTTTAAACTGCTAGGTCGCGATAAGGTAACGCGATTTTACTTTACTTCCTTCCCGCGTTTCGACAGCCGTATACGAACGGCGCTTTGAGTAACATCAGTTTAAAGACCTGTCGTTATCAGTGGATAAAAAAAAAGGATCGGGCAGAACGAATGGGTTTGTTATCTTTCTCGTCGATTTAATGAAATTACACGACGTTTTCCGGTGAATGAAAGCAAGGTCATTAACCAAAAGTGAGAGTGGTCAAGTATACGGAGACAGACACGACGTGTCCAGGATGCAATGCGCTGTTTTGTCTCCGCTCGTAAGCCATTGAGGGGTGGGTAAGGAGGAGGGGTCTCATCGTAGATGGCGGGGGCGTCGCAACGTGACACGTCACACACCAAACCCGGCGCGCTTTGATCGTCGCGTGCCTCTCCGCAGCTCGAGGAAATGAAACGCGGCCCACCAAACTCGTTAGCGTTCCTTTGGCGCGTCCGTTCAGCGACAGAGTCATTATCCCCGTGTCGTTCGGGAGAACCGTGATTTATGTCTCGTCGTTTTGCTCAGTTCCGCGCGGGCGTCGTTGCTCGAGCTGCCCACTTAGCGTCCGCCTCGTGTACGCCCCAACGCGCTCCAGCGACGAATGGTGCCGCGCTGTCTGACAAACGGCTCGCTCCGCTCGCTGGGCGTGCCGGACCCAATGGGGCGCGAACAAGGCCGCGGCTCGGGAGAGAGGTGCACCGTTTCCAGCGCTGCGCGCCGTCCAGCTGCTTGTACGGCGTCCGCTCTACGTGGCCGGAATGTTCCGTGGCCACGTGCGTGCTTCGTTCGACAGCGCCCGGAAACGATACGGGCCGCCTGATGAAAGGGCTCTGTCACGTTCGGCCACCTAAATGCCGCCTAATTCGCGCATGTAGTGCCGCCCCCCACCCCATTTTTTCTCACGCCTTTCTACTTTTTTTTTCAACGAAAGCACGTCGGCCAGCAACCGGCTTTCCTGCGGTTACGCTTCAGCTGCTTGTTGCAGACTGAGCTGCTCGCGCCTTTTGCGATTTTCTTGCTGCTTTGCACTAAACGAAAGGAGGGTGTGGGCGTAAAAGTAAACTCCAACTGTAATGCTAGGCCGAAAACTAAACGCAGAAGGGCGAGCGTGGTAGACACGCAATGGAATTTGCGAGGATGCATCACCCTGTTATGAGGTACGCTACTGGCGCGTCAGCCATAGGGACTTCTAAACAGGGCAAGTCTTTTAAGTGTGAATACACTTTATAAGCGACCCCAAACCATCCACCGCCGTCGGCGGCGTCCGCAGTCTTCTCTCTATCTTTAAAAGAAAGAGGACTTGGCGGGCCGCAGCGCGACGCTCTACCGAATAAGCCACGGACGCGACGCTGATATCGGTGTCAGTAACGCGCCTTATACCCCCTCTCCCTTCGCTCGCTCCTCCGCTCTCCTCGCTCGCTGCAGCTGCGCGCGCACCCCTCTCTCTCGCGCGCCCGCCTTCTCTCTCAGTCTCCCGTCGAGAGCGGGTCGTGCGATTGATGTCCCGGAGGCAACGCTACCATCTGGATATAAGGCGCGTTACTGACACCGATATCAGCGTCGCCAACGGATTTTAACTTTACTCCCCCTCATAGCATCACCCTGTGCATTCGCACTTAACCATGTTCACCCTCGGGGAAATGCTTTCTTTTTAGCGTGTAAATTTCATAATGCGCGAAAGGCAGATGGTATAGAGCTCGTCTCACTTGTCAACTCTACGAGCTATAAGTCGGCCCCGCCTAAGGACTTCAGTGCGTGAAATAGTATAAGAAAAGCGTGATGCGAAACGGACTTGTGCTCGTATATTTGAATGCAATTTCGCAGGTAACGAGAAAAAAAAGAAGCAAGCTAACATGCGATACGGTTTGAAGCTGTGCCTTAATGTTTGGCAGGTTATGTAGAGGGTCCAGAGGAAGTTGTTCAAATATGAACTCCCCCTTTTCCCCTTCATTTTTTTTTTGGCGGTGTTGTTGTCTTTACTGTCCACTCTTTTGTTCTCTCGTTATGCCGAAAAAGCCCCGACCCAGCCGAGATCTTGCGCTATCCCTTCTGAACGGAGAGGGAGACGAGTCTCCTTCCCAGCGGCATTCTTGCAACTCACTCGAGCACGCGGAGAAGCAGGAAGCGAAAGCAAGGCGTGATTTCCGTTTCGCGAATGCGCGCCATCATGAGAACCATCTATCTGCGCCGGCGCCACATAAGAGGCGAATCTCAACTACTCGCTATTTTGGCTGATCGTTTTTCTGCCATTGTCGCGCTTTCCTCACTACACTTGGCTTGTTTGCCCTCCATCTGTATATATATATATATATATATATATATATATATATATATATAGATATATATATATATATATATATATATATATATATATATATATATATATATATATATATATATATATATATATATTCATAGATCGCGTATGGACCAGGCTTGCGTGGGCTAAATTACCGCTAAAAGGGAGAAGAGTGAGGGAGGGGCTGCCCTAAATCTAAAACAGATGCGACATCGGCGAGCTTTCGACTAAAGTACAATGAAACACACTTCGCGAGGAACTTCTTAGACGAGAGGACCCCTCCTGGTGAGCCATCTATCTTCATTGCTCGTGCGAGGTCTCAGAGGAGGCGCCCCGGGCCTGCACGGTGCTTTCCTGGCGCTGAGGCGCGGCAAGCAAATCTCTTCTGTATTCCCAGCTCTGATCCCATCCTTATCGCTTTTATTTCTTGCCCATCCTTACGCTCGAGCTCAGACACGGAGAGGGCGTTAAGCTCCCACGCACGATGCAATTAGCGCTTCATTACAGGGGATGTTCATGCGCGGGTGCATAGCGGCCGGAGACAAGCGGGGCGGGGTGAAGCTCCTTATTGTCATTCAGCCTCTCGACTTGAGAGACATCTGCGCTGCTGTATCTCTCGGTGACTTAAGAGAGTAGCTCGCCAACGAGGAAAAAGATGGAGGGCACGCGGGGAAACGTGTACAGAAAAGAGAGGTGGAAAGGAGAGTGCCAAAATTGCCCTCTGAGGTGGCGCTCCGAGGCGGAAAGCGCCGTTGAGAAAAAAAAAAAAAAAAACGAGGATCCGAGAAAATTAGGTTGCGGCTCGCGCCGACGACTAACAGCGCTGCAGGATGGACTTCAGAGGCTAGAGTACGAAGCGCACATTCGCTGGCTCCAGAGGAAGGGAACGTTGTCGGCTCGCATTTCAAAGCGCTCAGTGCAAAAGCGTTGATATCCCTGAAAAAAGCACAAAAAACACACACAGCGTGGACGAATGGCTGCCCAGAAGGGTTGTTTTCAAACGTTTGCGATTCGACTTGGTGACGTAATGGCGCTTAAGGTGGACAAAGTGCCTTTGTGAAGCGAAACAACGTTGATAGTATACAAAGTCGTTGCTTTATTTTTACATAACTAGCATAGGACTGCTTATTATGAAAGCAGTTGTTTATTTCTGCCAACGCTCAGGGCACCTACATTATTGTTAGCCTTTTCCATAAAAAAAATAAGATAAGCTATATGCATGTCGGCTTCAGGCTTAGTCGAGTTAACTAGAGCCACGTTGTGGTGAAATCGTTTGATTCCCTTGCTTGTTTTCTTCCTGTTGCAATAACTTGCTTTCAACATTAAATCAATTATGGGACTCAAGATTTTAGTTTAGTAAAGGAGGTTCTTGTCCTTTTCTTGGTGTGATTGATTTTTGTTGCGGCATACTTTGACGGGCTTTTGTGGACATGAAGGAAATAGTTTGTTCGTTTCGTCGTTCTTCAAGCCCCACCACGCTGGTCTAGTAGTTAAGGTACTCGGCTGCTGAACCGCAGGTAGCGGGTACGGATCCCGGCTGCGGCAGCTGCATTTCCGATGGAGGCGGAAATGTTGTAGGCCCGTGTGCTCAGATTTGGGTGCACGTTTGAGAACCCCAGGTGGTCGAAATTTCCGGAGCCCTCTACTACCGCGTCTCCCATAATCACATGGTAGCTTTGGGACGTTAAGCCTCACATACCAATCAATCGTCGTTTTTAGAACTGCTATACATGAATCCTACACAAACTATAGAGCCCGCCTGTCAACCATATTGTATTACATTTTTTTTTTGCTGCAATAAAAGTATACCTCTATAGCGTACGTTAACTTCGTTCCAACCACCTATGTGAAGACCAGTCGTTCGTCTGTTGACGCCAGCATTGTATTTACTTGTTTATCTTGACATGCTAATATTTAATTGGGGACTTGACAGATATTGTATAAAAGGGGAGGAAGGGATCACGTTTTTTTTTGTTGAAATATAGGTGATGAAACTGCTCAGCATACGCAACTAAAGACAGAAAAGAAAGCATAGGAGATAGCAGTGAGGACACATGTAACGCGGAAAATGATTGTACATCGTCAAATAAGTATTTAGAAAACGAGATTGATTGATTGATTGATTGATTGATATGTGGGGTTTAACGTCCCAAAACCACTATGAGAGACGCCGTAGTGGAGGGCTCCGGAAATTTAGACCACCTGGGGTTCTTTAACGTGCCCCCAAATCTGAGCACACGGGCCTACAACATTTCCGCCTCCATCGGAAATGCAGCCGCCGCAGCCGGGATTCGAACCCGCGCCCTGCGGGTCAGCAGCCGAGTACCTTAGCCACTAGACCACCGCGGCGGGGCATTTAGAAAACGAGGAGCTACTGTTATTACTAAAGTATGTGCATGCCGCTAGGTTATCGAAGGCTTCAGAACGTGTACTAATATGTCAGCGTCCCTAGAGAGCTTTAGATACACAAGGCTTTGCGTTTTCCACAATTGCGCATGCGCTGTTCACTAAGCGCTTGCGGGCTCCCGCTAAGTGACGGAGTCGGCGGGTGACCGCAACGAACGGAAGCGTAGCGTTACGATATAATCTAAAGCTCCTTAGCAACCTGTGAATCAATGCAAGAGCGGACTCCATGGTCTAATGGTATGTAAAAATGGTACATAGGAAATAAAAGAAATAGGTGGGTGGTCGTATAGGCACCGTTCAGTTCAGTTTTTCAGTCTGATTGCAGCGCCAGATTACATAGCCTAGCGGATGTAAAAAGCAACCTTGAGACGGCGTCAGTGAAAATGGAATTCGACGCGCCCGTCTCGCGCCCTGCATCTGTGGGCGGATTGTGGCCAGGAAACATGGTGGACGCGCGCAGGCGTCTATTTTCTGCGTGCCCCTAACGGCGAATGTCAAAGACTTTCAGACGGGGAAGCGTGCGCAACGCAGCTCCATCTGGTCAGTGAACGATGTCTATTGAGGCTATTGACTAATAGCTTGCAAGCTATATTGGCCTGAAAGAGCACGCGCTGAACAATCGGAATTGCTCAAAGGTGATCGGCCAATGAGAGTGTCGTAACTATATACTGCACAGACCGAATTTAGAATAATTTGCGTTCTCTTTTGCGGACATTGGCTGGCCACCTTCACCGATAGTGAGTCCAAGGGTGCTATTCTGGACACTGATTAATTGCGCCATATTGTCAAATTTCGTAATGGTGGCATTTTAACCTAATCAGAGTGGCTCGTAGCAGCTCATTTGACCAATCAGAATTGATCAATGGCGAAATCTGACAACATGGAGGTATTTGACAATGTCTAGAATAGCACCCTAATATTGCGGCCATGGTTAATATACACGACTGCACCCATGCACCCAGCATGCACCCAGCAGAAAACCCTCGACGCCGAATTTGCTCCTTACCAGCCACCATCGTTAATAGTGGATGGTATATATCGAATACCCCGACTGCCTGGCTACCTGCACTTGAGAATTTTTCCGACGTGAGAACCTCCACACCTGCCTCAATTTTTATCATTTTTGTTCAAGATTAGTAATCTAAAATCCGCGCAAATGTACAAGGCTGTTTTAAGCTTTTTGCGTATATACTCCTCCACGCAATTGATGCTCAGAACCAAACGGGGGCAACGCACCCGTGACGTTTGCCCGATGTCGTTGCCGACCACGTAAAAATGAGGACGCGTGCATAGACGAGACGCTTGTAAATATATACCAAAGCAAGCGCACATTGCCGGAGGCATAATGCCATTGTTTGCGAAGTACAATGAACAACTGTCAGTACCTCGCGCTCGTGACTATGTCATAAACGCTGGGGCGGTTCTCCCGCATGAGGCCATTTAGGCGCGGTCATTCGTTGCGTAATCGCCAAAGCAAAGCTCCGCATCCAACGAGCAATCAATTATTGAACTAATTAGAAAAAGAAAATCCATTTGAAAACGACGGCGCACTTCCGATTTTGTTTGTTGTGCCCTGTTGCGACGTCCAAATCAGGCGACTTCAGAACTTCATCACTTGTCTTTTCTTCTTTTAAAATTGTCACCGCAGATGGAAAGGACGGCAAAGCTTGCCGGGCATGCTGTTCGCAAAAAACATTCACGACTACAATTGCACGTGCTCCTTGTACCAATACAAATACACAAAATGGAGTGAACGCTATATAATAGGTTGTTCCTTTCTATCAAGTTTCTCTTGCATTATTTATTTATTTATTTATTTATTCGGCCATGGAAGCATAGATGAAGCAATGATTCGTGTCGTGCTTACCCGTGCTTGAATTTCAAGCCGATATTCTCTGGGTCCGTGGTCATAGTCTAGAGGCTTGTTGATGACGATGATGCCCTCCAGGGGGTCGGACAAAGCGAAAGAATTGTTCTCGTTGCCACCCTGCAAGTATGCATGCATAATTGTCAAGCAAAAACAAAGCAGAAAACAAAACACTGAGTGAGAAGCCGACGAGGTTTTGAATGCGGAGCGTTTTTTAGTCGCACGATGTCACGCGTCGTACGTCGGCGGTGATGTTCACACCGCCACTGCGCATGCTCGCGCCTCGCGTGTCATGCCGCATGCTTGCGTCTCGAGCCAACGGTTTGCCCCCCCCCCCCCCCTCTTCTCTCGCCTTGCAAGGCCGACGCAGGCAGCGTCTGCTAGTAAAAACTGACTGCTCACGCTTCACAACCGTTCACCGGGCACACCGTACATGTAGGCACTGGATCGCACATCAGCATCCCACCACTCATTGAAGGCAACGCTTCTCCTTCATTGAATAAATAAGAATACTAAAGATGAAGTAACAATTAAGCCTTCCCAAACCATGCCAAATTACACAACATTCACTCGATACCCCCACCACTCGAGTTCCGACCAAAGATGTGGGCGGATTTTTTTTTTATAAGTAGATATTTGTGCTCGCGAACCTAACGTACATGTGCAAAACGCAAGAACCACAATACGCCTGCCTCAACCTTCATCAATAAGTGCACAAATTTTGGCGAGGCAAGTGACCAGTTTTGACTGCTTCTTTGCAGCCACGAACAAACCCGGTGGGTCATCGAATCGCACGTGCAATTAAAAGTGGTCGCAGGTGTCCTTACATGTTCGCACTGCTCGGTAAAGAACCCCCAGAGGTCGAAGATTTCGGAGCCCTCAATACGGTGTCTCTCATCATTATATTGCGATTTTGGGGTGCAAAATCTCGACAATCATTAAGTTTTGTGACAAAATCAGAGAAAATAATTGTTGCGACATTGGGTGAAACCGCTGGGCTAGCTTAGCAGGCTAAGTGCGGTGTTGCTGAGCTCGAGAACGTGGGTTAGACTCTCCACCACGACAGCCCTATACTGATTGGGGCGAAATACAAGAATGATTTTGCACTAGATTAAGGTGAACGTTAAAGAAATTCGTGTAGTGGAAATGCAATAAGAGTGGCCACCTACGAAAAGCCTCACAACCATGTTGTTTTGACCCGCAAAACCTAATCGGAAGAACAAGTGGCTTCACAGCAAGTACAAACAACCGTTTAGATTCATTTGGAAATGCCTCCAACTTGGTTTCCAAATTTGCGGAAATACACTTGAGGAATAGCTCAAAACATCTAGCTGTCTGAGAGCAGCTATAGCAGGGGAGGTCACTGCATGGTTAGGTATACTGAAGCGCCGAAAACTGAATGATTACGTAGTGTATTACATTCTGCCGCCATGAAGGAACACAAACAAAAATAGACACGATGACATGGCTGGCGTGTCGAGTAATATATGTATACATATATTGCTCTGTGGATCCATGTCGTCATGTTCGTGTATCTGTTCTGTGTGTGTCCATTATTAGCGGCAGGATGTCGTACAGTAAGCAATAGCAACTAGGTCAAGAAAAAGTTATTCTCATGTATATGGTTAGGTAGGCTGTCATATTAGGGCCCGTAAACAGAAAGGATGGTCTGCCTTGTGACTTCGTTACCCCAACTGAGTAAGTCTCTCACGCTTAACATCCCCCCTTACTAACACTTTATCCTCCCCCCATGCACACCTATCTGTAATTAAAAATGCATAATAGAATTAACGGTGTAAGACGAGAGTAAGAAAGAAACGCTCTTCAAAGCATCAATCTTGGTCGAGAAGGCAGACACTGTCTCCTCCGTGTTTCAGGGAGAATAATTTTCTATAGTTTAAAAAAGAGAGAGAGAGAGAGAGCCGTTTCGCGAGTGAGCATACGGTGCGCGGCTGGCACGCGGCTGTGGCTTCACTTAATGCAGCCCATGGCACGTTGTCACCATCCTCGAAAAACTAAAGATGCAGCCATGTAGTCGTGTATACTGCTTTCGCCCCTCGAGCAATTATTTGCACACACAATTAGGCAAACTGTAGAGCCTATGCACTCGTGTAGTAATGCAAGCAAGGCGGCTTAAACGGATTAGCTGGAGCGAGAATCCAGGTTCTTTGCATAGACCTCTAAGAGCCTATACGGGTGTCTCAAAGTGTGTGCAAAATACAACCCTGAGCAGCTCTTCGCTTGGCAGAAACGTAGAGATATGTAGCCATGATCGTACTTTTTTTCTTTTATATTAAATCTTGCTTGCAAAGCAGAGATGTAGCACATTGGAGAGGCGTATTAGAGCGCGCGTTAAACTGGAGAACAAAATGAGCTTTACTGTGACTCTAAAAATTACATTTTTGATTTAGCGTTACGAGTGAGAGTGACTTCAATTTCAATTTTTATTTCCATAGGAAAGGGGGAAATTTGTTAACATTACGTCGGAAGACGGGGAACTGGCAAGCTCGAGCAAAGTACAATCTCTTGACTCTTACACTTTTTGCACAGTATTGACTGCAAAGAATGATCAACCGCTTCGCCAGTGATTGTGCAGGTTTCCCATCTCGATGGTGAATGCACGAAGGTGTTAGACCGACAGCGATCCGTCGACGTTGCGAGAACCAGCCAGGCATAGCAACACGCCGGCTCCCAAGCGGGCAAAGTTCAAAAACTATCTGTATATTTTCTCTTTCACCTTACCGGGCGTACGTGCCTTCAGCATATGGGTTAAGACTCTCGGACTTCGCTAATGAATGCCCGTGGAGAATTAACATCCAGCTGTCGGAACACTTTTATTTAATCTTATTTGTTTGTTTGTTTTCGTTTGCTTATTTGTTTGTTTATAAACACCCCGTCCCCGCCACCGTACTTTTTCTCTTTCATCGCCCTTTAAGACCTGCGCTCCTACCACCGGCTTCAAATCGTCCTCGGCGAGAGACAGCTATATACTGCGTTACTTAACCACACTCTTCACCCTCTTTTATTATAAGAATTTCTTCCCTTCAGGTCCTTTAAATGAAATTTTTTTCATGTTGATGGCCCCATTGCTAACTCAATAGAATTAACGGTTATTCGAAAATTTGGTGTGAATAAGGTGACATACGTGTCGGTTACCATCTAGGTGCTATCGTGCTAAGGATCACTTTAAATCACGCAAGTTTGCGCCGGTAAATTATTTTCTAACACAAGCTAGTTTTTTCGTAGTGCGCACGTTATACCATTACTATAGAGCGATGAAGAACACCTCCTTATGAATATGCGCGTCGGGCTCCACGAATATTCACCTATAACACACATCCAATTTAGCTAACACGCTGTAATATTAGAACACTTCAGTATAGCACTATATCATATATTCTACAGCTCTACATCTCCGTGATACATATACTATACGCATACAAAACTTTAATGACGCGTGGGCATGAAACGTTAGGCGGGATTTCGCCGTGACAGTTCGTGCCTGTGCCAGCAAACCCATACAAAAAAAAGCCCCATGTTAAGGTATTGAAGTGTAGTTCCCGGTCTTCAAGGTCGCTTTAAATATCCAACGTATACTTTTTATCAACGTAATTTAGCAGCAAACGCCTTGGCCGGGTTCATTCTAATAATTATGTGGCGCGCATTGGGGACTTGATTGGTGGCAAAATGAAAGTATGAAACTGAACAACCGACAATATTTCGTGCAATATTCTGCCAACACATTCTGCACGCATGCTTACCCATAGAGAGCAAGAGACCACCTCGCAAGAATTTATTTTATTATTTTGTACGTAGATGTGGTGGTTTGATCTAAATATTTGGTCACGCCTATATTGTATACAAGTTTCAGAATCAGTAGCGTTCAGCTGTATGTATTAATAAATAATTAAGAACTAAGGGGAAGGGAGCACAGGAAGTGATTCAGTGAGGGGGGGGGGGGTTATGTTTTGCCATGTCTGAATACGGCTGTCAAGTTATTGTTGGGAAAGCGTGCGTACAGTACCGGAAACACGCATACAGTGAGCAACATCCCAGATTCCTTAGCACAGCGGAAGCATTCAATATTTCTTTTAGCCTTCACTGACGCGTGAAGATAGGGGTGAGCGAGCGCCATCTATTCAGCGTGTTTGTTGTGCGTGCTCTGACGAACGATCGCACCAGAACGGAAAAGAAGAAGAACGCAGCGAACGCGACGTAGCGCTACTTACCACAATGGCGTATGTGACGTCAGAGTTTGGCGTGTTCGGCTTGTCGCGGTCAATGGCGTGCACGCCGCGGAAAACAGTCAGTCCTACTGGTGTCAGCTGCGAAGATAAAGGGGGAAAGGAGTGGGATTAAAGTAAAGAAATCAAGAATGGGCAACGTTTGACTCCGGACGTATTATACAGGAAATGGGGTCCCAGCCCCAGCCGGGAATTTATACCCGTGCCGACGCTGGACGCGGCAGCCTGTCAGCAATGCAGAGAATCGGAAATTGTATATGCTAGGCCACCGATTGGTCCGAGCCATTTTGGAGAGAGATTTTGTTTAAGGCTTCCTGACATGACCCCGATACGGATTTTCGCCCGATTACAACGTAGTTTCACGAGCGTTAGCGCCCTTCAGGCTACAGCGTCGATTTCTGCAACCCTTTACTACAGCGGTGACGATGCATGCGGTGACGCATCAAAAAAGAAAAAAAAGAAAGACAGGAAAAGCACCACTCAGTGAAGCTATAGCTCGACTAACGCAACTTATAAAAACGCAAAGGTATGTTCTTTGCCCGTGTATGCACTACTTTGTCGAAGTATGTATAGAACTGGCCATCCGGCAGTGCCTCCCGACCCATGATATAGTGGCTCGCTTTAACGTAAGAAATATTGCTGTTTCTTTTTCTTGCTCATGCTCGTTGCTATAGCCTGACGTGTTTAGCTTACGAAGCTATAGAAGAATCTAAAAGTGCTGCCCAATCTAATAATCCTCTCAGCCACAAGATAGTCACCGTAGGTATAGAATAAACAACTGAACGTACAGTTTTCAAAACGTTTGATAGCAGAACAAGCGATTTCACGCTAATTTTGACTATAGAGGTATATATTTGTATGCAGCGCTCTTCTGTGTTCATTTAAAAAACGTAGTTTAGGCTTGATGGCATAAGGACCAAAATAATCAGTTTGCGAACAATATACCTTTAACGAGAATTATTTCCTTGTTGCTGTACTATAACATGAGCGAAAGCATGGTGTTCAATGCAGAGATATAGAACTTGTGCGCATACATAATCTTCGCAGCTCTTTTATGCCCAAAGCCGCATATCTTCTTGCACTCTTTTGTAAGCTTTGTGGTTTTTGTCACTAGACTTTGGGCATGAAAAATCCAAGGCTGTTTGATGGCAGTGGTATAGCAAGCCTGAAGGCCGAGCTTTCGTGAGGGATAAGCTGCGGATAGTTAATCGCGGAATGTGGCTCTCTTGAAAGATCCCTCACCACCCCGCGTTTAAAGACAAAGGGGTGATTTTCTCCTCTCCTTCACACGCATGATTCGTCCTCGCCTCTTAGTTTTTGAATGCGCGTGAGTTATATCATGACTAAGCGTTAGAGGCTATCAGGATTTCGCGCTTCTCGGCTGCACGCTGTTATCACCGCTTGCGCAGTTGGAAACACACAAAAAAATGAAGTTTTATCGGTTGATTGTGCGCGATATTCATGTGAGACAAAAAAGAAATGATGAGCGGCTACATGACAAAGCAGTGCAGGAAACAAATCTCATGTGATATTTTGCGTATATCAACCGTTCGAGGGCACGTACGCTGTAGACGTCACGAGAACTACTGTCTGCGTCAGTGTAGTGCGCCAAGAAGGGCGAGAAATATCTGGAAAGAATATTGCGCTCTTTTAGGTGCGAAGCTCCTTAAGGCGCGGGTTGTGCGTCCCCTGTATGTAGCTACCTCTCGTATAGTTCTTGCAGTGTTCACTAGATGGCGGTACCATCCCTTGCATGTAGCCAGCCACCTCTCGTTTAGTTCTAGCAGTATTCACTTGATGGCGGTACTTGTAGCTGATGATGAAAAGATGCAAGATGGTATAAACTAGACGGTGGTACTTGTACTTGACGATTAAAGATGTGAGATGTTATAAAATATGAATGATGTCACATATGGGGCGTGTCATTGGTGGAAGGCAATCGTTCGACTTAGTGCGGCGACGCACGCTAGGGAGAGTGTTGTAATAAAACCGAGTGGGCAAAATGTACGGAGGATTCATGGTTTACCAGGTTTGCCTCCGGAGCTTCGCCCACTCATCATCATTCACTTCGTAGATATGGTGACACTTTTTTGTGCTTTGGGAGCCTGGTGAGTGGCCCTTTAAATGCAGGATGCGAACACGTATCGCATTACACGCATAGTCTTTCTTCTTTTTAACCTGCGGAACGTTTTTTTATCTTGTCAGATACAAGTGTTACGAACGAATCTTTTGTCGCAGAAATTTCTATCTGCGATGCGGAAGAAAGAAAAAGCCTCCCGCGTGTGTTCTTCCTGAAATTAAAACCCCCCTCGTCATAATTAGTGAACACTCTATATTCCCCGCAGGTCGTCTCTATTACTTCAGAGAGCAGGAAATTAAGCGGGCGTGTATAGCAATGGATGCGAATTCTCAGTCAGGGCCATGAAGTTTCGCGTGGCCACGCTTTCGATGGAAGTGCAGGAAACAATGCAGCGGCATCAATATCAACCAATGAGCGCACGTCTGTGCGACACGCGCGGAGCAGCATGGATGGGATCCTTGTCAGATATGAATTACAATAGATTGCCCATGGCTGTGCTGTGGAACTGGCTGTACGTGGCGGCTACGCCGATCGTCAACGAGTGATCGCCTCTCTGTTTCGTGGGGAAAAGGGTGGACGTTTGAAAGGCTTTCACGTGACGCGGAGGAGTAGGACACGTACGACGATGGAAGCGAGGCAGAAAGGTCCATCCACGTGGCTTACGAAGAATACAGCTCTCGGAGCAAAAAAAAAAGCAAGAACAACAACAAAAAAAACAATAGTGACTTCTGAAGAATGTGTGAAGACCTGCATCGCATACGTGACTTGTCAAGAAAAGGAAAGAAAAGAAAAGAAAAGAAAAAAGGTGGCTTCCGGAAAATCCCAAAGGGCACAAAGTTTCTCGGCTACAAAGGATATTGCCGAAGTTTATAGCTTGACAAGAAAATGAATGTCAAGTTTCGTCAATGTTCTTTTTTTTCATTTTTTTTTCAATGTTCATTCTTGAAGTTTCTAGACGCGTTCTAAAGGCATACTCTTATCTATTTTCATGCGTCCAAAAATATTCCTATTGCATGGGAGTGCTGCAGAGAGGTCCTCTTATTGCGCGGAGGTATCGCAAGTTCTTCACTTAATTATCTTCTTCTGCCAGATGTATCACATAACTTCCGAGAATGTCTTACGAACCGTGTTATAGCAGTTCAGTAATTTCGTAGAACGAAAGCAAGGCAAGAGCTAATGCATTCCTTAATTTCTTTGAATAATGATTCCAATGGCGTACACGTTGCGCCGCGATGTGACACAGTCATTAAAGTTACGAGTAAAACGTTTCGCTTTAACCCATTGGCACGTTGGGAGGCAGGTCGTTTACCCGCGTAAAGAAAAAAAACAACATAAGAAATGACCGTGAACCTGGAAGCGATGACCGACAAAGTTAACAGGGGAGAAGAGCTGGGTGAAATCTACGAACGTGTCTGCCGCGGACGGAGCACCCGACCGTGGCGCTGTGAGAAGGGCAACGCATTTACCACGTTCACAAGCATAAAACAGAGCAAGCGGCTTGGGTCAATATAGACATGTATGGATCCGGTAGAACGCCTGCCAATTACTGAAGAGCAAAGAGGCAGAGTAGCAGGAGGGAAGCAGCTGGGCTCTTCAGCTCGGAGCCTGATGATGCCGTATTGCCGACGATAAGAGCGAGGATATATATATATATATATATATATATATATATATATATATATATATATATATAATGTGTGTGTGTGTGTGAGTGTGTGTTTAGAGAGCGCGATGGCAGTACGCACAAAGATCGAAAACACGAGTGACGGTAGAAAGAGGCAGGAGGTGATCGCCTTTAGAGAAACCGTGTCCCCGATCACCAAAATAAATAAAGGGAATAGGACTGACGAGAGAGAGATGCGTAAGGACAAGAGGGCCTGCTGATGTAGGCGTTGGGACAGAACGACGTTTTTTTTTTTTTTCTTTTATCTTCCAGAGGCCATCCTGCACGCGGACGATACGGCAGTACGCACACGAAGGCCTATAGCTGGCACGACCGTATAGGCAAGGAGGATGCGATAGTAGGTGGCGTTACCAGGGTCGACGCAGGAAGGGCGAAGGGGGTTAAGGGTCACGTCTGAACGATTCCTCAAGGAGAGAGAGAGCGCGAACCGAGGTGCGAACCGAGGCTTAGTGAAAGCCGTGTTGAGTCGGGGCCCGGGGAAGGGTGGGAGTGCAGGGCGCGAAGGGGCCGGAAAATAGCGGAAGCGCCGGGATGAGGGGAGGCGGCGCAGCGTGCAAAGGTGGTTGTGTTCGCAGCACTCCAGCCGCGGCCCCTCTCACGTCCCATCGAAACGAGCCGGACCTGACCAGCCAGAAAAGGCGGTGTGCACGAAGCGTTCCCCTGGGTGTCGTCGTCTTCGTCGACGGGGCGGCGTTATGCTCTCGCGGTTTCGCCGTTCTCTCCGCCGCATCCCTTTGGCGGCCCTCCAGATGCATTGCCTCGCGGTGGAAAAAGCCGCGTGATGGCCGGCCCATTGCGCTTTCCTCACCTCCCCGTTCACGGCTGAGAGCAATAACAGACGAACGCGCGACGCGGCCGCTGCCTCGATTTTTACGAACGCACCGTCTGGACCGCGCGCACCAGACTGCCCTGCTTGCCGTGCCGTGCTGACGTGCGCCAAGTAACGCAGGAAACCTGACATCAAGTTTTGATCCCGAACACGCACGGTTTGTTCCTTCTTGCTGTTAGACATATTTTTCCCCTTCTTGTACGGCTGTATACGAGAAAGCATTGGCTGTATGAATTGAATGAATTGAACAGAAAGAAAAAAAAATTGCCCGCAGCTTCCCTCGGGGGAACACTGAGGAGGATGCGGAGCATATAATTGGTTAACGGGGTGTTAAAGTGCGACTTACTTGGGTCGATGGCTAAATTGGTTAACGTGGTTGTGAAATGGGGTGCTAAATTGCGACTTACTTGGGTCGATGGCTAAATTGGTTAACGTGGTTGTAGGAGGGGGTGTTAAATAAGTGAACACGTACACACGTATGCGAAAGGGCGGCGCTGGTCGAAGGGACGTCGATCATTGTGTTTGTGGATTCGTTGGAATTCATTTCACCGCGAGCTTGGACGTCGACGCGCCGTACAAACCAACCGACGAGCGGCAACTGAGCGAGCGAGCGCCGACCTTGAGTATATATACATCGCGACGGCACATGCACTGTCAGCTGTCGAATGTTCGAGAAGGGGGAGAAGCGCAACGGCGCATGCGCGCGCGTCAGCTGCCGATGTTCTCGAAGCGTGACGGCGCATGCGCGCTACATTATACAGCTAGCGAATGTTCGTGAAGAGGAGAAGCGCACGCGGTGTGTAGAGGAGTGAAGATGGTGGAGGAGTGAAGCGCGCGCGGTGTGTAGAGGAGGAAGGGATGCACAGATGGTGGAAGAAGGAGGAGGAAGCTTGCGGACGGCGCCGCACTACAAGCCTCGAGTATTAGATGCTCCGCATCTAAAAACCCGCAAACGCAAAACCAAACGCGGCTTCCGGGGCACGTCGCTACGCGATGGGTGTTATATAGGTCCGCCAGCGGTTACACCGGTCCTGAAAGGGAGCGGCGTTCGGGAAAAGCGTGTAACGCCGTGTGTGCTCGAACGCGAGGTTTCGGTGACGCTATGATTACTGCGGACGTTCTTACAGCAGTAGGCTGTTCCGCTTTATAGACGGCCTACAAGAAGTCCTGAGAAGATTGGCAAGCAGAACGATGGCAAAGCAGGGGGCAGGAGCATGAAATCGTAACAGCGTGCCTTTCCACGCATCTGAACGAACGGACGAGTCGAAGTGTATGTCACTGCGCCTAACAGCCAAGATCCGAAAAACAGTACTCTCTCTCTCTCTCTCTCTCTCTCTCTCTCTCTATATATATATATATATATATATATATATATATATATATATGTGTGTGTGTGTGTGTGTGTGTGTGTGTGTGTGTGTGGACAGAGGTGCATTTATGTGTAAGCGGAAGCAGTCGACCGAAGCAGTGACAATAAACAATAACGGCAAGCTCCGAACTCAGCTTCATACATGTCACAGACTCACTCCTCCCGCTTGCAAGTATGAGCGTGGTTTAGTTATCGGAGCGATATTGGCAACAAAGTATCGTTCTCTATATTAGGCAGATCGAAAGAACACGTCTTTTGTACGTCAAGGAAAGACAGCCTTCCAAAAAGCGTATGTGCGAAAGCAGCAGAAGCATGCGAAGCAGCAGCCGCGGGACAGCACCGAGCGAGAAACCGTGGCTCACTTGACGTGGAATGCGGCAGAATAGAGCCGTGTGCGGAGTCGGAAACAGGAGGGGAGCTCGGCTCGATTATTAAACGGGCCCGGAGACGAGGCTGCGGCGCTGCGTTCCCTGGCTGGCACGCTGGTCTCGCTCTCGCTTGAATAAGACCAGTGGCGGGACCTGACGGGCCGTGAAATTGTTATCTACGCCGCAAGACGACGTTGGCAGCGCGCTTCAACTGTCTTTTCCCAGCTTCGGCTAACGGTAGCGCGCGTGCAGTGTGAGCACGAAGCCTCTGGTGACACATTGTGAAGATGGCGTGGAGAAAGGGGTGAGTGCGGATGAAAGTTCCAGGGCCAAAAAGTGTGCAATGCATAAAGTCCGAACGGAGCGGAATCCGTGCCCGCCGATATACGTGCGTGTGTGAGCGACGTTTTCTTTTTTTTTTCTTTTACGCACGTATGCTGGAACGCGCATGCCAGTTTTCCGTTTACATCTGTAAGTCCACTGCACGGTGTACGTTCGCGCGATCGGCTGCAGGATTCACAGATTCGTGGATCACCGATTAAGTCCGACCCGGCGAAGAAACTGCGCCTCTCTGTGTCAAGTAGGAACGACACTTTTGTCTTGTTGGACGTTGGTTTTTGGGGTGTGGAAGTAGCCACCACGCACATCAGACATGTTTATTAATTTCACGTCTCTACGTTATATGCGAGTTGATTTAAGAAACTCACCTCGTCCACTTCAAGGTGGTAGGGCACGTTTTGGAACTCTGGAGCGTGGTCGTTCACGTCCTGGATGTAGACGGTGACAGGCAGAAAGGCTTCGTCCTGCAGAGACACAACAAGGACATTATATGCTCGATCCGTGCATTCTCACAGAGGGTATTCGTGATGACTTGTTCGATTAACCGAGCCCTCTCACTACATTATACCCGCTACGATCGTCTATGGTTATAGTATTGGAGTGCTGGCGAAAATGGTAGAGGCTCGTGTAGCTAGATAATAGGTGCACCTTAAAGAACAGCAGATGGCCAACATTACTGGAGCGCTCCGTTATGGCGTCTCTCATAACCATATCATCATCTTGGGATGCGAAAGCCCAACAATTATCGTTGCTTCACTACATTATTTGCACTACAGTAAACCTGGGATTGCAAACACACAAACGGGGTAATATTGAACTATGCATTTCAACTAAATGATCGCCTTTTACTAGAACTGTATTCAAGAAGAACTTTTTCCTGAGTCAGTTCGTGCTTATATTTGCTGAACGCGTCATTTGTGCGACATAGATCGCCTTTTGCACGCTGCATACGCGTGTCACAGAGTCTCTTAGCGAGCTCATCGTCTCACAATAAAGCCTGCTTGAGTCGGTTCGGTGGCTGGGGGTGCACTGCCAGATGTGTCAGAAATAACCTTCGCAAGGTATATACTTTGTGGTTTTGGTCGGTAAAGTGACATGCAGTTTAATTGGATGCTGAAGTCGCACTTACTTAAATATCATGTTCCCGTCCGTATACGTTGTCGTTTGCGCGGCTAAACTGTATCGCCTTCTGCGGCTGTTACGAAAGCCGGAGATGTCACCAAAGTTTGTTTCGTTCATTTTCTTTCCAATAAGTATGAGTGGACTCACCGTTCCCGAAGCTCCTCGGCAGGTAAGCTTGAACTTCAAGACGCTCTGAGGATCAGGCTGCAAAAAGGGTGGAGCAGGATTCTCGTCAATTATGAATGTGCCCTTGCGAATCTTACGCAAATAGTGCGCACCAATGTTGTGGGCATGTTCTATGTTGCGAATTCACATATATAGTCACACAATTGTGCTCTATACATTATTATTTCTGCAAGCGAGTTTCTCTTCTGTCCGTACGACTGTAATGCGTTAATACAACCTAACACACCCGTTCTTGCCACAGCGCGCGCGCTCATTAAAAAAAAGAAAAACCCGACACAATTTCTGCAACGGTGGCGGCGTCACAAAAGAGACAATGAGCACGTGTGCAAAGGCGACGACGAAACTGGTTAGTTCTCAGTGTGCTCAAAGTTGACCAAAACAATGGCCGTAATCAAGCCATTTTTTCTGCTGGTGCAGCGATCACTCATTTATTTGTCTTTCTTTTGTGTTTCTCAAAGCGGATTCCACTTCACTCCCTCTGCTCTTCCAACGCCTTCTGATAAAGGGTTCGCGGTTGCGTGAGAAGCAGCTCCATTCACGTCTTTGCTCTTTCAGCTTGCACCGCGGCGACGTGCTCGTTGTCCCTGCGCGCATTGTCTTATCACGCAAACCGCGAGTGCGCCTAAGAGCTGTTGTTTAAGCCCTCCTCGAAAGTGGTCCCGCATACCGCCGTGCGCAATACAGAGGGCCGGCTGGCCCACGGGAATTTATTAAAGGCTTATGAGGGTTAATGGGTGCGCGAGATCACGCCACTTAGGCGCCATGGGAATAGGCGCCGCGTTCATCACGCCCCATCACTCCCTCTCTAGAACGCTTCGTGCACAGCCGTCCCCCGCTCACACGACCCGACCCGATTTTGCTTTTGAGAGTGGCTTCAAAATGACCTCCCCAAGACGTAATCTTTGAGCCTCGACGTTGAGCTGGTGTGCGCCCAGGCTCGAAAAGCCCTCAGCTCAGCTTGCAGTAAAAAAGTGCTGCTCATTGCGTAAGTGGAATCGAACTACTTTATGGCGTACCAGGCTTAATTAAGATAACGTTGCGGCTGTATGAGATGTTGGTGCTCACACAGCTTTGAAAATCGTTTCGCGGTGCTTTTAAGAAACGTGACGCATGTGATGTGACATCAGATATACAATTAATTCGTGTGCATGGTTTCACCGGGGCACATTTCGCTACACGAGTCCCAAGAGAGGTGGAAATAGGAGCACAAAGCTATATGAACGAGTTCACTTTGGTACATGTCTGTGGCATAACATGTGAGTTGATGGGACAGTTCTGTCGCAACACACGCTTCTGCAGGTGTACGTCTTCTTTGAGTGCGCGAATCACCGGCCTGTAACGCATATACGATCTGTGCGATCTAAGCGAGAATTCCTCCTGTGCCTGTAATGGCGGCAATAAACACCCCATCGCTAGCATCCTCAAACAACAACTGAAAAAAAAACGAATGACTGAATAAAATGCATGAAGGGCGAGAGATTTCGAGCTGTTAGAGCTTGGCACTCCTGGGCGTGATTAATATTCGTGCTCGCGAGCGATTCATGTTATACCAAGCTGCAAGCCGCAGCGCCAGCCCCACATTACCAGCGACTCGAGGGAATTGCGCGAATGCATGTTTCATGAATCGCGCGGCAAGCACCGAACAAAGAGATAGTAGGGAAACCGCTGCCTTCCGTGGAACGCGGGGACCGTAATCCTATAGGCTGTAGTTTATTGGGCGCATGCATCCTTATTAGCGCATCACGGATTGTTTAGCCATCGAGAACCCCTTTACCAGGCGTGTTATTTGGACGAGGTGGAATGTCGGAGAGTCGAGGTATAGTGCGTGCTTTGCGAGCGATTAGCACTAAGACCACAGAGGCACTTTCGAGCCAGACAGCACTCACGATCACAAGGTCATACGAAAGATTAAAAGGCTCTCTAAGCAGCCTCATACCCTATATACTGAGACAGATAGGTCCAAGTGCTGCCGTTAATATAGTGCACAACTGCAAGTGTTAGGGATGAGATATAAAATGTCTAGTACATGCACAACACGGGTGCGCGCAAGCAGGCGCATGTTATTATTCGTGGACACAATGTATACAAATTATTCATCACGAAATGGAGGCCCAGCCTACCGAAAGAACTCCCACTCAGTTGAGGTGAGAGTAGTGCTCTGAATGCACCGCTTAGGGGCCATCGATTGTGCAAGGGACTTACCCGGTCAACCAGGTCTTCCAGCGACTTGGCGACTTTTATGGAGACAGTGCGGTCGTCGATGTCCTCGTGTCGGAAATAGTTGATATCACTTAAGCTGTTGTCCATTGCTTCAACGCGTAGGTCTCGTCGTGGATGCACTTCCACCCTGAAGACTTCTTGTCCTGGACAAGCGCAGAAAAAAAAAGGAGAAGAAAAATATTACCTTTCACCCAGCGTTCTTAAGTAGGTGCGCATGTGAAATGCAATTTCATGTGAATCACTCCCGACATACGTTAGTTGGTCGGTTCCTCAACAACTTGGCGCAACCCACTCAGGGGGATAGGTCATGAATCAGACGGTGCCTTGCTTATTAGACCAATTCACTTCTTGAAGGAAAGAATTGAATTCATAAGGCATTACAGGTAATAATTTAAACTTATAGGATTTCAAAATAACAAAACAAAAGAACGACATACATTTCTAACACCAACCTTCATCTTTCTCTTCGTCTATATTAACATGATATCAACAGAAACTGTACTGTGCTTTTTGTTTGTTCATTTTTTGCTGCGCATTTTATTTCGCGATAGACGGCAAAATATTCTGTCGTGACCACCTTCACTTGCATACGTGTTCGATGTTGATTATTGGCTTTTAAATAGGCACTCTATTGATATTGCATTTACATAAGAATGGCATCAAGTACACAGATTGTGCTACAGGTAAAAGTTCACCGAATAAAACTCTCAAAATCTCGTACGAGTGTTTTTTCTCTCTCATTTAATTAAAATAAAACACAACAAAAATCTCTGAATATAACTTGTATAAAATCCGCATACAACAAAATGAGGCTAATGCATCGTTGCCCGCTTACCCGCATAAACGAGTTAACAATGACGCGCACGATATCGGCCGGTCGACGTCTTTATTACGTCGTTCATTAAAGCCACAAAGTTATTTTTATGCTCGATAAATTTGGGAAAAAAAAGGTACAAAAGAGTTCTGCCACCAGCTCCTTTTGTCGCTGCCGTCGGCTCCCAGAGACGGGCGAGTGACGAAGACGAAAGCCGAGGTTCGCCTCGTGCCGGAACGTGCGCTCGCTATGTGACCCCGGCACGCAGGCACGCCCTCATTCCATTTCCGATTTCGAAGCCGGGTTGGTCGGTCGTCTTCTGTGCGGCCAGCCAAGGGCAACGCGAGGCGGAATCTGCTAGGACCTGTCTCTACCCCTCCCTACCAGAAGAAACCATCGCAACCACGTGAGGAGGTCTCCGCCACGCCAGCCCTTGGCCAAAATTTTCTTTTTTTTCTTCTACTTCGAAAAAATGGCTGCACGCAGGCGACGCACCGACATGGCCTCGATCCCGGACTACTACCGCATATTGGGCGTCAGCCGCAATGCCACACCAGCGGACATCACCAAGGCGTACAAGGCACTCGCCCTGCAGTGGCACCCGGACAAGTACCAGGGCAGCAAGGAGAAGGCGGAGCGTATGTTTCGCCTCATCTCGGAGGCTCACGGCGTGCTCAGCAACAGTTCGTCCAGGGAGCGCTATGACTACCGCCTCCAAAAGAACACGATCCAAGCGATTCCACCGACTCCTTCAAGCTCTGTTCGAGCCTACTGCTACGTCGTGCCTCCCTACCCCCGCCCTAGTCCTGCTCCCCAGCCGTCATGCTCGTACACGACTCAACATAACTCATTGGCCACCATCCCACAGTACTCCATGACCAGCCTGCACGGATCGACACCCCAGCAGCGCCAGCCAGTGGTGAACTACAACATGTTCGAGCCCTCTACGTCGCAGTACGTTCCCGTGACAACGTACTTGCCAAAGCAGGCATTGTCCATGACAACTTACGTGCCCACATCATCGGCACCCACGCCGTATTATGAGACTCCTCCCAAAACGACCAACGTATCGGTGCTGCAACTACCATTGGACTACGAGCGTCAGACTTCTACCCGCATCATACAGGGGAAACGCATGGACCTCGAGGTGATCAAGGAGAATGCCGCAGAGATTATGAACGTCTACGAGGACGGAGTGCTTACTCAGAGCACCTTTCGACGCACCCGTCCACGCCCGTCCTAGACTTCAATCATGGAGACAAGAAGACGGATTCAACTGCAGCTGAAAAATCGCGCAAGCCCTCAACTGAAGGTTCGTGGGACCCTGAAAGATTTCCGTGGGAGAAAGAGCTCTACGATGGACTCGGCGAAAGGGGTGGGGGGACTCTTGAAAAAGTTTGTCACAAAATAAAGGGAGTCAGCCAAACGCGTCGAGTGTTCTGGTGATGTCATGTGATTTCACAGAGTTGAGAATTCCCATGTAACATCTATAGTTACCGAGAGGAAATCTCAACCACTATTGTGCTGAATACCGTATTAGGGAAGACGGTCCGCCGGTGAGAGATAGCACTTACGACCAGATACCTCTTGCGAATGCGGTTTCGCGTGCTTGCCTATTTGCGCATGGCTCAGTGTACCGGTCTTTGTGTTGGGCTCGAGAGTGGCCGGTAAACGGTAATCGCATCTATTGCTCGCCCGACTGCTTCCCAACAGCAATTTCTCACTTGTCCTGAAATTCTGCACAGCCCCAGCAACGCATTCGCCGAGTGTATCTCGTAACACCAAGAGGCGTCGTGTTTAGCCTTAATCACCTGCCCCGTGCTATCGACGCCTTCGAGAAGGCTGTCGCTGAACATCGTGCCTTCAATGCATCCTTCCACGCGTATGTTATAACATTCTAGAAGCCGTTCTGTTTTGGAGGTTGGCTGAGACGCGTTGGAGCCAGACACACAAGTGATGCTACCGCACTCGTGAACGTCACAAAAGCAAGCGTTTTATTAAGAGACGCCCGTCCCGGCAGTCCCCGGTGCGGGCAGAGTCACCAGACAGCTGACATTAACACAGGCGACACCACAACAGAAGTCGACATCATTTCACGTCACCCCGCCTTGTAGAGAACGGCGAGAGCCCTGAGTGTGGGATATGGCGTCGAGCAGCCGCAGAGCAACTCGATTCCAACGAGGAAAGGAGATTGATTTCGTTCGAAGGAAGCTTTTGAAGTGCTAAAATAATAGGTATTAGCTCGGCTTCAAATATAGGAGTTAAATCTGGAAACCTCACTGAGAAAGACCAGTGGAGGTTTGGTTTTGTTCTGTTGCCTTGAAGATCTTGGCTCATACCCACAAGGGCGATTGGCCACGCTGTACTTTATAACGTAAATCGAGGCCGAGGTCATCAGAGGCACTTGTTCTCGTTCTTGTCGCCTAGAAGATATTGGCTCATACCCACAAGGGGGACTGGCCACACTGTACCTTACAATATAATTTTTTATGCAATGCTTGCTAAAAGAGAGCGAAATCAGGTAAGAACATTAACAACGTTCCTTAAAAAAAGGTGAAAAAGAGTTCGATAAACCAGAATATATAAAAAATTTGCAAAAAAAGAAGAAGTGGGCCGAAGAATTTCGCCACTCCCCCTGAGTGGGTACGAGCAGTGGCATTGGAATAATCATCATCATCATCATCAATTGGATTCATTCCGTGCTTGCGTCTACTTTAACGTCCTCTCCTGCGAGCCCACTGCGCGATGAAAACGTGTCCAAGAAAACGCTTTACCTTCGCCTGAAAATTTTTCATTAATTGCGTGCCTCCGTAGTGGGTATGCAGTGGTTCATAGAAGAAGGCAGAAACAGCATAACGATTACTTACCGATTCTTAGCAGTTTAAAAGCCTGAATGCGTTCTAACATTGTGCCATTGGCAAACCAGGTAATATGATGGAATGTTACCAGGGAAAAAATCCCGTGGTTTGATACAAGTGAAAATGGCCGGAAAACTAGCAGTTGTAGAATGCCATCAAGAGCTCGATAGCCAAATAAGACATGTCGCTACGAGAGCCCAAAACGATGAGTCTTTTTATTTATTTATTGTTCAGCTTGCCGCTGCCTAAATCCCCAGGCGTGGCATTCTAACACGCATAACAACAGCGCCGCTCGAGGGCGCTGCGTTTTAGCTGTTAACATTGTGACATTCCGCTTTCGTTGACTCGAAGGTGGAAGTCATCTTATTTTCCTTCTAAGTCAATCTATCAAACCTGCTCCACCCATTGCGTAAGCTTTCTGCAACTAACGTGATTTTGCAAGCACCCAAGATGGGGGGCATTCTAAGCTTTCTGCACCTTGCATTGTTTTACCTTGCCTGAGGGATCGGCCTGTCTTGAACAAATAAATGTGTCGTATGATGACGTCCCCAAGTAAGGTCACAGTGGCATCGTGATGACGCCACAAATTTTCGCTATATGGCGTCATCACGTGATTATTTCTTGCACCGCTTCTGTTAATGCCGTCGAGGGGGATGCCTTTCATTTTCGCGTTTTAGGCATCTGGGTTTTGCACCTTTAAATAATGCCGCAAGTTTCAGTCTAGTAGGCTCACTGTAACCGCTATTCACTTTGGCAGACTGCTCGGTACACGAGGTTGCCGAGGAGGATGCAAGACGTGTGGATGACCACACCTCGCAAATATTGATTATGAAACTAGTCATGGCCGATGCTTTCAAATGTCTTCAAACGAGCGAAAGAGTTATCGCTAAATTTTACCAGGTTTGCCAGAAAAGCCTTTCATAACGTGCTTGTGTAGTTGACTTTTACATCATGCTTTCTGAGTGGTGGCAGAGAAGTACCATAGTCAAATTTATCTCGGGTTAAGGCGTATACATCGTGACCGACGCCAGCAGACTATATCATCGCCCTGACATCACTTGCACAGAATAATAATTTGACTCACTTTCATTTTTTTCTCATCATATGCACACTGTTTTTGTTTGCCAGGTCGCTGTAATAACGGAGGTGAAGCATGCCATTAGAACGAAGCGTAAGAAAGAATAAGAGTAGCTTTCAAATGGAATGTTTCAAGTTGTCGGGGCCATCTTTCCAGAAGTCTCCTTCAGAACCATTTCTCAACAAGTTAACGTACCTTTGAAGTTCGTACTCGAGGCGTACGAACTTCAAGAGAACGAAAGCAGTTTATATCGTGCTAAATGTGGTTCAGACTCACAATCCGGCTTGATATAGTGGGCAGGGGTATTGCTGTTTAAGGAAAACTATGTCTCGTACAGCGCATCGAACAACGTGCGAGGCTTCTGCTTTCACAGATACCTCCAAAGCCGCGGACAGAGTTGAATAAGGGGTCTCAGGTTTTCGTTGTATATATAGTGGCTGTGGTGCCATTGTCTTGCTGAGTGCAGCACAGAATGGTTCACTGAAATGTTTAGGGTCTAAGTTTGGTTAAAGATGCTGTTATTCCACTGATATTTTCTTGATATTACTATGTTCTGAATTATCTCCCTAAATTTTAGCTGAACAGGCCCGGCCAGGTCACTTCCTTACTGTACTGTGTCCGCAATTATTACAGGACAACCGACGCTCTTTGCTTCACGTAGCCGCTTGAAGTCTTGAGGAAAGGGTTTAACAAACGTCACTTTGTAGATTAGGACTGGATCTGCTTCATTTCTCCCCCAGCGCTTCTCTGACACAACTCTCAATATCAACCAGACATAGATTTGCTGGGCATCTAGTACTTTTTATTAATTGTAAACAATTTCCAGATTAACTTCGTTTTCATCGTCTTTCCCAGTGCTTTTGGTACTACCGCCTAAATTCAGTTTTTTTTTGCCGTTGGTCTGTGCATTAAAGTTTATTTGAGCCTTCACCTCAGTGTCAACGCTTATAATATGTACGTTTAACTTAGCATTTCTGATTTTTTTGGTCATTATTTAATAAATCTTGAAATGTCGCGGTGATATAGAAACCACCATGACGTTTCACTGTGTACAGCTACTGAATTGTATTTTATGAGAATCCAAGTGTGCAATTTTAAAATAATAAATTATGCCGTAAAGTATCAATAAACAATCTCTGAGGTGAACAACACTAATCAAATGGATTCGGAGACCTCGGTTTGGCAGACGTGTAAGGACAGAAGAAAAAGAATTCAACAAAGCCACTTTTAGGATAACGGGCCTGATCTGAATGTACAAGTACATAATTATTGAACTCTATCCTTTATTTGGCTTTCTTCCCTATCTTATTAAGTCATTATTTATTAATCCGAATTGTCTTTGAATTTTTCCATGAACAATTTCGGGACACTCCTCTATTGAGGATATGAGCCATAAACGAAGAAAATCATAATCATCAAATGGTTACAATAAAAATAATTTTAGACACTGCGTCAGGCATGTGGCTCAACATTACACTCGACGCATTGTACCCTGTTTACTGTTTACGCAATACACTAATAAATTTATCATTAGTGTCGCTCCGGTGCTCGCAGAACGGCTAAGCTTCTTCGCTTTCTTTTTCCATTTGTGTTCTACTCTTGCGTTCTGTAAGCCGTCCCAGCTTCATTTGTTTCGTTCGCGTTCCTTAGGTGACTTCTCAGGCAAGTGCAACACGCATCGGGGCATTTGATGCGAAGGTTATTCGTTGTAGTGTCGCTAAATTCTCAGCTATAAATGGTTAGATGTGATGCTTCGCGAGCCGCCAGCAGCGCCACCATCTAAAAACCATAAGCCTTTTAGTTAAGATCCTGCCGCCCGGTTCTTGGCCGATCCCCCTTTGTGGGTGTGCGCCAGAGTATCAAGGATCATCATCATCGTCATCATCTAAATTCTTGCTGTAGAACAGCGTTAGTTCCTCCCTCAGCTGATCAGCCAGGCGCCCCAAAATTCTACATCTGGGCTAGCTTCTGTGACACGTCACGAATCCCGCCAGCAGCACGATGCTCGACTACTACAAAATCCTGGGCGTCCAGCAAACGGCCCCACTGGAGGAGATCAGGAGGGCCTACCGGCGGATGTGCCTGCGCTGGCACCCAGACAAGAACCCGGACAACAAGGAGAGGGCCGAGCAGAACTTCCGCAGCGTGGCGCAGGCCTACCAGACGCTGTCGGACGACAAGAAGCGCCGGGACTACGACCACCAGTGTGCCCTTCTGAGTGGCCGTGTTCGCCATCCGCCTCAGAGGCAGGCAGCCCTGAGCCCCTAGATGACGCTCGAGAAACTGATCAAGGCTATCCACTCCGCAGGTCCTGGGAGGCTGGTCCGGCGACCCCGGGCTGCTCTAGAGCGAGTGCGTCCTCGTGCACGTCCACGTCTTCGGCCCACAAGCCGTCCGGTAGTCGGCGCCACGGCGGCGTCCACACGGCCATCCGGGTCGAGACCGGCACGGACGGGTTCCGCATGGTGCACCACTGCACACTAGGCCGGAACGCGGAGCCCACGACCACGCGACTGACGCAGACCTCGTTCTCTGTGCACAAGCCGGCCTCATCGGCGACGGCGGCACCGGTGGTCGGGCACCACCGGCCCGCCATCCCCACAAGCCGGCCCCGGCTGTACGAGGTGCGCACAGTCGTCTGTGACGGCGTCCAGAGGGTGTGCTGCTACGAGGACGGGGTCAGGGTGTCCACCGTGGCCCAACCCACGGCCCCCACACGTCAGGTGAGCACCGCGTAGGTGGCCTGGTCTACCACTTTGTGTTTCGCAATGTGACAGAAGACGCATGGGGGTCTCGCCAGGGAGGCTTTTTTTTCATTCTTTTTCCCACTGTTTCGCGTGCCTGACATGTGGAAAGAACACGTTATCCGGCTGGCTCATTTGCTTAAAATCCACGTGTGCGTTACGTGAATGAAACTGGCATAAAACTTGGCATGGCATGAAACTCCCTTTTTCACTGTTATATCGAGCAGCTTAAGAGTAATGTCATAGTATGGTTTACGGGGTTTAACGTCCCAGTGTGGTCTTTGCTATGAGAGATGCTGTAGGAAAAGGCTCCGGCTAATAAATACCGCATTATTTAACACTTCCTAAAGTGGTGCAGTGCACGGCCTTGTATAGCTCTTCACATCCGTCGAAATGCGACCAACGTGGCGGTATCGAACACTGCGTCAGTCAGCAGCCGAGCAGCATGACCACTATGCCACCGCGGCGACCGGCTGCTCCTCTGAGCTTAGATAATAATTAACGAGAATGAATTATCAACATGTCATGGTATTGCCTTGAACACAAAGCCTTCGATGTGTGAAGTTGTAGAGTGTTGTGTTCAGTTTCGGTTTCGAATTGACATGTGAGAATGCCAGGGGGCGCCGCTCTGGCATCCGGGATTTCAAGGCGACTGTAAAATAAAAGGAGTGTGTGTTGGGTGACCGTGGAGTGCGGTTATGCTTACTTTCGGCGCTTGGCGCCAACCCGCGTGTTCGGGCTGGTCGATGTCCCCGCCGGCCGCGTACGTCTCCGTCGGCCGCCTTCTTCTTCTTCTGCTTCGTCGGGACCAGCCAGCCCCCGACGAAGCTGGCTGGTCCCGACGAAGCAGAAGAAGAAGAAGGCGGCCGACGGAGACGTACGCGGCCGGCGGGGACATCGACCAGCCCGAACACGCGGGTTGGCGCCAAGCGCCAAAAGTAAGCACAACCGCACTCCACGGTCACCCAACATAGAGCCTACTGTGAAATATACAAATTAATTACCGTGGTGATAACTGGCTGTTGCGTTTTTTTTTTCGGGATGCAGAGATGATGCGTGAGTGTCGAAGAACTACTGTTTGACTAGACGCTTGCACAGCGGTATTGGTGTCTTCAAATACGCGCCTAACGATGAATGATTGATGCTGCATACATGCCGAGCAAATGCCTTAACCTACAACAAGCAAATCAAAACGGAAAATAGTAATAGCGAGAAAAATGGTCGTCACGCCTTCATTTACGATGAATCGCCGTTCGTAAATAAAGCCTCATAGCCTTCTACGCTGTCGGCGCGAAAAAAATCCATAAATATGGAGGAATGGATATGCATTATTTGTCGCATATGCCGTGCACGACTTCATCTACTTCACTCCTTCAACATAAAGATATCGCGGCAAAAGTGTAACCCAAAACCATCCAATTCGATCCACCGTCATCTCTCAATGCCCGTTCATTTATGCTTTCGATCTACATCATCGATAATTTCTTCTTAGCACGTTTAAGGGTTCTAAGGTTGCTGCGTCAAGCTAGTTACGGGGTGCGTTTTTTTCAAGATTGGCTCACTTTCGTTGAAGGCTGGAGAAACTCGAACCGCAGTAGTTATCACGAAGGGAATGAATTACGTCACGACGTTTGCTGACTGGAAAAACTTTTTCCGCTTAAATCTTTGTGTTTAAGGCAAGTTCTATAGTTTGGTAGAGTGAAACTTTGGGCTGGTTGCTTTTGCATAATGAAAATTCAGTTGCTATAGTCAGCGCTTGTGTGTGTATCGTCTTTAATATCCCCGTGTTGAGTTAGCGCTGTACGTACTTCATTATATAGTTTGATTTTGTTAATTATTGACAAATAAGTAGAGTTGTCGAGTTTGCTTAGTGATTACAGTGCTCGCCTGCTGATCCGATAGATGCAAGTTCAATCCCGCCTAGAGTGGTCGCGTTTTCGTAGAGGCGAAATGTTAAGAGACCGTGTACTGTGCAATGTTAGTGCACGCCAAACACCGGGTAGTCGAAACATCTGGAGCCCTTCATTGCGACGTCTCTGATCGATTGAGTCACATTGGGACACCTCGTAAACTAATGGTAAGTAATCCCCCAGAACTTATCGTGATAGATACTCCTGGTTTCTTAGGTGGGAAGGAAACAATAGGCTGGTTGCATTTTCGTAAACAAAACATTAATTTTTTAAGGCTTGGCACCAGTTAGATGAAGTACTTCATATGGTTCAATGATGTTAGCTTAAAATGGAGCATCGGAGGAGAGAATTTGGTGAAGATGATGAGATATACCTACGCTCTGGATGCGTAAAAGCGCCTTCTTTGGACTTGAGGGCGTGAACAGAGCATTGAGCCTATAAGGTAAGCGACAGCTTGAGCAAATACTGATCGCCAATAGTTTGTCATTATTCAGTACGATTCGGTCACTTCTCCTGGACACCAGATGGGCAACGGAGACGAGAGAGCTGGAACCCGGACTCGTGCTAATATTGGTGGTCTCCGCGCTGACACTGGGGTGCCTCTTGATACCGTACGCCGCTAGGCGCTCGCCCGATCGAAACCTCCGTTCAACGGTCACACCGCGATTCGTATGTGTACCGTGGGGAAGCATATATCAACTTGTGCGAAAAGGGACCATTTTATAGTAAAACGTGGACGATTTATTTGATTCTGTTGGTCACACCCTGTCAGCGTGTAACCTTGAGTAAGCACGTTCACAAGAGCCAGCACTCTAAGCGACTTGTTAGTCTACCCAGCACGAAAGTAATGCACTCACTCGTTTAATTTCTCGACACGGCGTTGCGAAACAAAGAACCGAGGTTTGCGTTTCTCACGGCAGCTCACCATAATGAGCTTCTTCAGTAGCCAGAATCGGCAGTGTCAACAAGAAAGCCTCCAATTTCAGCCAACTCGGCCGCCTTGAATAATAATTGGAGCTTAACAAAAGCCCGGTTACTCGCGCTTGTAAGAAACGTCGCCCGTACGGAAAGAGCGTAGCTCTAGGACGTCTATAGTATTGTCTGCACACGCACGCGCATACACTGAAGCAGCCCGCAAGAACTGAGAGAACAGGGCCTATCGCAGCGTGTTACTTTCGTTTTTTTGTTTTTTTTGTTTTTTTTTTGGGGGGGGGGTCGCGACTATGATTCACTTGTGGTTCCGGGTGCAGTCGTCAGGCGTAGTACGCGACGCGGCTCTTTTAGATTATTCCACGCGCTGCCCATTTCTATGCAGTTCAGAGCGCTAGCGCACATCAAAACAGGCGTGGGCAAGGACGAATTCCCGCGCAGCCTTCGAAAAAAATAATGAAGAAAAAAGCGTCGCGTGACTCATAATGCACAGTTAGCAGGAGGAGGCACGGCGCTGCCTGCCCACGCTGTACTTCCACGCCGGCTGCTCCAAGAGTCCCGACACGTTTCCAGCTGTGTCAGGACGAACGGTGGCGATAGAATCCCGCACTTTCTGCGTAATGTCTCACGCATTCCACGACCTTGGCGCTCTCGGCAAAAGGAGCCTCTTTGGAGCGCCAGATAGCAGATTCTGATCTGGCTCGGTTCTTTTTCTCCGCTACAGAAGAATAAGAAAGAAACGGTGCCAGTTTCCGTGCGTTCGTATGGTCTTTTATTTATTTTATATTTTTTCTCCGCCTTCGGAAAGTTGCCGAGGACCGCATATTGCAGGAAGTGCTTCGGCACTCGTTCACGTTTCAGGCCTATATATGAAGAAGTGGGTCCCTAGGGCGTGTAATTCCCGCCCCTTCTTTGTATGCGCGAGATTGCCATAGCATGAAATCCGCCGTCTGAAGTGCGCCCGCGCTCCGCTATGAACATTCCGCCGAGCGTGCGTAGACGTCGATTAGGTGCATGTCTTCAGAAGCTCAACTGCAACAACTCGCCGGGAAAAAAAAAAAGAAATCGCGCGCGTTCTGAATGACCTCTACGCGTATCTCATGAAAGCGAACTATATGATAGCTGAGTACACGTACGCTCGGCGCTGCACAACACATGTGCCGAATCCTTAGTGCTTACATAATAAAAAAACTTATTCAACAATCCAGAATGTGTCATGAGGTGATCGGTGCTATTGAAAAGATCGGGGGGAGGTAGGGGGATATAATTGGGCATGCTTTTGGCGATATAAGTCGAAATTCGCAATTTCAAACTTGCACAGGAAGTCTGGGAAAAAGGGAGGTAAATGAAATGGTATGTCATAAGAACTTGCGTAGAAAATTCGTATAACTCAAGGAGGGAATCACCGGAGTTCTGTTCATAGTCAGCTGTTATTTCATGCACCATGCTCATTTTCAAGTGTTAGAGCCTTGGTATATAGGCAATAACGCTTCCGTATATTGTGCGAATTTTTAAGGCAAAAAAAAAAATGCTGACTAACCGTTGCCTTTGCGCGAACATGTGCAACCACAGACTCGGGGCATCTCTCATGGCTCGTCGGCTCACGTAAGTGTTTTCAATTTATTTTTATTTATTGCGCGCGTGACCTCGCAAGTGAGTGTATTCGAATTGGGGGGTCTACAATTCAACGCATCGGAAAACGTGAAATGCGAGGACATTGGCTGGACTGCTTCCTTATACAGTTACTCACTCGCCTGTTTCCCGCAAATTCGGGTGCATGATTTCGATGGCGATCGCGGGCATCGCCGAAGCGATTCATTCCCGCTGCAAACTAGGAAATTCCGACACACGGCCTTGCACGTATTCCCCGCGCCACCTCTGACCGACAAGCTTCACGTTGTACTAAAGAGGCGAGTGCAATAAAGATTAGTTGGCATTCTCTTTCAGCATGCGTGACCGCTGTAGACGACGCAAAGAGTTCGTGAGAGGTTCCCTTTAATTTTTCGTCACGTTAATCACATACGTCATAATCGATACTGCTGCGTTGACAACAATGCGAAGGGCAGTCAAGCCCTCCTTTCTACTGATGGACTTTCCTTTTCAACGTAATCAGTGTGTGCCTGTTGTCTTTTTTTAAACAAATTCATGTAAGGAGTGGTTGCTGCCAATGCGTTGGCCTGCTGTCTTATTTTTGTTTTCTAGTCTGAGGTGCATCCCGTGGTGCTGACTCATCGGACAAGACGCTGAAGCTTCCGTGCTACAGAAAAAGCTAGAAGACCAGAATTCTCTTACTCCACCGGCCAAGTAATGGGATTCATTGTTCTTTTTTTTTCTCTGAAACATTGAATAAACAAGGCGCCTTCGTAAACTTTATTGTTCGTTTAGTTAACACTATCGTGAACAATTAATGTCATTTGTAATCTCTTTGGTGAGCAATTTTGAAGTTGGTTTGCGAAAGAGCGGTGTTTTCGTAGGGGGGCTGAATCACTGCTGATTCATGGCAACCAATTATTTCCAGCAATAACTTTCGATAAGCACAGCAACGGTACGCTTAGGCGCTCTTTTTTTTTAACTTTTTTTGCCCGTTCGCTCTGGCTAACCAGCTGGGATTGAATATAGCTTACCTTGGGAAAAGGTGGAATAACGTTGGTGGTAAAGCGCTGCATAATTTTAGAAGACAATATGTCAGGCACAAAACGAATTGTGCGCCGCTTTTTTTTTTCATTAACGTCGAAGTAACCTATTGCCTCATAAGACGTATAGCTTCAATGTTGTCCGCCCACGCTTGTTTTGTATATACGGCGAGCAGAGTTAATCGAAAACCTCACAAAATGGCAATCGTAAACCTTTTGACTAGAAAGCCGTGAAGTGCGGGGACTTAAATTTCGAAACCCGTGAATTCGGGCCGAGGATTCGTGACCTGTAAGATTGCACCACAAAGTATGCGAGAACTGTCACAAACTTCGTGGTGTAATATGAGGGAGTGCAGTGCTCGAAAGATGATCTGAAAGAAGCGGTATAGCAGAGCCGCTTTTCAGACACTTATCCTTGACATAAATAGGCGAACCTTAGACACATTTAACAGTAAGCGCTTTCTTCATGCAGGCGGCTCTTCACAGAACTCTTTTAGCTCGACAAATAGCTCTGCCAAGCTCGTTAAGTGTAAGCAGAGAAGCTTAGAGCCATTTTCGTTATCTTTAAAGGTGAGAGAAAGTCGGCCGTCGAACAAAGCAGCAAGTAAACGAGAAACTCGTCACTTGCAATGCGAAAATGCAAAAAAGTGCCGCCATATTCACGAAGTGAATGATGATGAGTGGGCGTAGCTCCGGAGGTAAACCTGGTAAACCACGAATCCTCCGTACATATTGCCCTCTCGATTGTATTACAGCGCTCCCCCTAGCGTACGTCGCCGCACTAAAACGAACAATTGCCTTCCACCAATGACACGCGCAATATGTGACATCATGTTTATTTTATAACATCTTGCGTCCTTTCACTATCAGCTACAAGTACCGCCATCTAGTGAACACTGCAAGAACTAAATGAGAGGTGGCTACATACAGGGGACGCACAGCCGACGCCTTAAGGAGCTTCGCCCCTAAAAAACGATAACAATAGAGATGATGCAAACAGACGGTGAAATAACATTACGAACGCATACATACAGGGGACGCGTGATAGATAACGTCGCGATAGCTATAGCGTCGTGGTAGCTCACGTCAGCACACAAAAACGGCGCCATGTATAAGCTATGCCGGCATAAATAAAGATAGCATAAACGACAGCGCTGTGCTTGATACACTGTCCGGTGTTTAGCCTACATAGGCCGATCTTGTTCCATTCAATACTCGTCGCTGGGCCTTCCTCGGTTATTATGTAGTCTTTTTCGGGGCGAGTTAACTCCACTGCATCGAGCATGCCCGCGTATATCGCTCCTGATTCGACACCGTGATACAAACAGTTGAGTGCGCGATTCGCGTATAAGCACTACGGCATTCTAACCTGCCTCTTATCCGCGTAATGAACATGACTCGCCCTGAGCTACTCTACTCTTTCCTGATCCTTGCCCACAAATCTTCCGTGCACAATCGTTGCTCAAGGCTCCTCCTGCCGTATTCGGGCTTTGGCGCGACTCAAGCGGGAGCGCTTTCTCCGCGAACGTCTTTTAGCTCGGAATTCCATTGCATCGCATCATTATTCTAATGCGCTCTCGCGCTCATCCAACTGCCGGCGAAGGGAGTCGGCTTGGTCCGTTACGCATCGCACAGCTCGTGGAGGGGGGACCACTTCTCCTAAATAGCGCTGGCTCTTGTTATTTCGGCTCGTGCCTTTAAGCGATCCAGCATTGTAGAAGCGCGCGTGTAACGCAATGCCTTCATGCGTTTGCGAGGGGCCTAAAACTATAGAGTGGTCGCTAAAACCCTTTTGGGTCCCCGCCCTTCCAGTGGGCCGCCATCGCTGCAGCCGAGTTCGGGGGAGCGCGCAGGATCATTCCCTTCATCAAGGCAGGGGGCTTCTTCCCGCCGCGCATGTGCCCCTCTTCAGACGCGCGTGCCTACGCAGACGAAACAACCGGGCCGCCGCCAGCAATTTCGGGCCCGTCCGTCGAACGCAACCCCTCCGCCCTTCCTCGTTCCGTACCGACAGGGCGCTCGCTTATTAGGGCGCAGCCAAACAGGGAGCCCCGTTTTACGGCGGGTGGCGAAGGGGCCAACTCATTTGAATAATGCCCGCCACCGGGATCTCCGCCATCCTCCCGAAAAAAAGTGCGCCCCCGACCGCATGTGTGCGCCACCCGCCGTCTCTCACTGTGTTCCATCCAGGGAAGTTGCAGGCACTGCAGGACAGTGCAACTCTTTGCACGCGTTTATTTGAGAAGCCTCGCCATCTCGCGATTCTCGCACCCGGCGAGATTCTACGAGAGAGCTTGCAGGCGCCGAGGCCACCCGCACTCTCTCCTTTGTGCGGGTACACTTTTAATCAAAGGTGGACATTTGGCAGAAGTCTGCCTGGTTGGGATAGGAATGAGGCGATTAGAAAACTCCAACCACAAATTGTATTGAGAAACCCGACGTTTCTAAGCCAGACCGGCTTCTTTTGCGTCCGCAGAGCGTGCCAGGCAGTTTTTTTTTTTTTATACTGCTCCGTGGCGCGTGCGTTTTCCTTTATTGGGGCGCGAGACCGAGGCCTGTAATTGCGCGCAAAAGTGCATTGGGAAGCCAGGCAGAGGCGCGAGTGTGGGCAAGCGAGTGCGAATATACGAGGGATGTGTGGTAGGGGACCAACGGCTTGTTGCTCCCACGTCCGCTTTGCGTGCCGCCCGGATTGTCTCCTCGCGCCGCGGCGTGGGCGTTGAGCGCAACTCTCAGCTGAATACTGAAGGAACGGCAGGCTGCTTCGACGGAGTCCGCGTTTCCCAATGTTTCTTAACGCGGCACTTCTCCGGAACCTTTCTTGTCCGTCGAGAGGGTTTCTCATTAGCGTCTGCTTAGAGTACACCACGCCCCCCCTCATCCCACAAGTGTGGCGGCTTACGATACGCGCTAAGAGCGAAGTTGGGACATGCAAGCCACACGGAGGCTAATGAGAGCACATGCGCTGTGCAACCTCAAATTTATGGAATCCGGCGAGAGTGCAGACGAAATTGCAACGCGTAATTTTCGTCGCGCAGACTTTCGCTGAATTGCAAATGTGCTGCATTAACGGTGCGCTGCCTTATATTCGCGTTGTCCAGCCATCCGTTATTCGTTTGGGATTTCGAAAACGTGGGATCTTTGATGCAACTATAGGTGTTCTTCTAATATTTGCTTGTTTTTTGTCTTACTAGCCGCAAATGCGCCTTGCACCCCGGGGTCACTGTAAATTGCATGCAGTGCTATATTCTCGAACACTTTAAGCTACAACGTATCAACCTGGAGACGCCGACGCTTACAGGCATGCTGCAACGTGGAGCTTTAGAAGTGGTTACACGCACTGGCTCAGCTGCCGTGCTCATTTGCCGGCTTGCCGTGTAGTTTTGGTGCTGCGTGAGCACGAAAACGTGTATTCGATACCGGCCGCTCTGACCGCATTCCGAGGTCGTAATGTGAGAGCGCTACGTTGCTTATATTTAGTTGAACGTATCAGGTCCCAGAGTGACGAGGTTAATCCTGGGCACCCAACTGTATACGGCATCTATTTGGCCTCCGAGTATGTTTGTGATGTTTGCCTCCTTTATTTGGTGTAATTTTCATGTGCAATAAATTAGCATCTATAGTGAAATGACATACTTTGTGAGCTATCGCATAGTTCTGTGACGCACATGTGCACACGTCCGCGTTTATTCGGCGAAACCAGAATCAATGTTGCCTGTACACAAAGACGGTCCGTTAGCAGAAAGACAAGAACATCGTCTGTTCAAGAGTTCATTGACTTATATGTTCTCTGGATCAAGTGAGCGCATTTGTTAGGAACCATGTGCTGGTTATGGAAACTAACAGTGTTGCAATTCGCCGGATTTTGTTGCCACGTAGTGGTATAACGAAAGCGGCGTCTAGCTTCCCTGGCCTGACTTCACAGTGTAGCCGATTTTTTCATCTTATAGAACATTTCCGGAACGTACAAATCTGAAGCATTATAATCGTATTTCTCGGGCAATTGATGATTGACATTGTGCATTTCGAATTGACATTGATGAACCCGCAGTTCTGCCTACGTGTGTGGTGGTGCTCAATACGACTTGCAGCACGGTGGCCACGGTTAAAGGGGGCGCGAACCCTGTAACGCTGACAAACGTGAAACTGGTTCTACAATTACTGGTAGTCAAATGATATTGTTTACGTCACTGATCTTTTTCTAGGTAGTTGCCACCATATAGTTTCAGTGCCGTTTTGAGCTCGGGCAGCATGATCCAACTCATATTTGGGCCAACTGTGCGCCATACACATGTTCGGGGCTTTCTTTCTCTCCTCTTTCATGGAGGTACGCAGAATAGTCAATAAACAATATTTGTTTATTACTAGCTTTGCCGCAGTGCGAGCGTGTAACGTAACGAAGCATACAATGTGCACGGCAGTGAAGAGAAGTGAGAGTTAGCCAAGTACTCTGTGCAAACAACGTGTCATTGCTCACTATTATCCACTGCTCCTCCAGAACCATAGGTCGGCAAAATCTGCGGAGCTCACTCAGACTCACTAATGGAATGTATATTACCCTTGGGATTCATCCGTACTCAGAATCACTAAAATGCTTTTCAACCGGACTCATTCGGACTCTCATTCACTAAAAATTTATTCAGCCGGACTCGCTCAGACTCAGACTCGGAGCTCTATCGGAGCCTGAGTGAATCTTAATGAGCAGACTCATCAGTCAGCTGGCGTTCAACTGGCTTCTTTGAGCATTGTGTCAATGCTTTTTAACACCAACATTTCACGTTGTCGATGCTCTATACTTGGCGTCTTTTGATCTCGTATCTTCAAAGGTGAGATATTAGTAGTTACAATCCAGTGAGGACATTTTTATTGAAAGAGATGGCTTCTCACACAAGATATTTTTCTAAAGAATTCTCGGAAAAGAATTTCAAGGGGAGGGGGAGGTCACGGCTCTTTGTTCTGTGTAACTCACGCCTTTGACCCATTAATGTTAAGCCGGCATATGAACGCCGGTGCTTTGGAGTGTTTGTGAGTCAGTGAGAGTATATAAAAACGTGAACCGACGTAAGGCTGATAGTAATGCTGAATAGAGTAAATGAAATTATAGATTGGCAATAATCTCAGGCTCACTCAGGAAATCGACTTTGCGCTGAGGGCTCACTCCGACTCAGACTCGCCAAAATTTTCCTCGACCACACTCAGCCGGACTCTAACTCACATAAATGTTATTCACTCGGACCCTCTCAGACTGGCGGCTTGATCTGAGTTTGACTGAGTCGACCCACTAGTGAGTTTGGCGACCCATTTCCAGGACGTCGAAGAG
This sequence comes from Rhipicephalus annulatus, assembly GCA_013436015.1. Classification (NCBI taxonomy): domain Eukaryota; kingdom Metazoa; phylum Arthropoda; class Arachnida; order Ixodida; family Ixodidae; genus Rhipicephalus; species Rhipicephalus annulatus. The sequence goes on along the minus strand of WOVY01009723.1, from coordinate 172,950 downwards.
GTCAACGGGTATGCCAAAGCTAAAATTGTGATTAGTTTTAGTATGGGTTTATGCACTGCCACTTCGGTGCACTCGAAATTATACATCCCTGCTACCTCGCGTGCTTTCTCGGTCTCTACAGCACTTTCAGGTTTGGTGATCCCATCACAATTGAAAAATGCACTGCGGTGAAGCCCATAAAAATATCAGTTACCATGGGATATGTATAAAGCTCTTGGCCTTCCTATGTAGGGGGTATTCACGGGACTTCATCACGCGCCAAATCTCAGCTTGCAGCTGTTCTGAAGAAAAAGCAGATTGAGATAAGAACTACAAAATGGCGGCCGCAGTGACGTCAGTGAATGCTCCCTACATTCATGGCAACTGCTTACGGCGGTGAAGCATATCGAACTAATTGATTGATTGATTTGTGGGGTTTAACGTCCCAAAACCACCATTTGATTATGAGAGACGCCGTAGTGGAGGGCTCCGGAAATTTTGACCACCTGGGGTTCTTTAACGTGCACCCAAATCTGAGTACACGGGCCTACAACATTTCCGCCTCCATCGGAAATGCAGCCGCCACAGCCGGGATTCGATCCCGCGACCTGCGGGTCAGCAGCCGAGTACCTTAGCCACTAGACCACCGCGGCGGGGCATATCGAACTAAGGATCAGTTACTATGAGGCGCACAGAAAACCCTCGGTTCTTTCATGTGTCCTTGTTCACGGGAATTTCGACAAGCTTCATGTTTGAGCAGATACGTCAAACGTGCGCGTTCGAATTCCTTTGAAGAACGTCGGCAGAGTTGGGTCATGCAGCCTGCAGGTTGGGAAATTCTCTTAATGCCTAGATATATATTTATCGCGCATATGTGGTCTTCAGATGGGTTAGTATAAACGTTGCGAGGAATCGGCCATGTGAGAGTGAATAAGCAAGATGCAATCACTACATTGCGCGCTCTGTAATAATACTTGACACGCAAAGAAGCCTTGACCACTGCTTTCTTTTAAGACATAGCTGGCCTCAGAGCTTGTTTTCAATAAGGCGAACTGGCTTCGACACTAGGTTGGTGTTCGGAACGCTGCCTGTTCGTCACGTATCTGGCTTGGTCTCAGATTTTAGCATTCGGCGAAAGTCCGTATGCAAAAAGAACTTCTAAGGCGGGGTTTGATTGATTTGTGGGGTTTAACGTCCCAAAATCACCATATGATTATGAGAGACGCCGCAGTGGAGGGCTTCGGAAATTTCGACCACCTGGAGTTCTTTAACATGCACCCAAATCTCAACACACGGGCCTACATTTCCGCCTCCGTCGGAAATGCAGCCGCCGCAGCCGGGATTTGAACCCGTGACCTGCTTTAAGGCGTGGTTTCTTCTTATTGATGATCTGCTGATACCTTTTCTGGTGTTACGGGTAGCATTCTTGGCAAAATTTATTATCCTGATAAGTAGGTGAAAGTTAAGGTGATGACAACGGTTAAATCATTGGTAGTATTGTGCCAGGGCTTGTGTACCGCTCGCTTCGCGTGATTTCCTTTTACGCAACAAACTTAGCTATACGCATTTCGGTGGAACTCATTCGCCAAGTCATCTGCACCGCAAAGTGCAAACATAACAGAAACAGCGAACATTTGCCTCCCAGTGTGCACAAATATGGCACCACCGTCGAAACGCAGTGCGATTGTACCGCAAAGCGGTATGGACTGGCGCATGACGCAGAAGTGGTTTTGTAGAAGTACAACCAACGCGGTACATATCTGGAGTATCCTTCTTGAAACGAGCCGCGTATAGCATACACTTGCGGCATACACCTAAAGTAACTTAACAGATCGATCCGAAGCATCTATAAAGTCAAACATTACTAAGGATACTTCCTGCGTGCCTTTGATTGATTCGATTGATTGATATGAGAGGTTTAACGTCCCTGAGCCACTATATGACCATGAGAGACGCTGTAGTGGAGGGCTCCGGAAATTTTGACCACCTGGGCAGAGTTCTTTAACGTGCACCGAAATCTGAGCATACGGGCCCACAGCATTTCCGCCTTCATCGAAGATGCATTCCTACGTACTTAGAGAATTCGTAAGAAAAAATCCACAACTACGTTGTCCTTTTTTTTGTAAGTCTGAGAAAGTTATTATTTATTTTATTTCAACTTACCAACTTGGATGTTTTCCGAGACTCTTTCGAAGCGTCTGTTTTCTCCCAGCGGGTAGAACTGGCATGCTGCAAAGACGTAAAATAAGAGAAGAAAGTTAGGGTGGCTACGTTGAAGCAGTTGCACACAGCACAAGGGAAAAAAAAAAGAAGAGACCAGAGGAAAGATAAGAGAAGTAATGAAAAAGACGGTAAGAGGGGATGTACAAACAAATGTGGAACAAAAAAAAAGTCTTGAAGACAGAAGAGTCATGAAATCCAGGACGTGAATCATTAACGTCGGTACTAATGTAATTGAAGTCACATCACTTTTAACCACGGATGATGAAAGACGAAGATGGGAGGAAGAGCGAGAGGAAAAAACAAAAACAGAAATAACATGTCGCAACGTGTAAAAGCAAAGCCGCGAATCGCTCAGGCGCACAATGCCTTGGGCGTGCACCAAGCGGAGCCCTGTCCAATGTCGTTTCTGCCGCCAGGCGGCGAGATTGCAGCGGCGACAAAGACGCCAACAGCGATATGGGCCTAATAAGAAGCCCAAACAGGCCGGGGCCGCGTCCCCAAACTAATCATGGCGGCGTCTCGGTGCGCGCCGGTGGGATTACTGTCACCGGCGCAGGTTCATGCGAGGGGTGCCCGAAATCAATTCTCCGAGCGACCTACGGCGTATATTTGACAAGACCTTTATCGGAGCGCCCGGATGAGGCGCAGATGGAAAACAAGCTTCGAAAGACGCGTTCGCCGTTGGCCGGAGGAAAGAAGAGCGGGAAGCACTGCTGCCGCGAACTGAATGCCTCGCGGTCTCGCTGTTACTAGAAATCGGAGCTGAGGCAGCACGGTCAGCGGTATCTTATTGAGGTAGCGATAGCCATGAACAGGGATGGCGTTGGGAAGGGGGGGGGGGGAGTTTTACGGAGGGCGCTCAGATGAATTTTGTGCGTGAGTGTGCACAAGCTTGTGCCTCGTTTCCGTGCCAAGTAAGCGGGCAAGGGGTCCACTAAGCTGCCCTCGCCTCCGAAGGTGCCGCGCCGATTTTCATGCTTCAAATGGGGGCTATCGCAGCCAAGCGCGTCTGTTAATTTCGGTGAAATCACAGTGGTGTATCCCAGCTATTTACTTCAAATTCTGTTTTGATGATGGTGATGACGACGATGACGACGATGATGATGCTATGTGGTGCTTAAATAATGCAAGTACCAGTGATGGCCAACGAGTGCCAATATATTGATATTATAAACATTGATTGATCGATCGATTGATTGATTGATTGATATGTGGGGTTTAACGTACCAAAACCGCCATATGATCACGAGACATGCCGTAGTGGAGGGCTCCAGAAATTTCGACCCCCTGGGGTTCTTTAACGCGCACAAGGGCCTACAGCATTTTCGCCTCCATCGAAAATGCAGCCGCCGCAGCTGGGATTCGATCCCGCGACTTGCAATTCAGGAGCCGAGTATGTTTAGCCACTTGACCACCACTACGGGGATATTATGAACCTTATTAACCTGTAACGTCTGGTGTGCGAAACTTCCTATTGATACATGCTATATGTAGTTCAGTGTCCTTATCCGTTAAAGTTATGTGAGATATCGAAATCAATCGGAATTCTTTTTTTGCGAACAGTTCTAGCCTCTAAGATTTTTGTGAATGCGGCCGGCGCTGTAATGCATTCTTTCGGAAAAGTGTCCAAGTATGAATAAGAATTGAAAAGGTCTCGTGGCAGATGCAATACTGCGTCTCCAAAAAACAAACAAGCTGTTTAAGCCGCCCTTGCTTTAATATTGTAGCTGTGCACCATGGCAATTTAGGCCGGGGGCAGTATAAATCGGATAGAAAATTGTAGAGAGTAATATATATTTAATCTTGTAAGTTCTTGTATACTTATAATTTTAGTGACAAATATGTACTTGTGTAGTTTGTAGTGCTCACCGAAATAGAGGGCCTGATTTTTCGCTCCATAAGCGTTAGGTTCTTGCAGTGTTTTCGAGAAATTCTTTCAATGTGGGTGACCATGAACCTTCTAGAATATCGCGTTCTACGAGTGTTCACCCACCTATCTGCGGGGAAAGCTATAGCCGTGAAGTGTCTGTAGTTCGAGAAAGTCGTGGATGTGTATAATTCACGCAAAACAGCTCGCCTGAGAGTCATATGGTGCGACACCATAAGCGAATGTCTGAATCGGAATGAATTATGCAGCTAATGTGCACGAAACTTCGTTCACGCAGCCGCCGGAGTTTAATGTCATACCTGCAGAAATGCTCTTCCACGAAACCTAATGGTCGTTCTTAACAACACGACGATAGCGGGCTCAGCCTCAGGCATTACGTAGTCGGTTATACGTTAATGTCTCCAGTGCCCGCGCAAGCAATGTTTTTGTTTTCTCCGCCGATCTCGCTTCGTATAAACAACATAAGCTCGAGCCCGGCTACATAGCGAGAGAAAGATATGCGAGGAGGGCGTCTATACACGTCGCATGTGCGACATGTAATACTACTTCGCATCGAACATTCCGCATACTTCGCAAACTTCAAAGCAACCGCGAGTTCAAGTATATACAAATGGTGCGAGCGAATGAACGCAACAGCCGGTGTTTCTTTACTCCTGTTGAGTTCCGTGCCCAGCAAAACCCGAGAAAGAGAAGCGAGGAGGTTGAAGATGGTCGCGCAACGTCCGGGCCCGAAGGCATTCACGCTGCGCTTCCGCCGCTCGTCGGAAAGGAGTTGGCTCTGCTCTATAGCGAGGGTAAGGTTCCAGCGTCGCATCGGAGCAACAGAAATCGTCCCGTATCGTCGCTCACAAGAAAGAGAGAAGACAGCGGCAAAGAATGGTGCTCTCTCTCTCTCTAGACGGAGCTTCTTCCCCGCTGGCGACGATGGTGTGTGTACGAGCCCAACGGCATAGCCAACGCCGCCGCTGGCGAGCGAGCGAGGTCGTTTAGACGTGTCCCGTTTTTCGGAGCAGGAAAGAAGATTGCCCGCGCTCGGCCGTCTTCGCAACCGCGGAAAGAAGGGAGTTCCGCCGGCGTGGCCTCTCCTCCAATGGAGCGCATCGCCGACAACTGCGGCCTGGAAGACACTAGAGAGTTTTAGTACTGCGTACGCTGCCTACGTGGCGGCGTTGCGTACGTAAGAACGCCACGTTCTGCGTAGTGCGCATGCGCAGACCGCAACGCGCACGTATCGCATTACGTACGCAGCTGCTACGTACGCGTGCGTACGTACGTATGAGCTGATCGCGCCGCTCTCGAACAAGTTCGCGACAGCGCGAGACTTCGTTTTGCAAAATGGCGGCATCGAAGGCAAGCACCGACCGGCTCTGTGGCTTAAAATATGGCCATAATCTGGCTATAACACTTGGATTGGCTCACATTGGCTGTCAACAACACGTGCTTCTATTTTGATCTACCAGATGGCGCAACACGCTTCACGCTCGTTACGTACGCGGGTACTACGGCGTACTAAAAGCCGATTAGTGGCAAACGACGCCACGTAACGCAAGGCGCTTGCGTGATGCGTACGTAGCACCATTCCGCAGTACTAAAACTCTCTACTGACACCTGCGCGCACGTAGTACCACAACCGCTTGATCGGGCGCGCCCGATCCAGGCGGCCGTGGTAGTACATACGTTGCATGCCGCATGCGCGGACTCACCGAAGTCGTACGGGCTGCGTTGCGGAGGGTATCGCAACCTTTAGGCACAACGTTTTTTTTTTTCCGCGTATACGCCCACGCCAACCATCGGTGTCACGCACTGCACCAAGTACAACATGACAAACTCACGTTAGGAACGATTCGTACAGTTCATCGAAGCCCGTTCCATCGCAAATCGACTAGGAGAGGTGAGGTCGTTGTGCGGGAACACGCATATCTAATCACTGATGGGCAATTGTGCTTGCAAAACTTCTATCCTGCGTTTCAGCGTGTTTCAAGCTGCTCGATTTCACGTAAGCTTGACTTGTCACGCCCAATAAGCCAGTCAATTAGTCCTGCTGGAGATTAAAACAAAAAGAAAAGTGCGGTGACCTTGATTAAGAGATAGGCATTCTGCGAAAAGCGCTTCTGGCAAATGATAAGTAGCGCGTATAAGTCCGCTTTATTCGACTCTATATAGATACTTACCAAGCGTTGTTATGGCCATAATTTAGGCCCGTACTGGTATACGCCCCAAGACTGTATCTATAATGGCGGACCGTGTTCCATCTGTGGCTTGTGATTTTTTTCGCGGATGTTGAAGTCAGAACTGTATCCCAATGTGTTGCGAGAAATGAAATAGATGCAAAAAGCGGCGAACTTAGCTTAGCCACTGGGTGACTTATGCGTTAACTTTTTTTTTCTCTCCCATTTTCTCGGCTTATCACGTATTGCATGCCGTGTTATTCGCAGCACACAACCGACTTGATAGAAAGCGCGCGCAAATGAAATGCCCAGGACTAATTTTTTTTTGTTTCGAAGCAATTGTTTTCAGTCATAAGCAGACTTTAAGGTGCTTATAAAAAATACACTACGAAAATACAACACAAGAATCACACATTTATAGCGATGCTCGTTCAAGCTGCTCCAACACGGGCTTCTTTTAACTATATACTTCCACGGCCGAGTAGAAGTAAGAGCGTCAGCCCATCGACCTTGGCACAAATACTGAACGCATTCTGGTGTGTTAAAACGATGAATAGAGGGAAAAAAAAGTGGTAATACGGACGCGGTCTATTGAGGTTTTCGCCGGATAATTCGGTAAGTGCGCTGGCCTGACCCGAGTTTTTGCGTCCTTTTTTTCTCGCGTGTCTCCGCGATAAGAGCGAATAGCGCGTTCGCAGAATGTTTAGAATAGCTGTATACTGAAACGCAGGCGTCGCGAAAGGTAGCCAAGCGTTTTGGCAACAACAACAACAACAACAACAACAACAACAACAACAACAACAACAACAACAACAACAACAACAACAACAACAACAACAACAACAACAACAACAACAACAACAAAAATGAAGCAGTGGATCAGCTTTGAAAATTAACATTGCAGGCGAAGTGCTGAAACGTGTACCGCTAATACGTACAGGTGAAGCTGAGAGACGATTTCGATACACGCTGGAGACATAATTCTCGCGTTTGAGGCAACTGGTTAAAAGTACGATGCAGAGTTTTTTGTTCCTCCTTTTTTTTTTCTTCCGCTTCATTTATCACGCTCTCAAGAGAAACAACGACGAAGTTCGATGCAGATCTGTTGCGTAAGTTTTTCGTCGCATGCTTCTTTTTGTCAGTAGGGGCTCGAAAAGTTCTGCGAATTCATTGCTGGTACATACACCGTACGTGCGATATGCAGCTGGGTTGCATACAAACTGTCTGTTCTTGAATATTGATGCAGTTCGTATGAACATACAAAGACTGAGAGAAAGAGAACTTTTGGGGGGATTCAACTTTGCTGCAACTTTTTGTGAGTCAAGCCAAGTTAAACACTCGTAACTTGACTATATACATCCGCCTCCCCAAGTGTACCAAGTGCGAAAAACAAGCTCACAAAAACGTGATTGAAGCTCAATATTCAGCGCTGTCATAGAAATGTTATCGAGTAGTTAATCACGCAGAATCCCATATTTCAATTTATCGTACCTGTAATTACGTATACACGTCGTATACGACCGGACAAGATACCGGAATATATAAAACGCACACAGCGCAAACAAAACACAGGCAACAAGTGCCTCTTATTTGTTGTGTTCATCGTGTTGTCACCATGACACAGTTGTGGCATTGCTTTATACACCACTGTTCGCGTTATTTGTGAACTTCATGTAGCACAGGTAATCGTTCACATGCCCTGTACCAGCTGTCGATTACAAGAAAAAATGTACTTAATGACTTCTTCCCCACAGTGATGTGTGATGGCCCGGCAGTTACGAGCAAAGCTCCTCTGGCATCTTTGTTTGTCAGGAATTCAGTCAACTTGATAAAAGAGGTGCTCTATCAAGTCAGCTTTGCAAAGTGTAATCAACGCCTACCACGTCTTTTGGTGCAGAAAGCCGGTGCACGCTTGTTGTAACTAACTCGTGACCTTCTTGATATTGCGCTCTTCGTTGCACTGATGCAGGTTCACTAGAAGCGAGCAAAAAAGAAAGGTATCTTATGAATAAACGTATCCCGTGACCTCACTTTGTTGAGTGCAATCTGATTAACATGTAAAAAGAGCGAATTGAAGCACAGTTGAAGAGAGAAGGCTGAGGTCTCTGATTAACATATATTTGCACTCTGACGAGTTTTTTTTTTTTTCAGCGTAAAGAATAAATTTTGCATTGGACACAAGACAGGGGGCTTTTTGATTAATACCATAGGTCCGAAGGAAGGCAACAGTCTCTGTCTTTCGCTCAATACGTGGTCGCCCTTCGCCCATGTCGTGTCAGATAAAACACAACGAAGTACTCATATAGAGAGAAAAAAAAACATTATATAGAACGTGCTCGACGGTTGCCGTAGTAGGGAACAAAAGCAGGCCACCACGAGGGCAAATTGTCGCGGAAACAACTCAATTTCCCGCGGCCGTGGCCGACGTTTACGACCCGAAGGCGTCGTTGGAGGCGTACGGGCCTGCTGAATCGGCGTCATCTGTGGCTCCGGGAGCAGCCTCACTTGTCTGAGTGACAGGCCCGTGCACGCTCGGCTGCTTGAATGAGAGCGCGCGGCCACTGTGTCGCTTGTTCGATTGATTGATTGATTGATTGATTGATTGATTGATTGATATGTGGGGTTTAACGTCCCAAAACCACTATATGATTATGAGAGACGCCGTAGTGGAGGGCTCCGGAAATTTAGACCACCTGGGGTTCTTTAACGTGCACCCAAATCTGAGCACACGGGCCTACAACATTTCCGCCTCCATCGGAAATGCAGCCGCCGCAGCCGGGATTCGAACCCGCGCCCTGCGGTTCAGCAGCCGATGTGTCGCTTGTTCGTCGTTTCTTCTCTTCTGCTGTGTCGTAAAGCGAGAGTTGGTGCCCCCTCATCAATCGGTGGTTGCATCGGCTTCTCGATGTTTCGCGCTTCCCGGTCATCTTTCGTTCGCGCCAGTCGCGAAATAGACGGTGAAAGCGACGTAAATGTCTAAACCGATCCAGCACCTCTCCGCGGAACGCCCTGTGTAGACCTTTACCGCATCTCTTCGAGGCACTGGGTGGAGCAACCTTCCAAAGTGAGAATGACTCTTTTTTTTTCGTTTTTTGTGGTTTAAGTAGAAGTACAGCCACACTCAATACGAGTTGAAACACGTTATCTGTACTCAAAAAGACGGCAACATTGCAAAATAGCACCCACATAGAAAAAAAGGCGAATAAAACTCTCTAATTAGCGCTACTTTCCGAACAAATGTTTAACGTTTTTCTTTTTTTGTGTCATTGTTCAAGCTTGAGGTCACTTTGACCGCAGCAAGCGTGTTGCAACTGGTATCGAACACAGCTATATGTACGCACTTGGCTGTGCACCACTTGCACTACTTATGGCTTATGCTAAAGTCGTACAAACATTTTTTTTTCCACATTGATGCTTGCGAATATAAGCGTGATCCTAGTTATGAAGCTGTTCATGCTGTAGCGTTTAACAAGAAATAATGGCATCAACTTTGTAGAGACAAGACTCGTTGTTTGGAATCCTGATTTAATTGGTTTTAAACGTGTGTTACAAAAGCCATTAGAGCGAACTCTTATGCTATAAGTTCATTCTATGCCAAACCTCTCAGCCATACTGGCGACCATCTCAAATGCATTCGAAAAAAAAATGGTGCTGATTCACTGCATTGAAGACAGTGAACTTCTCGGATATTTCGGAGAGAAAAAATTTTTGGTCACATGGCTGCCATCTGGACCTCCCATAACGTTGAAGATTAAGTAAGGGTGCTTGTGTAAATTGTTTGAAGCTCAGTAATATTAGCGTAATTGTTTTGCCACATACACCTCCAACAATTTAGTCTAAATTTGTTATGTTTGCCTTTTTTATTGAAATACTGAACTTTGTATGAATATCTGAGCAGTAAATACTTCACAAAAAATATATATTACGGCAAAAATATTTTAGACCTCTAAAGTTTTTAAACCTTACGAGAAAAAAATCATGATTTTCACAGAATTGTCAAATTCGTCCACATTGAGACGCAATTTGCGCCATGTTGTGGTCTAATTAAAAATCAACTTTATACCTAAATGAAAAGGAGATAGTAAGTTCTTTTTTTCTGTGCCAAGTTTTATTATTACAATTTTCTTGTCCAGGAAGAAAATAATTTTTGAAATTTCCCATTGACGACAATGGGCAACGTTGAGGTGGAAGCTGTTGTACAACCAAATGGGAAGATAGCCGTCAATGGGAATCACAAAAAATATTTTCTTCCTTAAAACAAAATTGTAACGATAAAACTTCCCATGTAAAAAGAATTGTTTAATTGGTTTCTATTTAGGTATAAAGGTAATTTAATTAGACCACCACATGGTGCAAATTGCGTCTCAATAGGTACAAAGATGACACTTTTGGGAAAATGGCAATTTTTTTTGTAAGGTTTAGGAACTTCAGAGGTTTAGAAATATTTTTGCCGCAAATATACCTTTTTTTGGAGTAAGTATTTACTGCTCGTATATTCATATATAGTGCAGTATTGTAATAGAAAAAAAGGCAAACTTAACACAATTAAGCTAAATTTCTGGAAGTATAGGTGGCAGAAAAATTTCACTAATGTTACTAAGCTTCAAATACCTCACACAAGCACCTTCACTTACACGTGTAGACCAAATTTGGTATATATACAGAAGCAGCGGTATTTTTAAAATATTTTTTTTCCAAACACCAACACCCAGATCACATTCTGGGAAGTTCAGAAGGCAACCACATGACCAATATTTTTTCATTCTAGCATTTATTAGCATTTTTTCGTTTTCAATGCAGTAACTCAGCACGATTTTTTATTACATTTGAGATGATCGCCAAAATTGCTGGGAGGTTTGGCATGGAATGACCATACACAGTATTTTTGCCCTCTACTACGGCGTCTCTCATAATCATAGAGTGGTTTTGGGACGTTAAACCCCACATATCAATCAATCAATCCATACACAGTATTTGCGTGAGCTGAAATGGTAGCGGTTCTTACGGCGTAACAAGGACAAGCAGCACACGGATTTGCCTAAACTGCGTCCTTATGTCGCCATACGGCTTTACTACGTAAACATTTAATTGGGTCATACCTAAAAATATTACAGTACTGACACAACTATTCCCGCTATTTGTTTGGGTTCTCAGTGCTCTCTCGTTCCATGCGTTTAGAAAACTGAGATTGCTGCGAAGTATAAACCCTCAAACGCAAACGCATTGTAAGAAGCAAAATGTTTTACGCCAAATGGCGTGAAGGTCAGCCGAATTCGTGTAATATCCATCACTTCCAGGTTGCCTCAACTACGGGTGCGCCGGGATTTACTTACACTTATGCGATCATCACGACCCAAACTGGCCATTTGTGAGCACCGTGTCCTCGCACGAGTTGAAACGGAATCAAAGCGTGAAGAATAGAAACGAAAGAAGCTGGACAGCTTGGTTGATTGATTGATTGATTGTTTGATTGCTTGCTTGATTGATTGCTTGATTGATTGCTTGATTGATTGCTTGATTGCTTGATTGATTGATATGTGGGGTTTAACGTCCCAAAACCACCATATGATTATGAGAGACGCCGTAGTGGAAGGCTCCGGAAATTTCGACCACCTGGTGTTCTTTAACGTGCACCCAAATCTGAGCACACGGGCCTACAACATGAGAAGCTGGACAGCGCATGCCTGTTGAAGCCTGTCTAATGCAAGCGCATCGCCATGAATTTCAAGCTGACAACAACGAAGAGGCGTAGGCAACTAGACGCGTAATAACCGCGTATTTGCTGTAAACCTGAACGCGTCTCTACTTAGACAATTAAATTATGCTCACAGGCATTCGTCAGTGGGCCAGCTAGTCAGCCCTAAAAGAATGCGACCGTTGAAACAACGCACACGTTCGGTGAACTTCTCCCGAGCGTTTCGGTAGCGAGAGTGTGAGCTCGCCCAGGCCGCCGAGCTATGCAGATATCTGAGCGGGGTCTGGAGGGCATGCAGGAAGCTCGTCAGCGGTTGCCGGTCGAATTATTTCTCGTCTGCCGGCACGCTGGGCACGTGTGCACGCGAGAGATTCGATTTTGGCGGCAAACAAGGCAGGCGGCCCTGTAACGGAGAAGCCGAGCTAACAGCAGCGCGCCACTTTTACTTCCGCTAATTCTCCCGAGCGCGTCTTCGAACGACGTACAAGCCCCTGGTGTTAACCCAATAACGGGCGTCTGCTTCCCCGCAGTACATCCATCCAGCACGAAAGAGGAGCAAGGCGTTGGTGCCAAGCGGGAAAGCTCGCCACCAGGCGCGCCAGCCGGAAGGAGCTAACGCAGGGTGGATGCTCCTGGCTTTTCGCACGAACGTCGCCGTTTACGTTTGCCCCAGACTCTCTGTGTCGCTTGCTAGCTTTCGGGTCCATTGTTTCCACTTGTTCCAGGAAACCAGATAGTCACCGCAATGTTGGAGCTGAGTCGTCGTTCAGAGGCATTTATTTGTGGCGACAGGCCTCTCTATCTGCTGGCTTCGTGTTTGCTTTTCGCTGCCTCCACGGCGCCTGAAAATGTTTCAGTGGTCGCTTCTGCTCCACGGAAGTGCAGCGTAATAAACGAACCAACGCTAATGTGAAGAGGCGAGTAGCTGTCGCACTGTTTTCAGCGATGCAAGACTGGGCTCCCCCACTAACGAACCCGTGAGCTGGTTCTCCTTAATCGGTGACTTCTACGCGCAGGCGCTGATGCGAGGCAAACAGTGCAGTCACTCAGTCGGTCGGTCGGCAACAATGCGGCGCTCTTCATTCTTGCGAACTAGATTGTGTTGAACGTGAGACATATCGCTTCCGCAGTATATGGCATAGCTCATTAATGATTACGTTTCGGGGCCGGCAGAAGTAAGAAGAGATTACTTAATGTCTGATTCGCACGTTGACGCATAACACGGTCCCAGGGCTATCCGGAAGTAAGTTTTTCTCGTGGTCGGGTTCCGGGTTACACGCAAGAAGAAGAGCAAAGATGGCCGGCCAACTCGTGCGAAGAAGTTTGGCCGGCGCGTGCGCAAACGGCATTACAAGCGCGCCGGGTTCCTAACCACATAACGACTTCCTAATTACAGTGTACTTCCTCTTCCCGGTTTCGCTTTCTCTGTTTACTTCGTCAAGAGTTGAACGCGTTTCGCCGCTTTTGCTCCAATAATTTGGAGTCTTCACCGTGCATCCTTTCTTTGCAGGGAGATTTTTTTTTCTCTCTCTTCCCTCCTCCAAGCGTGTTCTTTGTTTTCGTTTTCCCTAGTGTATTATTTTTCACGCATTGTTCCTCGTTGAATTTCGCCCTTTTCCGAGGTGCAGGAAGAGTATATACGTTGGTCTGGGTGAGGCGACTGCAGCGCGCGCCCACTCTTCTACTCTGCTCGAATAACGCCGATCTGGCTGCATTATTAGCGCCATCAGCGGAAACAGCCGCCCCTGCTCGGATTTTTCTTTGTCCTCTTTTTTTCTTCCAACCATTTCGCGTGCGCTCGTGCGATTCTTTAGTGTCGCCGCGTGCGGGATGAAACAAAAGGAGCACTAAACGGTGTCAAAACAACAGACAAAAAGACGAAGGTGTGGCACAGCCTCGGAAATAACGAAGACGAAAAAATGAAAGAAAATGCTCAAAGGGGTTGGCTCTGCAGTTTCCTACTTTAGAAGCGTCAGTTGGTGAAAAAAAAAAATGTGGGTGGAGGTGGTGCGGCAGTGAGGACGAAGAAAACTCAACAGGACAATGCGAACGATTTAGCGAAACTAAGAGAAGAGAAGAAAAAGGAATGCTCTTTTTCATCTTATTTCGTAGGGTCTTTTTTGTCCCGCTGTTATTACGAAAGGAGAGGGGAGCAGCAGCTCGGGAGACACACGGGCAGCGGAGAAAGTGTACTTGCTGACTTTTCAAATAACTTCCGCAAACCGGGTTAGCAAGAAAATGTTTCGCCATGCAGAACGAAACGCACGTTCTTGCTTCCGAGGATATGGTACTTCGCAGAAGAAAAAAGAAACAAAGAAGCACGAACAAAGACCAAGCAGAAAACGTATCGTACCAAAGAGGGAAATGCAGTGCTTCGGAATGGTATAAAATCGAACTATCATCGGAAAATAACGGATAGATTGGAAGTAGTAAAAAAATTATAATGGTGGTACCGATACAAAGCGCCTGATTCTAAAGCACGTCGAGGTCGGCGATACAGTTTTGAAACAAAAGAGTTTCGCGCGATTTGCGTGGTTTTCGCGCACGTTGGTGCCGTGGCGCTCCAGGCTGAGGGAGACGTCCAGACATGCTTGATGTGCTCGTTCATCAACGGTATTCTACATGCTTTACGAGGCGTGTGTATTCTCAATAATAACGATGCTCAACCACTGCGCCGAAGAGTGTGACTGAAGTTTTTATTTTATTTTTACTTATATATGTCTATTTTTCACTTTCGTGAACCATCTACGTGATTCGGGAAAGATGCTGCACCTGTACATTTATCTGCTTTCTTTTTGTTCCCTAGAATCCACATCTTCTTTATGAAACGCCATTATTTCCTTCGACGACGTCGCACCGTACTCGGTTGGAATGAGAAATGAACCTTGGTTTATTGTGTGCCATAAGTGCATGTAACAGGCTGCGAAAACGACTGCATGTAACATCAAGACTACGTAGTTGATGGTAAAGAGAGTGCCGGAATTTCATACACGTTGTTTTAGTTATTATTGGCAAGTTCGCGTTATTCGCGTTAGAAATGAGCCTTGAAAGGGTTTTTCTTTCTTATGTGCGAAGCAGTGAAGCGGGTGCTGAAACAAAACCGAGAAACGTGGTAAGAGGCCATATACCGTTTTCCGTAGCTAGTTTGTCTATGCAAAACTAGGTGGCGCCATCATACCGAAGCGTCATGGCCTTCTCCTCGGCGGCGCAGCCACGATGTGGCGGACGTGCCCTGCAGCCTACGGCGAGAAACCGTGGTGGTAGTGATTTCCGAAGAAAAATACACCTATTTTCTGTCAGCCATAAGGCGACACAGAGCAGTGCCTAAGAGAAAAAGAGAGAGATAGATAGATAGAGAGAGAAACGGGTGACGCGGACTACGCGCTGCGCCCGCTTTGCTGGCCTTCAACCCGGGAGTGGCGGTGGCCTATCGGCCAGCCATCGGCGACGGTCAAGAAGCGGAAAGGAGAATGCCATTAGATCACATGTTCAAACGTGGTAGCGCCCGTTCGCCACTGCGGAAAACCGTCTATATACTCGCAGCAAATAGGGTATACTAAAGAAAACAAAAAAGACAATGTGCTGACTGGCAAAGCGACAAAGTGTTTACTCGGACTACGGGATGACCCTAGTCGCCATGTTCGCGGCCATTGGAGTGTCCTTCGGTCTTGCTAAGAGCTTTTGAAGCAGCTTTGCCATCAGGAAATTTTTTAGACCAGCTCGGTTAAGAGCAACCATGCTCCGAGATGTCACAGTCGTTCTGCCTCGTTATGTGCGAAGGCACTTTTTTTTTCATATTCGCATGAATATTTCAACATTTGCGTACACCGCGCTCATTAAAAAAAAAATTCCGCCATATCCACGAAGTGAATGATGATGAGTGGGCGAAGCTCCGGAGGTAAACCTGGTAAACCATGAATCCTCTGTATATTTTGCCCACTCGATTTTATTACATCGCTCCCCCTAGCGTACGTCGCCGCACTAAATCGAACGATTGCCTTCAACCAATGACACGCGCCATATGTGACATCATTCCTATTTTATAAGATCTCGCGTCTTTCATCAACTACAAGTACCGCTTTCTAGTTTATAACATCTTGCATCTTTTCATCATCAGCTACAAGTACCACCATCTAGTAAACACTACAAGAACTAAACGAGAGGTGGCTACATACAGGAGACGGTACCCGCCATCTAGTGAACACTGCAAGAACTAAACTAAAGGTGGCTAGATACAGGGGACGGTACCGCCATCTAGTGAACACTGCAAGAACTAAACTAGAGGTGGCTACATACAGGCTACAGGGGACGCACAGCCCACGCCCTAAGGAGCTTCGCCCCTAAAAAAAAAATCGGCGCAAGTGAACCCTTACCGTCGCTTACACGGGTCCCGGCGGAAGAAACCGAAGAGTGACGACACGTTGTAGGACGATTTCCGCAGTCGTTAACACATTCGCGCGTGGTTACAAAACCTCGCTTTGAAAAGCCGCGCCTTGCGGAGGCAGTATTCAGCAGCCTCTCGCCGCGACGAAAACGGTAAAGGCACGCTCTCGCGCTGTAAAAACGAGCTTGCTAAAGGGAGAGAGAGAGAGAGAGGCTGTTATCACCAGTTTTACTGCCCTCGTATGGGCGCTGCACGCCCGAGCACTTGACATCACACGAGTGAGTGCTGAAGAAATAAATGGGCCCGCACGAGAAAGCGCGGCTGCCGCCAGGTTCTGCCTTCGAGAATGAATGTTTATACGCGACTGCTGTGCGGGCAAACAGTCGAGTGAGCCAAGTGAAACTATCTGCCTCTTATAATGGCGCGTGTAAATAGAAAGGGCCTATATAAGTGTGTGGGACTCGGAAGGTTTCTTTTTTTTCTTGCTGTCGTCTTCATCCTCCCCGAACCCCCTAGATGGCTATCTGCCTTTTGAGCGTTTGTTTATTCTTACCCCCGCCCGAGTTCTTTCTCTTAAGTTTAAATTATCGCCATCGTCTAAACGATTGCGTCCGCCAACATGACCATGAAGGCGTTCTCTCCCACCTGTTGCTCAGTCCCGTGCTACTACTTAGCTTTCGCCTTCACAGCACGCGTACCGGAAGGAAAAGTGAGCCGTACTGTACTCAATACACTGTAAGACCTGGTTAATTGATATGTGTGGTTTAACGTCCCAAAACCACCATTTGATTATGAGAGACGCCGTAGTAGAGGGCTCCGGAAATTTCGACCACCTGGGGATCTTTAACGTGTACCCAAATCTGACCACACGGGCCTACAACATTTCCGCCTCCATCGGAAATGCAGCCGCCGCAGCCGGAATTCGAACCCGCGACCTAGGGTCAGCAGCCGAGTACCTTAGCCACTAGACCACCGCGGCGGGGCACACTGTAAGACCTTCATCACTCCTTGTTTCTTCTCAACCTGTTCAAGTGGCATCACTTTGGCAAGCGATAAAGAGAAACGTCTACGGTAATTAAAAACGCCGTATGATGATTTTTACAAAACGTCAAAGCACATTTTATGTCAACTTCTAGCCAGGGCCTCTATATCATCAATGCTAGCCAGATGCGCCCGATCCAGACATTCATCCCCTCTTCTAGCCCTTTCGTGCACTCGCCCATCGCCTAGAGTTTGCGTGTGCTTTGTGGTCATACGGGGAAGAGAGTCCCTCATGCAGCACCTCCAGAATAATACAAAGTAATTTTTTGTTCAGTTGTGTACAGACCTGTAGGGTGGCGTCTTGCATTCCTCGTGATCTCAACGTTGGCGGTCACGCTGGCTCTGTAATACTGTGTTTTGAGATAGCGTGTCGCCGTTCGTGGCGCCTATACGGGCAACCAATGGGGAAGCGTCACTGCAACGCAACTAGATGCGCTGCGCCGTGATGCGATGGCGGCGTAGCTTCGAGCCACAAAAAAAAAAGGAGCATGGAAAAAGAAATCTGACAGGCGTCTGATATTGGAGTGGGAAATACGTGTATCGCATTTGCGGGGGAGAAAACACTAGGAAGCACGTGTGACGCAAGCAGCGCTACCCTCTATGCAGCGTCGCATGACGACCATTCCCTGAACTAAGGCGGATCGGATCTACAACTACCGCTGCGAAGCGTGCGTTCACACTGGCATTGAATTAAATAAAGGAGGCGTTGTTCTAGCGATAGCTACCAGTGCTAGCTATCACGTTACTTACCAATATGACGGCACACTAAACTCATTCGAAAATTAACACACGGGAATAAATGCGCCAAACTTACACGACGCGTGAGACAGTGCATTTGCATACACAGTGATAGAATAATTACGTCTGAAAATGCGTATTCAGTTAGCGAATAGCAAATGATTAGCAGGTGGCATGTGGACGTACAGTGACGAGGCATATAGGAAGTCACATGCACTTTGCATCGGCGGCGAGGTTCAAGCGCGGCTCAACGTCATACACACAGTGTGACCCCTTAGAGAAAATAAGCGGGATCAATATGTCACAGAATTGGGGCGGGTTCTTTGACAAACGTTCGGTCAAATGATTTGACCGCTTCTGCAGCAATATGGGGTGTTCCGGGCGCCTACGAAGGCTCCCTAATGGAGGGTCTGTCGCAGAGCACTTGGAGGCAGTGCTTAAAGCTCGTAATACACGAGAAAACGGCGCAATCATTCCTCATTCACCCCCCCGCTCCCCTTCCCAGAGCATTTTTCACATCAGCCATGCCCCGCCGCCGCGTAAACACGGGCACTTTTGGGCGATACTTTTATATAGGACCAAGTATACGAAACGCGTCGGGGGCAGGTGTTCGCCGTGAGGCTGTTCTCCGGTGGGAAGCGCCAGTCAAGCGCATTTTTCTCGCCCACACTTTCCTTGAGAAGGCGAATGTTAGTCCCAAGGGGCGCACAGGCTGCCCGCAACCCAAAACGAACCGCAGTCTTTGTGGGTATCAGCTCGCGGCGCCGCTTACCGCTCGCGAATATGTACACTCGCCGCTCTCACCCTCGGCTGCTCGACAGCCGAAAGTGCATCATTGTCGCTCAATCAGCGTCGTCGTCGAGTTGGGGAGGGTGTCGTTCGGCGCCCGCATTTAAGCGTCGGCGGCGCGCTGATGGTTGTTCTGCCTTTCGCCTGCTCGTGCCTCAGTCTGCAAGAGGAGGGGGGGGGGGGCATTAGCCGGCTCCTGCGGAGCGTGCATAACACGGCCCATCAGAGTTGCTGATCGCGGCCGACGCCGCCGGCGGCTTTAAAAGAAAACAGGCCTCGCAGGAGAGAACGGCCTCATTTTTCATCGAGTGGCAAACGCAGTGCGGTGACCACTCTGCAACGCTGGCGCGCAGTGGGGGAATAAAGCGAGGAAGGAGGAGGGGGATTCTCCAGGCGACTCCTGCCAGGGCTGCTGCAGCCTGATGAAAAATGTAGCGTGCCAACTGGCTCGGCTGGCCTTAAATCTCCGCCGCGCATGGCTCCGGCTCTGGTCCACCACGGCTCAGGCGCTCGCTTTCGCGTCTCTTAGGCGGCGGCGGAATCAGGCGCTCGCTTTCGCGTCTCTTTGGCGGCGGCGGAAGCACAGCCGGCGTCTCGTATACGGCAGCACTTCACTCGGGGTCTCTCAAGCCTCACTAACATCCTCGCCGACAGCGCGCCATTTTCAACTTTCTTCTTCAGCGATTGTTTTCGGGGAAGAAAGAAATGAAAGAGAAAAACTATAAAACACGGCTCATTACGAGTTTATCTCTAGCTGTATACTTTTCGCCCGGCTACTCCTAGTTCGGAGTTGATCGAGCATGCACAAACGACTTTTGCACCGCGACTCCCAAACTCTATTTTATCGCTCTTCATTTTCGCTCGACAGCTTGCCTCGTTATGCTTTTCACACCCCTTTGCTGCATTTCGAATCTCCCCGCGAGCTCTCTTCTTTTTCCATAAGTAGGCTCTCTTATTCTCCCATAAATGCGATGTGCTAATACGACTTTTAAATATACGTTTTCTTTTGCTGCCCCATCAGCCATTTTTAAATTATTTATCCCACGCATGCTCCGCACGTGAGAACGGTGACTTATGCGCGTACATTTATTATATTTCGCCCGAACGAGCTTTCATTTTTCACCTCTCTAAAGCGGCTTTTATATATTATGCGCCACTCGCGATCGCCGCCGCTGCGATTCGCCCGTCTTTGGTCTCATTTGGCGAACAGGTGCCCTAATTTCAGCGCTGCATTTTCGATAGAGACGAAAACGCTTGTGGCCCATGTTCTAAGATTTAGGTGGACGTCAAATAACCCCGGCTGGTCGAAATTTCCAACGCCCTTCACTACGGCGTCTGCCCCGCCACGGTGGTCTAGTCGCTAAGGTACTCGGCTGCTGACCCGCAGGTCGCGGAATCAAATCCCGGCTGTGGCGGCTGCATTTCCGATGGAGGCGAAAATGTTGTATTCCCGTATGCTCAGATTTGGGTGCACGTTAAAGAATCCCAGGTGGTCAAAATTTCCGGGGAGCCCTCCACTACGGCGTCTCTCATAATCAAATAGTGGTTTTGGGACGTTAAAACCCACAAATCAATCAATCAATCACTACCGCGTCTGTCATAATCATACAGTGATTTTGGGATGTTAAACCCCCCAAAAACCAAGCTAATTCGAGCGCTATCTGCAGCACAATGCCTGGCGGATTTCTTCCACCCCAGCACTTACGCTTTCCATGATGACCGCAAAGCGCGTGGAATAGCGTGCCGTCGATACGAGCGTACAGAACTATAGAACGAACCGAGGTATAGGGGAGCAAGATAAACAGAGCGGGTAAGTGGCGCGATCTGCTGCGTATAGCTTTCTTTGCCACGTCTTTCCACCCGCAGCTTGATCGTTTTAAACGAAACGCCAATCTGGCAGCTCATCTTACCCTACAGCGTATAAAATATGAACTGTCTTTTCGTGGCCAACTTTTCCTGTTTTTTTTTCTTCACTGGCGAGGCATCGGATAGCGGCGGGAGACGGAAAATGTGGGCAAAATAATTTTGACCAAGCCTTCCAGTAGCTCAGACGTGGGAAGCAGGACGAGGATGCCATAACATTAAACAGGCACGGGCAGCTAGAGTTTCGCTAATTCTGCTTAAGTAACTCTTCGATCAGAATTAAGAAATCTGCGAGACACTCGCTTCACTTTTCGTGGTTAAGTTAATCGGTTCGTCAAAATCACTGTCGTGGCAGATTTCGGTTCGACACTAAGGAATCAAGGAACGACAATTCCAGCAATCGAAAATGGAGAGAAACAAAAAAATGAATCGATGGGCGGAGTTATCTCAGCACCAGTTGTTTAGTACACCCCTTCAGACTTTCTAAAAAGCAAACCCAATTGCATTAGCGCAATCTCCTGCGTCGTATCATCCTCTCTAGAGAGAAGTAGCAAAGAACTGCAGCAGCGTTTCCACAGCATTCGCACGAAATTCTGGGGTCGGTCTACGACAAAGAGCAGAGGTGGGCACTTAAAAAAAAAAAAAAAAAACTTCAAGGGTAGCGGTGACGTTGTGCAGGCCACTTGGATCCGAGCAAGGTCAGTGCTGAGGAAGTACACTCTATACGCGCCAAGCTGATAAGCTCGAAATAAGAGCTGGAAGTGAGGAAACAAAACGGAAGCAACTATACAAGGAGTAGAATGTACTCCCGGTTGCTTTTTCTTTTTTTTCTTGACTATTTACTTCATGGGGTCAGCGTCGTGTATCTATATAGTGATTGTTTCGCTGTTCGCGTGCTCTTTCTAGCCTGGGCGTAAACCGGAAGCAATGGGCGTGCCAGAGGCTCGTGCCACGTGTCCGAGGAAGCTGGACTTCCGCCACGTGACCCCGGGCTCTTCTTGAGAAGTGATACAGGCCAGGCGTCTAGCTGTCCGCCCGAACTACTCCGGGCAGCACGGAACACGTGTGAGAGCAGTGTACACTATATATATATATATATATATATATATATATATATATATATATATATATATATATATATATATATATATATATATATATATATATATATATATATATACTGGCGAATTTGTCAGGGCCCAGTGTCAAAAAAACGAGACCAAACTTCCAAGCGGCATGCGGTCATGTACTGCGGTCATACCGGAAGCGCGCAGAATGCTCTCCTTCCGACTGGGGCCCACGTGTGCCAGCAGCCACGTATAATTGCCACGAAAACTTAGCAGACAGTGAGCGTACACCGAATGCGTTCTCAACGAGGAAGCATGGGCTGCAAACGAGTATCGCGAACAATCAACGCGAAAGGTAAACGCGTTCAGCGGTGCTCCGCGCCGGCAGCGCCTTATTATTTTCTTTTTTTTTCCTCGATTCATGCGCGACTTCATTGATAACGCGACGAAAGCCCCGAGCGTCTGCTGAAAGAACCGCGAACTCCACTTGTGTACATTTGAAGGAGCAGTAATTAACAAAGACAAAAAGAAAATACGGCTGTCTTATGTTTTTTTTCTCTCCCCCCCCCCTCCAACCACAACGACTATAGCAGTTACACAATATGAACTCCACGGGAAGTGTTTTGGACCACGTGTTTACAATACTCTCTCTTCTCGTACGAAAGAAATTGTGGAGATATTCATAACCTGAATGTTTACCCAGATGCGTCGTAACATACTATAAAAGCTGTATATACAAGTTCTTATCATAGATAGAGGGCTTTTACAGAAAACTTTTTTTGGTATGCTCCTACTAGACCATGCTTATGTGCGGATTGAAACATAAGCTCAAGGCACGCAAAGTTACAACGAAAAGTTACCATTACCGTAGCCAATTATTCGATATAAGCAGAGAAATCGGTTCTCGCATCGTTGAGTGAAGCGTGTATAGTATAAATTTTCAACGATCAAATGATCTTTGCGGTGTCGATGGTAATCGTCGCGCCGACTACTCATTTACATGCTGGTAGTGAAACAGAACGCCTGCGTAGTACATTTATCTATAACAGCTCGTTAAATAACTGATTGTCAAAACTAATCCCGAGTGCCACACTGGAACCGTATGCTTCATAATCACATCGTACACATTTAGCACGTAAAGCTTTTGCAGCTGATGTTTGCTATTAACAAGCAGGCACGAAGGAAACATACACACATATACACACACACGCACGCGCACACACATAATCATAATGATCTCGTCAGACAGTCGATATTATGCTGACGAGCAAAGCACTAATGCCCTTCGTTTTTTTCCTGTATGAGTGTCGAATTCGAGTTGCAGATGCCAATGCTGTATTCAATTATTTGTACAAATATAGTACTGAGGCAAGAAACGAACGCCGTTGTGTCGCTTCGTGTAGCCTTCGTTCCACGATATGGCTTTATGATAAGCGTCAGCTTCAACAGCGCTAATACCAAACGCTAAAGTAAGCACTGTGAGATGAATGCAATGAGCCGATGAAGCTGCATTTGTAGGGTGAAATCGCTTACGTATGGGGTCGAGAATCTCGCTTCCACGAATTGCACCAGGCGCTCTCTGTCGAGAACATGTTTCCGCGATGCCTGCATATCTACACATAGCAACTGCGTAGAGCGAAACACGTGGTTTAATTAAACTAAAGCTCCGTCTAGAACTCGCTCGCTTTTAATCATACCCTGCACATTCGACTCATTATTCACTTTCTTCAATGAACGCAGAAAAAAAAAAGCTATTCGCCCCGGATTTAGAACAGCACGTTTTTGTGGGTTGCGTCTTTGCACATGGTTAACAAACGGTCATGACTCGGATTCGAATACAGCTTCGTACCGCATAGCTCCCTATTGTAGCATGCAAAACTTGGAGTACCTCGCTTATACCATTTCTCTCTCTCTTCTCTCTCTATCCCTATTTTCAATCCCCAATACCCTTCCCCATGCAGTCAGCGAATTATATATGGCAGCTGAATTCTCTGCGATTAAATAAAGAGTTCTCTATCTCTCTCTCTCACTTATACCAAAAACAAAGGTTCTCTAGCTGTGTTAACTTGCAATGATTAAAACGTCATTGCACTCGTTGCCTTAAAAAAATGAAGATGTTTTATAACAGCGATATTGGCTCCCGTATGAATAACCGGCTGTAGTTTTAGTGAAGCAACGATCGATCAATGCAGTCGAATATTGTATAGGGCCAGCTGACGAGAGTAATTAAATATACTTGCGTGTACACCACGAAATATGACCGTTTGCTCTGTCTCTATAGTTTATCGTTGTTCTCTTTTTCCTCACACAACGAAGAAACTAACGCGACGACTCCCCCCCCCCCCCCAAAAAAAAACGTAAAAAAAAACAAGAAAAGAAAAGACGGCAGAGTCGGCGGAAGGCACCCACCGCAACTGTGCGCCGGTGCGCGCTAGATGTGCTTTTTACAAGCCCCATCGCTCCCTCTGTAACAATCGCTCCAAGCACTATTTTTCTTAGACCGTGTTATTGAGTAGGGGGGCTCTAAAAGAAAACAGGCCCTTCCAGTCGATATCGGCTCCTGGTTGTACTCCGCACCGCGGGCGTTGCTGCGTGGTGGGTCGGGCTCATATATATATATATATATATATATATATATATATATATATATATATATATATATATATATATATATATAATATTTGAGAGAGAGAGAGAGAAAGAGAAGGCTTGCGGTGCAGCTGAACAACCGGAGGCGCAGCGTACGGCAACTTGCGGCGGCGGCTTTCCTCTGATTACTTTCTTTCGCGAGGCCTTTCGACCTTCCTCCCAGCGAGTTATAAAGGCCATGTGGTCTGTTTAGCGAAATGCGACGAATATACGCGAGAAAAAAAAAAAAAAAAGGCGCCACCCAAGGCGACACACGTGTTGGCTCAGGCAAGGAAAGAAAATCGCAGTTTTGCGTGAGAAGTATAACCATCAACGCAGTTTTTGTTTTGTTGTTTTTTTATGTTTTTTTTTCACTGCTTGCTTGGCTGTGCATTTGCGGGAAAGCTACTGCACATGAGCAATAACGGCACACGCAGCGCCCTCTGCAGGCGTTTTGGTTCGAAAACATGAGCTATGGGCCGGCCTCCGGTCGTGCATTCGTGTGCGGTGGTTGAGCGGCCTTGCTTTCATATATAGTTTGGGCAACTATGCCAGCACACGGCGCGAATTATTTTACCGAAAAAGAAGCGTGATGAGCTGGCCCAGACAGTTCATGTTTAGCTGCAAGAAAAACCGTCGAAAACTTTCGGTGGCGGTTGTGTTATTGATTTTTGCTTCCTTTGTCTTGAGTTTTCACTGGTTTGGCTCGCATCTAACCCGAGAAATCAGCGCTAACTTTGACAGGCTCCACCTATGCGAGGCTACGTGCAGAAAAGAGAGATGATCCGATAACGGCATGTGAAATGTTGGCGGAGAAAACCTGTATTGCAACAGAGGAGTTAGGCGCACGCAGCTCGCCGTAGGTGCCGAACGAATATTCGCGGATCGTTTTAGCGTACTATGGCAGCACTCAGTTTGGCGTATATTAGCGCTTCTAATGGAGCGCACAATACTGCCATTAATGCGCGAGGTAGAGTTCCCACGTATCTGCGCGAACGATGATTATGATAGAAGCAGGAGTAATTTAATAATCACAGTACCGCAAGCTGCATCCGTAGCCGCTTTATGTATTGTAGGTGGAACTCCTGACACGTGTAAAAAGCGTAATGTTGCGTATTGGGAAAGTGCATCCTCCCGCTAATGTATTGTTATTCTCGCGAGCGCATTGACGCATATACATTCACGTCGACACTCGATACTTTGGTGATTTTAACTAGGTACGCTTATATTAGAGTGTACCAGAAACGCTCGAAGTACGCTCTACATATATATAAAAATATCTCTCCCGGCAACACAGTCGCAGTGCATTCCAACGATGCATGTGACCCGTAATAACGACGAACCCTGCCATTTTCACGTAAACTCCGGACCTCACAGACGGTGTGCAGGCCACCCTCACCGAACTTTTAGTTTATCGAGGGATGCTTCAAGTGTCGACATCCAGTGTCGAACATAGCGCTCTTCCTTGAAGGAGCAGGGACGTGTAGCCTGGCGAACAGTCGAGGTAGCGGAGTGCAGGTGTCACCTCATTTGGTCGTTGCTCAGGCTGAGAAATCCTCGTGCCACACTATTTGTACAAATGTAAATGGAATGTTCTCCTACTTTACCATGTTCTTTTTCAGTAATATACACGCGTTTTCGGCACTTAAGCAACAAAACAAACGCACGTGAACGCTAAACACTGCCTAATTGAGCATCTTCGTTGGCGAAGACGTTTGCAACCAAAAACACGAGCGAAGCTTTCCTGTTTACACGACAGGTGGCGCTCGCTTTTCCGGAACTCAGTGGTGTGCTTGAAGTCAGAGGTACAATCGGGAATAGATGTAAATCAAAGCACTGTGGGACGCCTCGCGTTGGGCTCTCACGAGAAGACGGACAAATGAGGCTGCAAAGGGTGATATTGTATGGACAGGCTTTGAAGTAAGGGAAGCTCAGAGCAAAACGAGATTTAAAGAGAGGCCTAGGAAAATTATGGAGAGTAGAAGGGCAAGGAAGGTGTTCAGGTATTTGTATGGGAAAAGCGTGGACACAAAATGGAGAAAAAGAACTAGGAGGCTAATCGGTGAGCGACATGGCAACTGGGAGCATTAAGCGAAAGGTCAGAGAGGCGGAGAGGATTTATTAAATGACAGCGATGGAAAAGAAGCTGGTCGAGCCTGCTACTATTGGGCACAACACTCGCGCAGTAATAATCGAGCGGAATATGTGCAATATAAAGAAAAAAACGACAAGGAGTTTTACTTGTTTTATCAATTCGACGTCGTGGTCATCACGCGAATGAGTCGCGTGGTATGCGATTCATGCGCAGTCGTTTGCACAACGCCATATTCTCCGGCGCTCTCTATTGCGGAGGAGATGCTGCCTCTTTGAAAACCAGTCACGAGCTGGCCTATATACGCACGCTCTTCGATTAAACCGTGCAACTATTTCCCCCGCATTCACGGCTTTGAAAGTGAATGGGGTTTTTTTTTGTTTCTTTTGGAACAGTATCCCAGCTTTCTGTTATCAGCAAGAAGCGCGAATGCGGCTTTTATGAACGCCTTGTTTGACCGCCTGGCGCTTTATGATATACATAGCGTCGTCGATGCATGTTTACCTCTCAGTGAACGACACGTGGCAGATAGACTGTAGTGTACCAGAACCTTTGAGGGCGGGGGGGGGGGGGGCATCACAATTTCGGTGTAGTACGTTTATTTTTTTTCTTGATTGCTTTCTTCAGTGCGAATTAGCAATTCCTCAGCTATATCCGTGCGATGAACGTTTTAATCCTTAAAAAATCGCGTGGTACGTGGGCGTTGACGATCGGGTTACATAGCTTAGTGGAGATATGCCTGCTGGGAACAAGGTCACGGTTTAAGTTTTTAGCCACCACGGTGTGCATATTACGATCAGGGTAATAAATAAATAAATAAATAAATAAATAAATAAATAAATAAATAAATAAATAAATAAATAAATAAACACAAATTTATTCTGCTTTGGGTGCCCATGCATGTCTATAAACCTGACGCCAAGTCTGTTTTCGTGAAGAAAGTTAAAAAGAGCTCTGTGAGCCTAGTCACGCCTGGAAGCACATCCTCCTAGGAACAAGCAATCGTTAAGGGTCGTGCATCTAAGTCCAATCAGTCCATAGTCCATTTTGAGTAGTGCTCGCTGTACAACTATTTTACGGCACTCTAAAATGACCTATTTCGGAGTCTCACAGGAGACACACAACGGACATATCGAACTGTCAGCATGCATGGTATAATCCTTGACGGTATAATGATTTGATTGGTTTGTGGGGTTTAACGTCTCAAAACCACCATATGATTATGAGAGATGCCGTAGTGGAGGGCTCCGGAAATTTTGACTACCTGGGGTTTTAACGTGCACCCAAATCTGAATACACGGGTCTACGACATTTCCGCCTCCATCGGAATTGACGGTATAATCATTGACGGTATAATCGTTCACGCACTGACACAGAACCGAGTCTTAGCTTGTATAACAGGGCTCTGTCGTGACCACTCAAACCACGACCACGAATGCCAGAAGGAAACAAGCCGTTTGCGACACCCTGATCACGATGCTGCTTTAGAAGATGTCGCTGAATCAGCAGACGAGCTTTGTCAAACCGGCATGAACTGCCTTCGCAGTCACACTCGTTAATTGTGGGCACAAGTTGAAGTTGAATGTGGCTATTTTTTGTGCGTGATTGTTTTTTTCCTCTTTTTGTAACCTTCCTCTTCCATCTCGTTCTTTCTTCCCTTATTTCCTCTATGCCCCCCTTCCCGAAGGAATTGGAAGGCGTTGTGCTCCTATAGGAGACAATTGTCAGCCTGTTCCCTCCCTATTTCCTCTGTCTTCGTGTCTTCTATGTACTCAAACCAAATAAATAAATAAATAAATAAATAAATAAATAATGCAAGACGGACCATCGGGAAGTTAGATCCTACAATCAAACGATTTTAGTAGGTGCAATCGAATTTCGATGACGCCTTCGAAATGTCCACCGAATCATGACAGACCGCACTGGAAGGACAACTTGTATACCGGCCCGCACCTGGCAGCCGAAGCAAGACGGGAGTTGGACTGTGGCAGCGATGGTATCGCACATCACACTTAATGACTACAACGGGTACCACATCTTTCCTCACTGGAGCGCGCCATTCTCAAGTTCAGGCCTGACACCGCTACTATGGCGAAGATGGAAATACTTGAGAGGGAAAATGTGAAAGGTCCTTCATCCGAAAAAGGGTACAGGGTGCGTGAAAAGGCGAGGTACGCATTGTGCTCGGGAAGAACATTTTTCTGAGGTCTCTGAAAACTCAATCCATCAACTGGTCATGTTCGTTACCCCCTTTTATTCCCAGTTGGCAATATTTAAGCTCCGCGCACGCACGCTAATGGGCTCACATGCAGTGCTTCCGGCTGTGCGTGAAGATGTCATTCAAGGGACATAATAATCGCGGTGCACACCGCAGAAAGGGGGAAAGAAAACTAGCGGCACGTGGAATATTCGGTTCACCCATTTTCCTTCGCGAACGCACCGGCTCATTATAATCGCGGTCTGTGGATGACACGTAGTCCACATAGCAACGGGTTGCCCTGACAGGCCTATCCGGTAGAACGGCACGTCGGACATCGCATTTTATATATAGCGACAGCTCTCGAAGCGCCCTTCTCGGCGTCATGGACAGGCGCTCGGGTAAATCGAGGGCGGCGTAGCTGCAGCAAGCGGAGGAGACAGGCTGCGCCTTGATTTCCTGCCGCCGAAGGGGCGAAAAACTTTCGCTCTGATGAGACAAGAACGGCGATGACACAAACGTCGCGGCGCTGTCATTGAGCCAAGCTCTCCGTGCAGGCAGGCGAGTTTTACGCTTTGTCTTGGTAAACATTATACCGCAGAACGTTCTGATTGAGTGACACTGGCTTGGACGTGTGAATCTTGCTCAACGCGATGCACTAACGCGCTTCTTGTTTTGTTTTCTTGTCTTGCTTGCTGTTTTTCATCCCTGCTGCGGCGGCTGCATTTCCGATGGAGGCGGAAATGTTGTAGGCCCGTGTGGTCAGATTTGGGTGCACGTTAAAGAACCCCAGGTGGTCGAAATTTCCGGAGCCCTCCGCTACGGCGTCTCTCATAATCATACGGTGGTTTTGGGACGTTAAACCCCACAAATCAATCAAATCAATCATTGCTGTTACTCTGATAGCACTGTATCGTTCGTTCGAACTGCTGGTAATCGCATGCGATAGAACTGAGAGGCAACGATCGTTCTTTAAGTGCGTGTGTGTACACCAAGTTTAAAGAAAAACCAGAGAATGAAAACACCATGTCCAGTGTTTCGTCCGTGACGGCCTCCACCACCGAGCGCGTATACACTTTCTTATGCATGCATGCATAAAAACATGAGTAAATGCAACAACGATTCCTGTTGCATGAAATATCGCTTTTATATGATCTCGTCCGGCGGGCCGAAAATGTGCAAAACAGGTATCCCCGTCAGCTACTTCGTATGCGTCGCCAGACAATAAGCAGTGAGATGTGCTACATTCCTTCAAAACGTATCCTGTCTCGAGGCTAAGGCAAAGCGGGTCTTGACATCACGGCGCCTCGTTGGAGAATACTTTCCGGCGAGGCACCAAGAGATGAAAAGGAGGGGGGTGGCAGCCCTTATGATCGCTCGATCGGCGCCCTTCTACGCAGCGAACGTATGTACGCACGCATGGGCGCGCGTAACGAATCCGGAGCGGGGAAATGCGCGTAACGAGGGCCGCATTGCGGGCACATCTACGCAGGGCGTCGGCTGGCCGCCGTACGGTGGCCACAGGCAAGCGAGAAAGCAAAAAGGGCCTTCAGCAGTACGTACGCGAGTGCTGCCACCTCGCGGACGGTACCCACGAGCGGTGCGGAAAGGCGCACCGATATATCATCGGTCCCGTTGCGCGACCTCGCACAGGACGCAGGCGGGTACCGTGTGGAAGGATTAGCCGGCTTACTACGCGACGTGCGCGGAGCTCATTCCTCCTCCGTGCCCAACGTAGCCGCTGCACTCCCCGAGAGAGAGGCGCCCAAAGTCAATCCCTTGTTTTGCTTTCCAAAAAAAAAAAAAAAAAAGCAAAGCCCCCGCCCCACCCCTCTTCGTAAAGAATTCCGGAAATGGCGGCTGCCGCCAAGCAGCTATGGCGACGCTACCACGGTTTCTTGCAGTAATCAACGTATTGTCACGAAAGATATAGCTTGGCACGGAATGTCATCGTGTATGGATACATGAGACTTGTTGCAGCGTACAGAATGCTGACGAAGCCTTCCAAACGCCTTCAAATGGTACGAAAATACTAACAGACGCGACTCTGCATAGTGCTCGTCTACGTGACAACAAATACAGCTAAATGTAATGGTAGACTGGTTTATTGACATCACTGGCGCTTAGGCACAGCCCTGTTCCTAAAGTGGGCGAAAGCTTATAAAGCGGTCACCATATTGTTCCTTGAAAGAACCTCTTCATGCGAGTCCTCTGTTTTTACCGTATCGTGGCTTTAAGCATTGGCTTTTGAGACAAAGAAACTTTTCTCTTCTATGAGCGCTTCTCAGAACACTGTCTTCAGCGCAGAGCTCTCGAGATGTAGGAACAAAATGCTGCTGCTGCGCGTTACTGTTGAGAGCATGTAGTTTGTGATTGAAGTCGCCGTCCAACCTACCCTTGCCATATTCGTTAAATTGAAGCACTTTTTCGGCTGCCACTCCGCAGTTAGCTCACGGCAAGGCATGCCACACTGTTAGCCCACCACTGCGTGCTCTCCAAACATGAACGCAGCTAGGCCGTCGTATATATCTGTTCTGTGGCTAGGCGACAGGAAAGAGAATAAAGAAGGGAAGAAAGGAAGAACAGAAAGAAGGCAATCCGAAGAGATCGGGGAGAGGTGCCACAACAAAACCCGAGCAATGGGCGCCGTTGCATCTGCCGCTTTCTTCTGTAGCAGCAGTGTTCTGATACGACGGCGCTCTTTCACATCGCCCAACGGCGGCCCCCTTTCCTGCCCCTGCCCATTGGTCTGCCCCGTCTCGCCTGCCGTCTCTGTCCGTGCAATGCAAACAAAGGTCCATGGAGCTGCGCAAGATGTGTGTACGCGTATGTACGCACACACAAACGCAAGCTGTACGAAGACAGTGCGGCGACGCGGGTGCTGCAACACCGCGTAGCCCGCGCATTGCTATAGGCTGCTCGAACGCAGTCGTCGTCACGGTCGGCCGCACACACTCCCGTTTGGCTCGCAGAAAAAGAAACTGAGGAGGGTGACCACCGCCGGCGTTCCGCTCGGCTGCCGCTGGCCAGCGAAGAACGCTCGCCCGTCTCGACTCTGAGCCTTTCGCGCCGTTTCTTTCGTTAGACGGCAATGTTCGTCGCCGGCCGTATGCTGGGCTCGATGCACCCCCTCCCGGCTCACGCGGACTGCATTGGCTCCCCCCCCCCCCCCCCACATCATTCCTCGCGCCGCCGTGGCAACCATGATGAAACGGCGACGGACGTATCAAAACTAGCATCCTTGAACCTGCCGCCAAGCTGTTACGAGCATGGAAGTGGAAAAGATAGCGCACCTGTAACTCCCCCCCTTCATGGCCCTGCTATTCCCGTATAGCGTTCTCCCTCACCTGAGTAACTTGTGCGTCTGCAGCCAAGGCGTGGCGCAAAATGGGCATTCAATCCTCTCCGTGTCAGTGGAGGAATATATATATATATATATATATAAGCAATGTGTCTACTTTATCTGTTTGAGAGGTTGCGGAGCTTTTTGTGGAGCAAGCGCACAGGTGTAGTTTTTTACGACGTGACTATAGGTCAGACTTTTCGTATGGGTTTGGCACAGCCGAAGAACTTTTACACCTACATGTATTGTGGCATATATAAGCTGTCCATATGAAACTGCTCTCTTTACTCGATTAATTGCTCTTATAGTGAAGCATCCTTACTATGGCACTTGCTATAACACGATACCCGAGAAGAAATATAGTTCAGCTATAAGTCCTGGCATCGCAGTATTTCAAAACACTTGAATGAATTACGCAGCGTACCCAGCCACTGCTCGCACCATCATTATTGATGTGAAACATTCAGACTTTCTTGCAAATTGGCTATCTTATCTTTCAGCTCTTTTTTACAGCAGTTTTACTTGTCGCAGTTTTGTTGAATGGACAAAACCATAGATAAGTGTCTGTGTAGAGCATCGCGCCGCGAATGCATACAAATTGAAAGGCGAAGAGGCGGGATCAGGTGTAATCTGATCTGCCCTCTTCACATTGCGCCTCAGTGCCACGCTGATGCGAAGATCATTTTCACACTGCCGCCATTCACAGTACCACAATGAGTCCTTTTATAATCCGGTATGGATACGCAACAGCCTTTCTTTCGAGATCAGCAGTGTATATAACAGGTGAGTGATCCGATTGGGAATGTGAAGAATGGGCATTGTTGGGGTCATGACACTCTTATATTGCATCATGGCGTGTCTTTTGTGAGGATGATTGCATTGCGTGGCGCGTTGTGTGCAAGACGAGAAAGACGCCGGGAAGGCGCATGTGAAGGCGGAAACCTGGCGCCATTGGTTTGTGAACCCCGTTCGATGCAGAGTACCCTGTCCCTGTTCAGGCAACGTCGGACGTGCCTCCACTGCGTCGCTCAAGAGAAGTCCAGTGCCCTCGGCGTATCTGGTTACATTTCGCCTATATTTAGCGACACCCCCGCAAGGGAGAAACAATTGTGAGTATACACACGCGCAGTATACGGACCGTCACAGCAAAAGAGTGTGGGATGACGCGTCAACGAAGTGTGTCGCCACAATAGCAAACGAACCAAAGCTACGGAAACATGAACAACAACAAAAACACGGAAATGAGCACACGCTGTCGCAGACATTGTAACGCGACATTCCGCACTTTCGCACGCGTATAGAAAGCGCCTACACCGGCTGTTTCTCACAGGCATCTTGGGACGACACTTTTAGCCCGCACTGACAAACAGCTTCCTGAAAAGAGTCACTATATAAGGGATCGTTGCAGCCTTATCCATGGCGCGTTGTCACCATTCTTGGAAGTATAATATGCTGGCGGAGCAACAGGTAGTGTCATTGAGAGAAGCATCATGAGAGCATTCCTAGGACACGCAGTGGATGGACCTAATCGACGCAGGGAAAAAGAACATGTGTGCAGTGGCCCTCCACATCTCCAATCGACATTTTAAACAATAAGAACCTGAAGAAGTAAAAAAAAAGCAAGTTTCTCTTTGACTCGATCTACATTACAAACCGTGTTCTTTCCATGTTGAGCTGGGCATGTGACTGTGTGGATGATGACGACGACATACCATACGACATGGTTATGTTAATTAGCCTTCACAGCATCTTAACTATATAGCGTGCACCTATACGTACACGCAGCTTACCTCTCCGAACCTATGAAGTATAAACTTTGAAACAAGGTGGAACTATGACTGCGGATAGCTGAATGCTTATGTCTGTGGATAGGGTGGCCTGGAAGCAAATTAAGAACTAGGATGTCACCGTATACAGGGGTCCATGTAAACGTTCACCTTTTGTTTTTGCCCTTCTCCCTTCATTCTTTACCCACGGACTTAGTGTTCTTGGTAATCAGAAAGAGCGCGTCCAAACACAACGCTTTAATTCTGCTGATAACGTCGTGGGGCGCTCGACACAAGTTTTCATTCAGTGGGCGCTGGACCGCAAGGAGCACTGGACGCCCTTGTTTTCGGGGCTAATAACGGGCCAGCGAGAAGAGGGCCCCGTTTCATTCATGCTGCTCGGCAGCCTGACACGCGCCTAATTAAACGGCAACAATGGCGAGCTTCATGTAAGTGAGCCCCACGGTGGAAACGCTTTGTTCTTTTTCTCCTTCCACTCACCTTTGCGTGAATCGTCAGCTTCAATTTCTCACTATCGGACAAGTGTTATCTTCGATCAAGAGCCACTATTCTCGCTGACACCTTCTTTCATCCTTTTTAATAACTATTATATGAGGAAGCTCGAGCGGCCACGACCTGTATGTTTTCTTTTTCTTCCGTTTCGTTATGTGCATGAGGTCACGAGGATGGGCTGCCTGAAAGCGAGGGTCGGTAGGCAACAAGTGAACAGAAAAGAATGACGAAAACAAAAAGACGGCTGAAGGGATGGAATGCGTTAACTTTGCTTCATCAATATGCGGGATTTAACGTCCCAAAACCATCCTATGATTATTAGACACGCCGTATGGCTCCAGTACTGTGATTTCCACAACCTGGGGTTCTTTAGCGTGCATCCAAATCTGTAATTTTGCTTCATGACAGTTACCTAACGCTATTTCTTTCTCTGCAAGGCATGTCGCAACGTTAGTCAAATTTTGGCAGATACAAAATTTTCGCCTCAACGGTGCCGTCTTGAAGAAAGTATGTATGCAGGAATGGACACTGCCCGTACTTTTTTTAAGATGTATAGGAGCCAAGAACACTTTTCATCGTGTATAAGTTCACTGGCACAGCTTTGCTTTCCTATACCACCCGGCAGGTGTGTAGTCGCAGTCATCACCAGCCTTCTGTGAAAGAGCAGCTGAACGCAGCTCTACTTATCCACACCCCTCCACCCCTTTCTATACTTTCTGTAAACATCTCTATTATAGAAACGTTTGTAACAGGAGGTAACGAATGGCACGAAATGATTAAAAAAAGGTTAAACTTTTAAAGTACGTTTTCATTTTCTGGCACTTGTTCCAGATAGCAATAAAACACGCACAGTTGTTATGGCTACTTCCCCATAGGCCGAGTAGCTGTTGCGTTGACGACGTATAAAACGGTGTAGCTCGCTCGGCGTATAAGTTAGAAGACGGCTATATTGTGTTGATTGATTGATTTGTGGGGTTTAACGTCCCAAAACCACTATTTGATTATGAGAGACGCAGGCTATAGTGTGTAAAAGCAAGTGTTCATGCATCTGTTGGAGATGTAAACAAACGCCACGCTAGCAAAGAAAAAAAAAGAGAGAGACTCATAGTAGTTTTATGACGACGGACTATGACTCTAAGTACAATTTCAAAGCACTGCTTTGAAAGTGGCGAAAGGCACCTGTCGAACAATGCGCCGTCGGAGCTTTCAACTATTGCAACGCAATTTCGCGGCTCCGTCTGTATAGCAGCAAACCATTCGTATACTTAAATTACATCCCACGTTGTAACTTCTGTCTTCGTAAGGTGTCACTATATAAATAGCGCGCGCCGCATTCACAGCCACCTGAATATCTCGAACAGGGCTGCAGATTTTAATCGAATGTTCTATAATTCAACGTGAAAAGGTTGAGAGAGATATGAAAGGCTTAGAGCGGTGCGTGGACCAGGCGGTCACGAACACCGCAGTGAATCTCTGAGCAAGGAAATTTCATCCCGACGGGATGATCGTATTGGGCTACGGCCGCCCCTGTTTTATTTTTTTCTTTGTTGTATTTTTCATTCCTTTTTCTTCAGCGCGTGCATGTACCGATTGTAGTTAAGCGCTGTGACTTGCGCGTGTAGGCCGCAGTTGTTGAGCGCATGCATACGCACGTATAGCGACTGACTTCCTCTTGGCCATCGCGACAGAACTGTGCTAGCTATCTTTATTTGACTTAAATGGCCACTTTTCAATGGCAGCGTGTAATAATAATAATTGTTGAGTTTTAACGTCCCAAAACCACCGTATGATTATGAGAGACGCCGTAGAGGAGGGCTCCGAAAATTTCGACCACCTGGGGTTCTTTAACGTGCACACATCTGAGCACACGGGCCTCAAGCATTTACGCCTCCATCGAAAAATGCGGCCGCCCCCGGGATTCAATCCCGCGACCTGCGGATAAGCAGCCGACTGCCTTAGCCACTAGACCGCGGTGGCGGGTGAGTGGCAGCGTCCACGATGTAGTTATGGCTGAGATACCAATGGTTGATTTTGTTTGGCTTATAAAAAGAAAAGCGGAGGAGGGATTTGTTCTTGGGTCCATCGCAATATTGTCGTTTCGGGAGCAAACAGCGCATGCGGCTGCCTCTGCACACGAGTCGCCACCGCAATCGACCCTTCTCTACTCCTTCGTGGGGACTACAGCCACTGTTCTGAATAAGAACTAAGAACGGGCGAAGGCAACACGCGTTGAGACAGTCGATACGCGGAAAGTGCACCTGTTTTTTTTTTCGCAATATTAGGGAGTTTTTAAATAACGTTTGCACGTATTGCTGGCGTTGCTTTAGTTGCGGGTGGCCCCGCCACGGTGGTCTAGTGGCTAAGGTACTCGGCTGCTGACCCGCACGGCGCGGGTTCGAATCCCGGCTGCGGCGGCTGCACTTCCGATGAAGGCGGAAATGTTGTAGGCCCGTGTGCTCAGATTTGGGTGCACGTTAAAGAACCCCAGGTGGTCTAAATTTCCGGAGCCCTCCACTACGGCGTCTCTAATAATCTTATGGCGGTTTTGGGACGTTAAACCCCACATATCAATCAATCAATTAGTTGCGGGTGCCATAGAAGTTTTAGAATGGCGTTTGCTCCCCCTGGGGAAAAGTCTAGGGACTTTCGCCCCGACTGCAAACCCAAATGCACGGAAGCTACACACAGCACTTCGCGGGCCTCGCGCGCCGCGATCACAGCACGCTCTTTGTGATTTTCTGCGGGCGGGCCGCGAACGCCGACTCGCGTTACGACGCATGCGCAGAGGCAGTGACCGCACCGCAAGGGCTCGCGGTGCGCTATTCTAAATCTCCCTATTGTTTTTTTTTTTAATGAAGCATCATGACGACCGCACATGTTCAGGTAACGACATCACTTTAACGTTGCGGGTCGACTATTCACGACACCCAGGTTGCGACGAAAAGAAAAAGTCTGGTTGTCGTAAAACTGTCCGAGTTATTGTCGCGAAATTGACAAGTTGGGAAATGATGTCCCTTCAAAAGAAACAAAACTTTCTGCCATGCAGTTTCGAAAGTGCTTATTCAATAATCTTGAAAATGCATGTGTTTCAATTTCGATAGCCGCAGACATTGTAACTCTTCCGCTGTTGCATAGAAATTCGGGATGTTGATGTTACAGCGTAAGAATTCTGGACGAAACATTAGCTGTATTATTCATCAGTTTTGACTTTTTTTTTTGCCGATGATGAACTCTAGCAGTACTTCACCAGAACCACAAACTGGTGCAATGAAGAAACGGCCACAAGGACAGACACCACATATCATAATATATTTGGCGGAGAAGGAGGCCGGTGACCCAAGTAAAATCGTTTTAAAAGAAGGTATCTCGGCTGTCAGCCTTTTGTGCTTTCGATAGTAGTTGTCGAAATTTCCGGAGTCCTCCACTACGGCGTCTCTCATAATCATATGGTGGTTTTGAGACGTTAAACCCCACATATCAATCAATCAATCAATCAATCAATCAATCAATCAATCAATCAATCATAGTAGTTGTCGCAGCCAAACAGAGCGCCCCGGTAGACTGTCGACCTCTTCCCGTCCGATATTTCAATTTTCGGCAGCGCAACTGCTTTAGCGCCTCAAACAAGAAGAAAAAAATCAAAAGAAGGAAACACATTGACCGCTCTCGCACCGCGCATGCAAAACGCAGCAATCTATAGCGGTGATGGCGGAACGGCCGGTGGAAAGATAGTGACGAAAATGCAGCGCTTCGAGGCTACGCTCGTCCTCAGCTCCCGTCTTCGTTTCTCTTTTTTTTTCTTTATTGCCTTCTTGACTACAGGTCAAGCTAATATGACAATCACTATCACACGTGTTTCATGCGTGACAACGCGTCAAACAAAGATATTACATCGTCAACACAGTCGGTAGTCTTATACACATCTCGCACTTTTATAACAGCTTCCACGAAACACTCATTAACGGATAGAACTCTCACATCACAGTGTCTGTACGATAGCATACTACGCCAAATCGAATGAAGACCAAGTACAAATATAACATCCAAATTTTGCACAGAACTACCACAAGGCAAAAAACGAATTCCATATGAAGTAAGAGGTAAATCTTTTTCGTTTCTCGTTCCCCTTCGGCGAGCTCTGTCGCCACGCTTCGCCAAATCCCGCGAGTGTTCAAAAGAATGCGATGCCTGGGCCACGTTTCTTCCACCGTGTTGCGGCAGCGACAGTTTCGGACTCGCATCTATGCGGTGTTGCGTTTTTTGGCTGCTTATTCTGTTTGGGGCTCCGCACGTGGACCGCTTCGCTTGCAAAATGAGCGCGCGAAAACAGACAAGCTGTGAAGGAAAGAACAACTAGGTAAGGAAAATGTAGATGGTAGAAACAAGAAAAAGAAAATGTGTGAGTGAAGAGAGAGAGAGAGGGGGGGGTTCAGAGATGACACCATTGAGCGAAATTGAGCGGAGCCCTGGGATTTTGACGATACCGGTTTCAGGGGGCAATGTGCAAATGCCGGTAGCTGGTTTCCGCAAACGCACCGAACTAAGATAAGAAAAAAAAGAACCACAGCTGTCGCTGTGGTGGTTTTGAGACACAACGTTGGCTCGTTAATTCAGCGGGAGGTTTTTTTTTTTGGTGATTGAAATGTGAAAAAAGGCACGGAAACACTATTTCGCACGCGTTATAAATGTACTGTCACATCTGTTGTGTGGTCAAATGGTTAAACTTTAGTCTGCACATGTGGTGCGTGCACGTATGCACGCGCGAACATAGCGCGTGTGTGAACCACGTGTGCAGTCTACTGTATTTCGAAACCCTGTCAATTTAACGCTGAACGTTGTTGCGAAGCAGGCATACGGTTTCAAAACATCACGTAGCCACATCTTATGTGGGAGTCCACGAGATAGGATTCTCAATTCAAGCAAGATGCAGATATAAGGGCTGGTTTGTGTTATTACGTTATGTATACTGCCTATATGGTCGTAGTATTGCTGCGTCTCTTGCCGTACACAGAGAAGAATTCAAAATGCTGAAAAAAAAAGGCAAGCTGTAAACTTTGCCCCTTGTTATTTTTTTCTGGCTGATGACGTTACCAGCATGTGCTCCGGCTACTGCTCCCGAAGCACGTGTTTGCGTTCTCCTTTCCAAGGAAGTAAGACGTGCAATAGCATTTGTACTCGTAATCCCTCAAATTGCTGCACACCGAAGCAACGTTTTCGCTATCAGTCGTTTAACAATTGTGAAGGTGACTCGTACGCTTCACGCAGAAGCCACGTTAACGCAATGAGCTTTATCGCAGCTAATTGCGCGCGCCTACATTTCGTTGAATCTGTTGTTTCACTTGTTACATTTTGGTAACGGGCGCACGCTGAATTACAGAAAAGTGCACGTCCTCGGGTTATTCCGAGAAGGGAGCCACGGCGCTAAAAACATTTTTTGTTTCATGTATGTTTCGCTTTGTCTTCCGAAGTGTCACGAGCTGCCGTTTAGTGGGATGGCTTTCGCATGACTGCGACCGTTTTTCAAGCATTCTATGTGTTCGGCACATTCGACAAAGTGCAGGCACGTGCAATTAGCTGCGATAAAGCTAGTCGCGGGGAACTTGGCTTCTGCGTGAAGCGTACGAGTCGCCTTCACAATTGTTAAACAGCTGATGGCGAAAACGTTGCAAAACCTGACTTGCTTCGGCGTGCAGCAATTTGAGGGAACACGAGTACAGATGTTATTGCATATCTTAACCTGCGTGGAAAAGAGAACGCTAACACGTGTTTCGGGAGCAGTAGCCGGAGGACATGCTGGAAACGTCATCAGCTTGAAAAAATAGCAAGGGGCAAAGTTTACAGCTTGCCTTTTTTTTTTCCTTTCATCGTTCCGAGTTCCTCTCTGTGTGCTGCAAGAGACGCAGCAATACGTCGGCATTGCGATTATCAGCCAATACACTCCTTACGTCGATATGCCTCACGTATACGCAAACACGCGGACTGTGCATAGTGCGCCGCGTTGAGCCTCTAACATGGCGGTATGCACACGACAGCCGACAGATGGCAGCGATTTTGCATACGGTCTGTTATTATTATTATTATTATTATTATTATTATTATTATTATTATTATTATTATTATTATTATTATTATTATTATTATTTCGAACTGGAACGGATAAAGGTAAGGCTATATACTAACAGGGAGACGGGCTAAAACGGTCGACTGCAACACTCAAACAATTTGTATCCTCACTTGTGCTCCTCCGTGTTGGCACGGCTACCTTTACATAGCGTGTTACGTTGAATAACGCGCCTAACGTTTAGTCCGTTATATCGGTATTAGCGCTATTTAGCATATCCTTATCGGCTACCTCGACTGGCATGAAAGGTGTTTACCGGATTCTCAGTACTCGGCACTATAACTTCGCGATGTAGTTAAAGTGCACCGCTTCCATCGATGTGCCGTCATTGCGTGACAATGCGCCAGCCTCAAGGCTGCCCTGTTTGAACCTGATATGCATCGCACTGATTTAATTAAGGTATGCGCGTAAGCAAGGGGGGTCCCAATTAAGATCACACACCGAAATTCCCCAGATAAGCACGCACCTTTGAAAGGTGAATACTCTGAGCTTTATTGTGCCTCATTGTGCAGCAGTGAAGGAATGATTTTTTGTTTTTTTGTATGAGGCAAAACAACTGCTCCTGTATTACAGATTTTGTGGACGCTTTCCACTTCATTTCCTCTAACATACTAAACACGTAGTTTGTGTTAGCAGGCAAAAATGATGCGTCATTTCCGACGGTTAACATAGTTTCACCCTTTTTCAAACACCTAACACGCGCTTACAGTGAAAACTGAAGAATTCATGAGGGCAGTTGTCTGGTAGAAGTAGGGAAATGCGTTTTATTTTTTGTACTATTTTTGTCAATCTAGGTTTTTGTTTGTCAGAATTATGGTGATGTCACTAATTAGAGTCACTGGACGAGTCTCGTCTGCTGCGTCTGTTTGTTACATGCTTCTTGAACTACGTCACTACAGTCGATTGGCATGTGTAGGCCTACATGCAACTCGTATTCGTCTGATGCTAATCGTACTACTAGGACTGCTACAAGAAGCGCGTCCTCTGGCGGCAGGTATTAACATTTTAGTGAGCAGAAATCTCCAGCTCCGACGCGACTGGATGTATCGAAATGAAGTTTGTCCACCCCTTATTATCGACATGTCGAAACCGCGAACGCATTATGCCATGGTTTTGAGAGTATCGAGGTCTACACATTTTTTTTTGTTTACCTGGGGCTTTCGTTGACGCAGCTGAACGCCTCTCAAGTTTCTAGACTCAAGTTAGAACGGCCGCTTTGGACCACGACAAGACTGCGTGCATGTGTTGTCATTTGACGAGCGCGCACAAAACCGGCAGCATTTAGGCAGCCTAACCTAATCAGACACAACTTAGATCGGGGCCTACAGATGAGTTACGTGGGCGAATATAGCGGGATGAAGGGGTCATGCCAGAGTTGAACGGAAGCCCCGCTTACTTGTACGAAGCCAAGTGCCGATTTCGCTTCATTGCCGCTGCATGGTCAGTGAATGGTTGTCCCTACCTCTGGGCCGCTCATTTGCACTGATCGTCAACGAGCCGTTCTTATGTCCGGAGTGGAGCCCTATATTCGTGTATTAGGCGTCCGTTCCAAGTGTTCAACACAATCGACAAGCGCGACGCTATCAGCTTCACACGGCGGGCAGCTTTGCATCTCTGATTTGCAGATACTTTTTTTCTGTGGAGGGGGGGGGGGGATATACGTGGGACTCAAAAATAAAAACGTTTGCGTGCGAGTCGCCCGTCAAAAACTGGTTCGCGGAGATGCTTTCGACGTAAACAGCACTACGCGCGCTCGAAAAAAAATCAATAATTAAAACAATAATAAAACAACACCAGTTTCGACGCTACCCGCCCCCCCCCCCCCCCCCCTTTTTTTTCTGTAGAGGAAAAGATGAAACGACGCCTGTCATGTTCCGGCGACACA
The DNA here is from genome assembly GCA_013436015.1 of Rhipicephalus annulatus. Classification (NCBI taxonomy): domain Eukaryota; kingdom Metazoa; phylum Arthropoda; class Arachnida; order Ixodida; family Ixodidae; genus Rhipicephalus; species Rhipicephalus annulatus. The sequence continues at coordinate 130,570 of WOVY01009723.1, read as the reverse complement.
AAAGAGGCCCCGCAGTTCTGTCTCGTCTGGTCTCGCTTCGGACCTTCTTTCTTGCTTCTTAGGCTTCTCCCTTTTTAAGCCCCGAAAGTATACTGTTTATATAGATCTTAAGCAGCGTCATGCTGGGGCGTGTACCTTTTTTATTTCCTTTTTTTCCCGTCTCACAACACGCGTTTGCACGCGCACCCCTGACAAGTGCGGGAAGAAAGCGAAAACAACATGCCGAAAGAGACGAAGAGGGGTCAATAAAAAATAAAAAGGAGGGCGTTCTGAAACAATACTGCGTGGTATGAAAAGGAGAAAAGGGGGAAGTGAGGGAGAGTAGAAGAAGAACGTTCCGGGAGAGCCCAACTCTGTGTCCTGTTCCTTATTTACATAGGCGCGTACGAGAAAAGGCAGGTCGAGTACGCCCACCCGGCCTTCCTTCACTTGCAGCCGCGCACTCCTCGCTGCGGCTTACAAAACACGAGAAAATCGCCTTTCACTCACTGCTCTCGCGGGTGCCTTATCTGTTTTTGGCATATTGGGGCACGGGGAAGGGGGCAGCTAGCATAAGCTATGAACTGGCGCAGGCTGAAGCGCGCGGGACCTGCTGCGAGTATACGATTTCTGTTTTTCTTTCCTTTTTCGTTCACATCCATTTTCTGACAACGCCTTGTCTATGCTGATCTCTTGCTCTTTTTTTGTTTCTTTTTTGGTGCCGTTATTCCTCCGAGAGAAGAGCCTTGTTTCCAGCGGGCAAGCACAAGGCTATGCTCAAGTCGAAGCTCTTTAAGGGGGCGCCTAACTATATATGCCAGCAGCAAAGCGGCTCGCATACGCCCAACGTGCCAAGCCCCCCCCCTTCCCCTCTATCTCTTAAAAAAAGAAAAAAAAGAAAGGCAATTTGCGAGGCGGAAGAAGTAATGAACGGTGCCATAAGTTGGCCTCGCTATACAGGATAGGAAACTTTGAGCACTTTATTAAGTTGACGGACGGGAAGGATGAGAGCTCCCGTTTGTTTTCCATTTTCTTGATCTTTTATTTTTATCTTTTTTTTGTGAATTTGCGTCTCTGGCTGCTCTACCAAACTCAAGCTTTAAGGCTGCATGTACACCGAAGTGACGGTGTCGAGTTATCGTTACACCTGCGCGCGACCTGAGAAGACAGATAGAAGCCCACGCATTAAGAAGCCGGGATGAAGCGTATACGTCATCCGAGAAGCTTCATGCAGTAAGAGGACGCTACACGAGTCGAAATCAGTCAGAAATATGAATGAATGCGACATCATTTGCACGGATCAGTCTGAAGAAAGCAGAGCTAATCAAAACACGTACTAAGAAACAAGGTAAGTCAGCGGCCGTTCTCATGTGTTGTTTCTTAGTACAATCAGCACTGCTTTCTTGAGACAAGTTGATGGGCGGTCTACTTGGTAAAGGGTCATTATGGCAACTTGACAGCGCAAACTAAGAAGGTAGACAAACAAGCGCAGACTGAAACTTGGGTTGAATCGTAGCATAAATGTATGCAAAAAAAGACGAGAGCGTAAGAGTGTTACAAGGGGAAGGATCAACATCACGTGTAGTCATCAGGTTTAATTAAGAAACGTGTAGTCAAGAAACGCACTCTCATAATCTAAAAGTTATACAGAGGACGAAAAAAGGGAAATATCAGTGTTCCCCTCTCTGTGTCACTTTTAGATAGTGAGATTGCGTTTCTTCACTACACCTGATGTTGAACCTTCTCCCTGTAACCCTCTTAACCTCCCGTATTTTATTGTACGTATTTCTGCTACGATTATACTTAAGTTTAAGTCTGCGCTTGTTTTGGGAACCTTTTTACTTTGTCCCGTTTGTTTTCACGGCCAATTTGTGTGTCTTCGGACAGTCAGAACAACTCAGTATTGCTCTTCCGGGTGACCATAGATGGGTTTCTGTCTACACCAGTCTTTTTGATAATGGCGCTGTATTGTTTCTCTCACTTCTTTTTTTTTCACCAGAGTTTTATATAATTAGCTGCATAGTTGATAGCACTGCCATGTGCATAGGCAAACGACTAAGCATCGCTAAACAAGACCTGTGACGTGTCAACAAGAAAAGTAATCCAGAAAATAGTAGTCATTCTCGCATTCTGGACCTTTCAGTGACTTTCCAACCTTTTTTGTTTATTTTTTATTTTGATTTTCTCCATTGTATATCGACAACTTGGCTAAAAATATCGTGAACCGTCGAATTCCTCTACGCCCTACATGTCCCTCAACCTGCGTGCTGAGGAGTGGAATATAGTTTGATGGGTTGCACACCAATGAAGCTAGCTAGTCGATTTGGGTAAATAAAAAACAGTGGCTAGAAAAAATAAACAATTGCATCATCACAAAAGAGAAGAGAGGTAAGGCTGGTGGGAACAGCACGCTTCGTTTGAACTATTGGAAATCATTCTCCGGGAAAGGGTGCCCCGGACCGTGCCAATCGCTTGAGCAACGCTGAAGGCTACGAACATCAGGACCACCGGTAGCAGCAGCAGCAGTAGCAGCAACAGCAGCGGCAATATGGCTGCCGCCACAAAACGGTGGCAGAAAATTTTGCGAAACATGAAACAGGAAAGAATAAAAAAAAGGCATAACACATTAGCAAAGGAGCACCGCAAGAAAAAGAAGGGAGAACGCAGTTGTTGCTAAAAAAAAGCCAGAGTTGCGGTGGAATTCTGCAGTGGCACGGGTGCAGCGGTGGACGGCAAAAAAGCCTTGCGCCTCTCCTGGTGTCTCTGCCTCCGCCGCTGTGCACGGCTGCTGTGCAACGGAGCGATTCGAGCGTGGTGGTACGGCTGCAGGGCCAGACGCCGATCTCTGCGACGTTTTCGCTCAAACTGTTGTTGCCGCGCCAATAAATATCACTCTCGAGCGCGTGCCTGGGCTCATGGCAGAGCATGGAATGAAAATGAAGCGGCGCACACTGACAAAGAAAAAAAAACAACGAACGAGGCACGAAGGGAATGCAGACACGCGTCAAGGTTCTTGCGTGCAGAAAGGCGTGCTGTAAGAACCGGGTGCGCACTTTTTTGTGCGCTATACTGAGATGCAAACCAACGTCGAGGCCGTGTACGCGTTCACACCGGAACACAACTGGGCAAGGCAAGATTTGGACGGCGTGATGCAGGCTGTTCGCGCGAGAAATCCGAGGCAGGCCACGAAGTTTTGTCTCCGACATCAGGATAACTGTATACACCGCGCAACGTGTTGATAGCGCGTGCTACACATCTAGTTTGCGCTGCTAACCCGACAAAGTGGTTTTTTCTGTTGCGCGAACTCGTCCGAGAGTGAGCAAGTTCACTAAAGCCTTTAGAATTGAAATAATAATAATTGACGGGCTTTTACGTCCAAAAACCGCGATACGATCATGAGAGACGCCGTGGCGGAGGGCTGTGGAAATTTCGACCACCTGGGGTTCTTTAACGTGCACGTAAATGAATTTACGGATCTCGAGCATTTTCGCCTCTTGTAGAAAATGTTTAAAGTCAGATCAGACTGCGAATATTTTTTTGCAGTCACCCTACGAGAGTATACAGCCATGTACATTCATCTAAGCAGCGAAGTGTGGCGTTGACGTTTTTTACTGATGTTACTGAGACATGCTACTCCAGCAGATTAAACAAAAAGTGGCTCTTTAGTCGTGGATGTGAGAACATGGCCAATTTTCGCATAAAAGTAACCATTCGCAGGGCCAAATTTGTACGCGTCCAAGCGAAAAAATCACATGAAGAAACAGATATGAGGAACATGTAAGAACCATCCAGCGTATTTGAAACGGCATCGTTCGTTACCGAGAAGCGCGCTTTTCCCCGCCATGCACTGCAAAGTCTGAGAGACCGTAACAGGAACATGTCATACGCGGTGTGAGTTCGGACGTTCTAGAATGTAAAGAACACAAAGTATGCGGGTGTTTTGGTCAATAGAGAAGTGATACAAGCAAAAAATATGTCTTTTCCTCCCAACTAAAACTATATTGTACGTAGGTTACTTCATATTCCCTTTCTTTCAGCTTCTCGTCCTCCCCTGAGTGTGTGGAAAAACTCGCATTTTTTTCTTTTCTGGCATCTTTTGGTAACCACTCTCGCTTTCGAACTCGGCGTGGTTTCAGGCTATAGTGAACTAGATTTCAGGTGCCCTATATGTAATGCGGAGTTTCGCCTCTACGGCATGTCTCAAGAATATTGAGGTTTTAGCACGTACATCATCGAAAATCAGAATATATTCATTTTTTTTTTCTCTTTGCATCCTCGGGATGGAGGGTACCTTTTTTTTTTAAATATACCTTACATCTGAATCTCTTACATATAGCGCGCAAAAATGTGCTCATACAAATGTGATTGAGCGGGTCATGGCAAAAGATGTAAATCATGCTGCGTCGTCAACGTACCAACGAGAGCCCACATAAGTGAGTGAGCAGTAAACAAAAAAGACAGAAAGAGAGAGAAAGAAATCCAGAAAAGAATACTTTAATGAAATGAAACCATGCAAAATCATACTAAAATTATAAAATCAATCGGCCAGCGCGCTGAATATTGCGTGACGTGCACGGTTATATACCTCATTTTATGCGGGGCTAGAGAGTGGGAGGACGTGCCAAACTGCATATTGCTCGTGCGCAGCGCGTATCAATGCCGGAGCATAGAGAATCCTTGTGTGGCTGCGCGAAAATTTCCTCCTGTTACAACATGCAACTTTTCCCCGGGTCTATACATGTATTCAGCCCCGAATTTATCGACAGCCACGTTAGCCTATATGTTTCGCACGCACAGCACGTCAGTCCTCAAAAGTCTTCGGCACAGATGCGAAGTGACTGCACGTCGTATTGAATGCTCTTACAGACACCTCAGTGGACGAGGAAAAATGTTGCTTGTTGAACTGTTTGGCGCGCATGCTTGGTTGGCCAATCGCACGCATACATTCAACTGGCTGCAACGTATGCACCAATGCTTGCGTCGAGGTTGCATATGAAAAACAAAATAGATGGGAAATTCTTTATTCCAGAAGCTGTTTTTTCCCTCAAAGTTCTTCAGGTTTTCTCGGACTTTCTGCGTTGTTTCATTGGTGTAAACAAAGCGTAACGAATAAAATCATAACCCTCATCACAACTGTAGCCCCACCGCGGTGGTCTAGTGGCTAAGGTACTCGGCTGCTGACCCGCAGGGCGCGGGTTCGAATCCCGGCTGCATTTCCGATGAAGGCGGGAATGTTGTAGGCCCGTGTGCTCAGATTTGGGTGCACGTTAAAGAACCCCAGGTGGTCTAAATTTCCGGAGCCCTCCACTACGGCGTCTCTCATGATCATATAGTGGTTTTGGCACGTTAAACCCCACATATCAATCAATCAATCACAACTGTAGTTTCCGCGTCCACTAAATGGTTTTTAGCTTCCTGTACCTCGAACGTGGTGGTGCTCCGGAAGTCTCGCGTAAGGGATGTCCAAATGCGAAGCCCGCGCTTCCTTGCTGCTTTCGCTAATCAGGGCTGGCACGGGGTGGCCATTAACGCTGAAGAAGCGCCTTGCTGTAATCTCGTGTACAGCGAACGTCCGTGTGCACCGACGATATACCCTGGCTCCCGAGTGGCTTATTTGCAACCCATAGGCGTATGTGCGATCAGAGTTCTCCGGTCCGGGTGACATATAGTAAACAAAGCAGCAGGAAAGTTCTGCACGCGTACGACTCAACCTCGGCCATGTAATCCCAAAAGTACACGGTAGTCCAACCCCCCCAACTCGGGCGCGCACCACACACAGGCAAACACACACACACAAACACACGGCATTAGAGGGAGGAAGAGAGCGGGGGGGGGGGGACTAATCAAGCAAAGTGGCAAGGCTTCGGCGACCTGGACGAGAAGCCTAAGAAGGATTACCGCTTGCCTCCTGTAGAGCAACTAATTTTCTCAGCACTGGGGAAGCGCGAAAGGCGTACGTGACTTTCGCATGGCGGCCGCGACTAAGCATTTTTGTCGGGTGCAAGCAGAAATAGTGTGAGCGTGAGGATGATCGGGACGGCAAGTTGCAGCGCTCTTTTGGGATCACCAGTATACCTGCTCCTGACGGAAGGCGGTTTTGCCTACGGCGAGTTTTCATGTCACTATAACGTTATAGGCGGGTATTCAAAGGCGATTCGTCGAGATCCCACCTTTCCTGATTGCAAATAAGCCCACGTGATATATCATTGCTTTAGTGGCATAGTGAGGTGGTGATAATGAGAAAGTAAAGTTGTCATGGCTACTTATTTATCTATTTATGTATTTATTTCTTCATACTCAAGTTCGTGACGGGCTATGGCAGAAGTGGTGACAGCATCACATTTCAATTGCCGACAAAAAAAATCGGACGTTGTTTGTCAGTGGGATTCGTTGTCGGAAGCAGGCGTGGCCAGTTTTGGAACACCATAGAATAAAATTAACATTGTTTCCTTCCATTGACTCTTTCAATCAAACCTGCTGTAGCGGGAAGCGTTGCAAAACCATTACAGTCAACGCCGATGGCGTTATTACGCGTATAGCCCGCTGTTTTTTTAGATGCCATATGGACGCTTTTCTGCAGCTAGTTTTTTAAGCAAAACTAGATGGCACCACCGCACCGATGCACCATGGCCTTCTCCTCGGCGGCGCTGCCGCGATGTGGCGTGTGGTGGACGTTGTTCTGCAGCCTACGGCCAGAAATGGACGGCGCATACTATGCGTGCGTGGGCGAGCGTAGCAAGAAAATATGTCTCATTATATAAGCGGGCCTTAATTAGAAGATGAAGAAATGGGGTATGAGAAGACGCTTTTTCTGTCTCTAGCATCGGGGACACTTCTAAGCGCCTACTCGTTACCAGTTTGCCGAGCCCAGTGCACCGCCGGGCGACCATGTGAGAGTATATGATAACAATGAAACACCGGCGCTCACCGCACTGCCTGCCATCAGCTTTACTGGCCTTCAACCAGGGAGCGCCCCGCCGCGGTGGTCTAGTGGCTAAGGTACTCGGCTGCTGACCCGCAGGTCGCGGGTTCGAATCCCGGCTGCGGCGGCTGCATTTCCGATGGAGGCGGAAATGTTGTAGGCCCGTGTACTCAGATTTGGGTGCACGTTAAAGAACCCCAGGTGGTTGAAATTTCCGGAGCCCTCCACTACGGCGTCTCTCATAATCATATGGTGGTTTTGGGACGTTAAACCCCACATATCAATCAATCATTCAATCAGGGAGCGGCGGCGGCGGATCGGCCAGCCGTCGGCGATGGTGGAAGCGATAAGGCCATTACATCACGTGTTCACACGTGGCGGCGCCCATTGGCCGCTGCGGAAAACGGTCTATATAGCGAATAGATCTTCAGAAAAAAAAAAAAAACCTGTTGATCACAAGGTTCATAGTTTGGCCACCGCTGTGCAGGCTAATGGTAGCGCATGCTTTTTGTATTGGTATTGCGAAAAAAGCGATAGTAGGAATGACTTAAGCAAGGTCGAACCATATAACGAAGAGTGGAACATTTGTCGTTGTTGTTGTTATAAACCGCTTGAATATGCTGCAACACCTGACTTCATCAGCGGGACGTTTTTGTACCACTGCAGGCATGAAATGACTTCGTAAATTACGGTGCAATCTACGCACCTATGTGAAGGTCATTCTATAACATGACTGGCTGCATTTGAAAGAAAATTATGCAGCTAATTGATTGCTTGATTGATTGATATGTGGGGTTTAACGTCCCAAAATCACCATATGATTATGAGAGACGGTGTAGCAGAGGACTCCGGAAATTTTGACCATTTGGGGTTCTCTTTAACGTGCACCCAAATCTGAGCACACGGGCCTACAGCCCTTATTATGGAGCTAAAATGCTTGAGCTTATGTGAATGTCATTTCGTCGGTTATGTTTTGTTATTCAAGTGTAAGCATAGAAAAGCATCAGGGCTGGGAAAAAATGTCGAGCTATTAGGTGAAACAACGGGTGTATATAGGGCATGAGATGGCGCACATGCACCACGCGAAAACAGCCGAGTCTTTGATAGGGCTTGTTACGTCAGAAGGCAAGCTCCGAGTGTCGAAAACTCGCTCACCCCTGCAGAAGCCGGGCAAGACACAAATAAGCGAACCATTAAAACTGGCTGGTAACAGAGCAAACGATGCAGAAGAAAGGCGACGGAGGAATGGAGGGCGCAAATGGCAGCCAGCGGCATTGTGCTCTGAGCGATGTAAACATACACAGACGTGGTGGCGGAGATAAGCATCCTTCTCGCCGGCTGGGCGAAGTAATGCAGCTGACGGCTGGAAGAATGCACCGCTGACAAGAAGAGCAAGAAACGAGAAGATGAGCAAGAAGTGCGCAGGAATGATGCACTGCAGCCGACGGCTAGGCAGACAGAGGCAGCTGCAGCTCTATAGGGTGATGGCGCATGACGCCACGTTTGGCAAGCGACGGATATGATAAAGAAGAGCGGTGAAGAACTGGGGAAATGTAATATTTTACGGGAACAAGGCGTCAGTGACGACTCATCTCTCTCTTTGCGAGAGAGATTAAACTTTGAGACGCCGGGATCGCATTTCGCGTAGTGTTACCCCTTCGGAGATAACAAGTGGAAATCAGCACCCTCGAGTTTTATTTTTCGTTGTTTTCTTTATTACCGTTCTCGCGTACTCAATTCCTGGGGAGCTGTCTTCTCTTGCTTTTCCCTGCTGCGTGACCACCTTCTCAACTTCACCCTATGGATAGAGCTACTCACGTGAAGACAAAAAAAAAAAGAGAGAGAGAGAGGGGGGCATGTAAGGGGGGGAGGTAGACGGGTTATCACATGTGGCTCGTTCGTGCGCCGCTCCGAGTGAGAGCGCACAGCCGCCTGTATACGCAACTGGCGCGCTGACAATGGTGGCGGAATGTGTAGCGTCGATATCTATCTTGCCCTTGGAGCGCGATCTCCTCCCTCCGTCTATGGCGCTGGTCTTTGCACCTGAGATTTAGGACGCCAATCCCTCCTGTCACGAACGACGGGCTCCGAGAAATGTAAAACGGCCTCAATGGCAAAACAAAAAAAAAAGGGGGGGGGGAAGGTGGGGCTCGTAGAATAAGAAACGGGAAAAAATGGAAGCGACGGCTTGGCACATATTGCGGCGGCAGCGTCGTTCTCAGATCGGGGCGATATCAGCGACCCACCACGTACGTTTTCTCGATGGCCTCTCTAGCTCTGCGGTTCGCAGGCACAATTCGTGCGCGCACACGTCGGTCATAGAAATGAAATGAATAGCTCACCAAAACAATACTCTCGTTGCATAGTGAGAGTGAATAAGATAAAACGACACAACAACGACAAAAGGAACGTACCTATGGGGCACGTTGGAGAACGTCGCAAGCCGTCAGATAGGTGACACCGTGATCCAGGAAACCGAGAAGCGAAGAAGGCCTTGACAGCCGAAAGTTTTCGCACCAACCAGTATCTTTTTAAGCTTTCTGAATACCAAGATGGCTTGCGAAAGATATCCATGTGCTGAATTCGATTGTATTTATTCAGTGATTTGTTTATCCTCTTTATTTTTCTTTCTCATACGACGAAGAAACGAAGACGATGTAATGCTTACTTTCACACACGTATATCGGCAGGAAGATCTGCAACATAGCAGCGAAATTTTAGAATCAAGCCATATTCTGATTTCTAATTATTTCTCAGGTTTTAAGAAACAAAGAAGGCGTCAAGGGGAATAGCAAAACGAAGTTATGACATTAACAGCAGATGCATGTAAACACGATATTTCGTATTTGACCGCTACCACCCGACATGTCCGCGCGAAATTCCCGTCTCCAATCAACATTTGCGTTAATTACTTGCAATGGCAGACGGAAGTGCTTTTCAAACGTTACTTTTACTGCCCGCCGGCTCCTTTTCTTTTGAGTTAGGTTGCACACGTACGTTTACTGCGAGCGGAGAGGCTGCACAAGCTATTGCTATTGCTCCCCACTCGTATTTTCTGTGCGCGTGAAAAACAGTGTTCGCCTGCGGCACGCCTTGTCATAGCCGCTTCTTATTAATGATTCATGAGGTCAGCGCGCGCACGCTGAGCATGCATACGGGACTCCGGAACCAGGAACTCTCGCGGTCTTTCCTCGACTCGCTCAGCGGCATCGGTTCTTCCCGTGTCGCTTATGAATACACCATATCACGTGCTGCTGTGAACCGTAATCGAAGCTTCATACGCTGGATGCTTTCCCGTAGAAACGGAAAACCTTCATTAGGCGTGTTAGTGTATCGTGTTTGAACAGTACGTAGTGGCACAACGCGGGGATAGAGAAGTTGGTAAACGAAAAACGAATGGTTGGTGTACGATGGACGCTCATTTATATACTTGCTTGTAGGGCATTTGCGCTATCATTCTGAAACGGAATAACTTACGTTAAGTTACTTCAATTCGCAAGGCGGATGCCATTTGTTTTAGGGGCAAGAACAACATTAGTGGAAAGCTGGTTAACATTATACAAGTCAAGGTTACTAGGTTCGTGGAGTTTTTAGTTGGTACGTATTTTGTATACGAATGAATTGTGTAGCGCAACTTACTGGCTGAAAAAAAAAAACTGGCTATAGCTAGCAAAAAGTTGTCTAAAAAGTAAATTCATCATATACAGTCTGCCTTTTTCTCCTTCTCCTGTGCTGCCCTCTACCGTATTGGTAGGGTTTTGTAGGGGCTGGGACAGCCGGTATTGCGAGAACGACAGCCTCCGAGATTACGGGCGTTGCACGACCTTTCCGCTATATAGGTCACATGCGCCGTGGCACCTTGAAAGAGAGGCATTGTGTTAGTTCTTTAAAGATGACATATTTTTAATCATATATATATATATATATATATATATATATATATATATATATATATATATATATATATATATATATATATATATATATATATATATGGAGAATTCCACGTGCTCTGGTCACTTATATAGATGAAGCTCACACGCTTCGGCATGCTTATAGCTCACCCGCTAACCCGCTCTCATTTTGGTGTTGACTGAATCATCCCTCGTTCACGCACCACTGATGCGTATTCTCACTACGGCCATAAATGTCGGATCGGAAACGACGAAACGGCGATGCAGTCTGCGACAGCTTTTGTCACGCTTGAATACCCGCGAGAGGGTGCACCGTTCGCCATCTATGTAGCCGAGCTCATACAGCAAGCGTGCAAACAGGCATTGCGGAAATTTACCCAGTGCGGCATTTTTTGTTTGTTTGTTCTCTGCGCGCTATAGCAGCGCGCGATCGAATGCGCATAGCAAATCATCCCGCAGCTCAAATCCCTCGTAGCGGGCACACGCACTTAAGCCTCGTATCGCCATAGACAGACCAAGCGACGGCGCTGACCAGCTCCCCTTCATTCCCGGCCGTTGTATGAATAGATCCGGACTATAAAGAGCTGAAATCCACGCCTCTCTCCACTGATGTGTATAGCTGATCACACGTGGCAGCTCCTCTGTGTGCAGTCACACGTTTCGCGCTGCGATAGCGGGTTCGGAACGCGTTTCTACGCAACGAGCGCACGCTAAATATGCCTGAAGGGGTCGGGTGTGTTGCGAACTTCGATTCCTGATTATGTATACGCATGCACGCCACCTTCATAACACACACAAGAGGCACGTACTTCATGTAGGCATTGTAGGAAGGGATCTACACCGGTAGGGAAATTTGGATAAGGCAGAACGCATAGACACATACATCGCAGGCCACGTTTCGCCTTTACACAAAAGGTGTGAGGTGGCGGAAAAGTGAAATATACGCCGATGTATTTTATTTGTTGCTGCAATTATAAAAACTGCCGCCTTCATGTAGCTGGGAGATGAAAAGTGATGTGTTCAAAATGACGTCTACCGAGCTTGTGCCTAGAGCGTAGATATGTGTTGAGTGGTGACGTATTTATAAATATATGTGGGCATCCATATTGGCGGTAAACAAAAGACGCTGCCGATCTCATCCTGTTTTATTATTATCGGAAATACCCTTTCAGTTACGTCGTGCTGTGTGCATTTCGTACGTTCGTGTAAGCAAATAACTATAGTTAAACTTGGCGTGAAATTCACATTATCAATAACGTTCGTAGTTCTCGTTTGTAAACTTGCAAGCTTCTGGTGTTTATATATTGCGCGGATAAAGGTTGATTATGAGATATACTTCCCGTATTTGTGAATTTTCGCAGCCTTGAGCCCATCTCTTCAATCCATAGCTTTGCAAGTTCTCATCTGAGCCTGATTGAGTGTGTTGCCAGTAAACAGTTTTTGTGTTATGAGTCGTTGAAGCGTGTTCGTATGTCTGCATCATTCAGTAATTCTCGCTGCGAAACGAAATAAACTTTACTGTTAATTCCTCTGAGACAGCACGCGCCCGCGCCCCGAGTAAATAAGCCTTTCAGGGCACCTGTTTTTGGCATATATACCCTTAGGATTGATTGATGTGTCGGGTTTAACGTCCCAAAACCACCATATGATTATGAGAGACGCCGTAGTGGAGTGCTCCGGAAATTTCGACCACCTGGGGTTCTTTGACGTGCTCACAAATCTGAGCACACGGGCCTACAACAATTCCGCCTCCATCGAAAATGCAGCCGCCGCAGCTGGGATTCGAACCCGTGACCTGCGGGTCAGCAGCCGAGTACCTTAGCCACTAGACCACCGCGGCGGGGCAACCGTATCGGAGCACCACCATGGCGGGACGGCAACTTTGTGATGTCACTTGTTTTTCATGTACAGAGGCCCAATGGCGTTTCAGTGACGTAACAGTGAAGCAGGTTAATCAACGCGTGATTATACTGCCTTGGCGTCACTAAAGCCGCCGTATTTAGCCATGTGCGCACATGACGTCACTTGTGAGCTATTCATACTCCTGGAAGCAAGATGGAGCAGGAGTGCACGACTAGCGTTAAATTTCACATGCGTATACAATTTTGCATATATGTACTTTTGATGGGGCTTGGTCAGTAAGCTGATTTCTTTTAGGGGAACGGCTATATATAGCCGTACAGCCATGCAGTGGCTCCTGATGCATAATTAGTTCATTGGCACTCGGATGCATGAATAGTAAGCATTTATTATCATATACAGGGGGGGGGGGGCGCCCACGCGCGCTATTTATAGCCCACCTAATTCAGTTCCATCGTTGACCTATAGAATTTACGTCGATGGAAGGAAGGGGGCGGATAGTCTGCGCAGAAGGGCTCATCAAGCTCAAACGAAAGCGTGCTTCATTGTATCTACATAACCAAACTTTCACAAGTTGACTAGCACGCGAAAACACATCGTAAAATCTCCGTCTGTCTTAACAGGGTGTCGGTTCGGGCTAGTTGGCACTGCGTGGTGTTAAGCATTATAGTGTGCAAACGAAAACAAAAGTCGGTGTGTCCCCTGTTAATCTTTCGTCATGTTTTCATGCTATTACGCTGAAAATATCTTTCTGTGTTGCGTTATTCCTGTAAATTATGAACATGCGAAAAGAAATCTCAACACACAGGCGTTTTTCATGTTTGATTGATATTATACCCTGTTCGTATCGCTTTCATGACGGAAATGATTCACTTTTCATTCATTTTTATTTCTTGCAGCAGAAATCGCAATACAGGTATTACGCCCATCGGAGAATAAAAGAAACGCTGCGTTGACTCAATCGAGTTTTCGATAAAGCTTCAATGCATATTTTCTTGCAAGAGACTTTGTCTTAGTTATGCAGCATGTAACCGAACTTCGTTCATTTTTTTTTTCAACTTCATTATTATTTTTTAAAATACTATTCGCTCTGACTAATTTGCATATAACACACCGGTGACGTTCGCTATTTGCCTTTCACTCTTTTAAGGTCGATGCTTAAAATCCGCACTCAATTGGAGCAGCCCTTTGAGCATATTGGCGCAACCCCGGTGTCTTCTGGACGTAATTTCCTTCTTGCATATTTCTTCCGCGCTCTCGGTTCGGTCATCTGCTGGCCACGGCGTTCTCTTTGAACTCGCATTAAACATGCTCGATGAACATCTGTGGCCCCGTTTGAATATTAAAAACGTAGGCAAAGAGAAAAAAAAGAACAATTCTGTTCCCTCTTTGGGGCCACAACCAATCAGAAGCGTGCTATGCATACACGCTGACTGAAAACTTTTATGCCGAAAGGCACGTTTAACTTCGTTTTCGAAACCCATTTTCGAAACTCTGTGATCATAATCAGGAGTACGCGTCTACTTTCTTGTTCTGATTTGGGGTGGCCCTCTCTCGGGAAGAACGTGGTCTTTAATAAGTATTATAACAATTTTTGTTCCGCCGCACACTGCTGCCATTCATTTGCAGCGCGGTCTGCGGGCTCAATCATTCTTTTTTCGATTTTGAATGTATACGTATGTACTACGTTTGTTTTGTTTGCCGCGCACAGACCATCTTGTTTCGAGAGCTACGTTTATTATTCATCGCAATTATTCCGCCTTTGTCCGAAACGTGCAACAATACATCGATTTTTAATCTCGACGCGTTCATAATAAATGAAAAAGAAAGATGGAAAAGAAAAGAAGACGGCTTTCACTTCGACGTATGACTGCCGATTCCTCCCTGTCTTTGTTTCGAGGATGGATGTATACTGCAGAGCAAAAAACAATGAAAGAGAAATATAAAGGAGCTTTAGAGGGAGTTGCAAGGAAATAGGGAAAAAGGGAGGGGAAAAAATGGCAGCAGCACGCGTATACTGCTGGATGCATCGGCGCAGCTGTATGCTCTGCAGGCAGAGGGGCATCCCGAGATTCGCGAGAGCTGCTCCCATATCCGTCTCTCTATATAACGCAGGCACGCAGCTCAAGCCTGCTGCGAGAAAAACCAGAGCTGCGAAAACAGAAGCCTCCATTTGAATTTAGAGTGCCTTCTTCACTATACGGCGTATACGTGAAGTCGAACGGTGCCACACGCCGTCACTGTACCGTGCCGTATTGCTGCTCTCTTCACGTTGCAGCCGAGTATAGAAATCGCATCCTGACAAACCACTCCAGCTTCGCTCTACCATTCGTTTCTCTTTTTGCTTATACCGAGTCTAAGAGGATGAGTGGGGGGAAAGAACTCGCAAGGGGCATTCATCTACGGGGCGAATGGGAAGAAAAGAAGAAGAAAAAAGATGGTCCTTGTCTCAATAGCTTCATTGCCCAGCACCTCCAGTGCTGACATTTCAGCCTCGATTTAACTCCGAACTCGGCAGCCGCATTGGAGGGACGCTGGACCGTCCCGGTTTGTGGAGGATAACTTATCGATAGAGACCGACTGCTGTTCGATATACGGAGCGGTGTCGATGCATTCCGGGCTTGCGGTCGCGCAACCCGATGCACATCGTCCACGAGAGGGCGTACGAAACCACGTGACGCTCCCGCTGTCATCACCGGGGACGTACACACACACACATACACACACACTCTCTCTCTCTCTCTCGCACACACACGCGCGCGCACACACACACACTCTCTCTCTCCCTCTCTCTCTTTCTCTCGCACACACACACACACACACACAAACACGCACTCTCTCTCGCACACACACACCGTTACCTTCGTGTTGCGTCTTCTCACTCTCCTTGCTCGTCGACGCTGCCGCGGTGTAACCGAGACGCTTCTATAACCGTTTTTTGTTGTTTATCACTCCTAGTATTTATTTATTTATTTCAAAATACGCGCGCGCGCCCACGCCACTGCTTCGCGAAAGCTCGCGCGACGACCGTACGCCCTCGCAAGCACAAAGGCTCGCTTTCTCTCGCTTCTGCAGCTGCAGGGGCGGCGCGCAAGAACGAGACAACGAGGAAGCGGCCCGTCGTCCCTCGCACGCATGCATGGCGGCCGTCGCCGTGAACCCATTCCGGTCACGCTCGCCTTCGCGCCTGCATCGACGTCGCTCGCTCAGCCGTTCGCATCAGCCCGCCGCCGAAGGATCCTTTATAATCCGGCGACACGGGAGATCACCGCACCGTCGCCGCAGTACTATACAAGCGCAGAACTGCGCTTCTCGGCGGTACTGCGCAGCAAAAAGGAATACGTATACAGATGTACGCTTTCGAATTCACGGCGGGGAACGCGGTTCCTTATCGAAAGAAAGAGTCCTCGGGATTGTTGTCGCCGTTTTATTTCACCCTCATGAGTTCTCTTCATTTCGTTTTATTTCAAATTCGTTTCCTTTTGCTGTTCCATCTGTTTCTTGGCATAAAAGGTGGCGCTGCGTGCAGCTGGGTTTCGTATATTACCGCGCACCTCGAGGCGCTGCTGCGACTTCGCTTACGACTTGGCCTCGCTCTATCTCTCGACGTCCGTATATGTACGCGATGCGAAAGAGATACAAGCGAAGCGGATATCGCGCGCGCACTTACCTGCAGCGCCGCAGGCGTTTCGCGAGGCCTCGACTGTAAGGTCGTGCGGCGCGGCATACGTCCATTGCACTCCCGCTGTAAGCATCGTGCAGGCGCTCTGAAACCTCGATACGTGCATGCGTCGAAAACTGCCTTCGTATTCACCGCAGGAAAGCGATCGAAATGGTTCAGTCTGCAGAGATATCTCTCCGCGCAAAAATGAGAATCTTGCCACGATTTAGCGCACTGACAACGCGCAGCAACTCAATGAAAGCGGTGGTTTCGATTCTTCGGAGAAAAAAAGATGTGTCTCTCTGACAAGAAGCGACAGTTGCGAGGAACTCGCCGACGCATGCGAAGGCACTGGACGTGCGTAGTTGGCTTGCGTATCTTTTATAAAGCCGACGAAACTTGGATAACTTCACAGCTTGCCCTCATTAATCAAGAACAGCTGTTAAAAATAAATAAAAAGACCAGAAGTAAATTAAGGCACGTTAACGCGCAATCAACGTACGAAGCATTTGAGTTTTGTCGCGGCTTTCGGTCGTAAGAACCGCCCCGCCGCGGTGGTATTAGTGGCTAAGGTACTCGGCTGCTGACCCGCAGGTCGCGGGATCGAATCCCGGCTGCGGCGGCTGCATTTCCGATGGAGGCGGAAATGTTGTAGGCCCGTGTGCTCAGATTTGGGTGCACTATAAGGAACCCCAGGTGGTCTAAATTTCCGGAGCCCTCCACTACGGCGTCTCTCATAATCATATGGTGGTTTTGGGACGTTTAACTCCGCAAATCAATCAATCAATCAATCGGTCATAAGAGCCGCACAGCCAGAGCTAACGTCGTATCGAGTGCATAAGATCTTTACCTCTGGCGCTCTCAGAAGATGTTTGCATGAGTGAGACAACGCAATGCCGAGGAAAATAGAGAGTTTTAGTAGTGCGGAATGGTGCTACGTACGCATCACGCAAGCGCCTTGCGTTACGTGGCGTCGTTTGCCACTAATCGGCCTTTAGTACGCCGTAGTACCCGCGTACGTAACGAGCGCGAAGCGTGTTGCGTCATCTGGTAGATCAAAATAGAAGTACGTGTTGTTGACAGCCAATGTGAGCCAATCCAAGTGTTATAGCCAGATTATGGCCATATTTTAAGCCACGGAGCCGGTCGGTGCTTGCTTTCAATGCCGCCATTTTGCAAAATGAAGTCTCGCGCTGTCGCGAATTTGTTCGAGAGCGGCGCGATCACCTCATACGTACGCACGCACGCATTTCATGCGTGCGTACGTATCGGATGCGTACGTAACGCGATACGTGCGCGTTGCGGTCTGCACATGCGCACTGCGCAGAATGTGGCGTCCTTACGTACGCAACGCCGCCACGTACGCAGCGTACGCAGTACTAAAACTCTCTAATAACTGGGCCTCCATAATGGTCGTGCGTTTAGGCAACGCGTGCGTGCACCAGTGGGACATGCGCAGCGCGCGGTCGTATCAGTGGCCACTCTTCTGCGGCGCGTTTCGCCGTCGCCTCTCCGCAGCTCTCGTTCGCAGTCCGGTCCTGGTGGACCAGGAAGCTGCTCTGATCTCCTCGCTCGGTGAATATATGTGCTTTATTTTGTCTGTTGTTGTTCTCTCGTTTTAACCCTTCTGAACGGTGCGTCTTGCATAATGCTCGGGCAAGGGACAGTCGACGGCTCGGAACAATGAAAGCGTGCATGCAAGCCCCGTCACATTTGGACAGTAGTGAACGTAGGCACCCCGAGAAGAATTATACCACAACAGTAAGCGAGGACGCTGCAGTGCGATAAGTCTTGTGAAGGTGCGTGGTGTTGCACGTCATTGCTCCATGCTTCATTAAAGAGAGAGAGATACAGAAATCATCAGCAGCAGCCTGACTATACGTCCACTGCCGGACAAAGGCCTCATCTACGTTACGCCAGTCAACTCGGTCTTGTGCTTGCTGCTGCCACTTTATGCCCGCAAATTTCCTAATATGAATCTGCCCACCAAACTTTCTGTCTCCCCATAACTCGCTTGCCTTCTCTGGGAATCAAGTCAGAGAGGGGGAAATAAGAGCGTCCGATAAGCGCGAGGAATTGGAGGTAAAAGTGAAGCAGGAGTTTCTTTTTACATGAGCGACCTAAAGCCTGCATAACGCAACTTTTCATCCTCGGTGTGCTCATTCACCCTATAGGGAGCAACGTAACCAGCGGAATGAGCAGTGCAGTACATTTGCGCGATTTGTGAATACCAGATTACGCGCGCTAACTTACGAATGCAGATCAACGTGCACCTGCTTAGTGGAGCTTGACACCTTTAGCGCATGAAGCAATTCTTTCCTCCGAGGCACTTCGCAACATAAATCCAGGTGGTGCGCGTCGCGTAAGCAGCACCTTCTCGCGACGAGCAGTAAAAGTCCCGTGTAGCGTTCCTGTGTAGCGTCCATGCTTAAAGTGGGTTCAGAGCATTGACGTCCACGATACTTCTTTACATGGTTCCACCTTGGTTTCTGAAAGTATACGCAATTCAGCCATTTTGCAGTCTCTGCTGCGCGTTTCTTTCTGGTAGTATCGTATACACATATTTGTAAGTCGAACTTAGGTCTTTCCCCTTCCACCTCACCAAATAGCATGACGAAAAAAAAAATTCAGAAAAGCAGAAAACGTGTGAGCACGTGTCATGAAAGAAGCCTATTTAGGCAGCCTCTGGACTGACTACGCGTTGACCAAACCAACTCTGTAGTTGGACTCAGCGCCCGTCTTGTCACGCCCTTTTTGGTCTTGCCATGAAAAAAAGAAACGTAGCAACATAATGTTTCAAGTAGAAAGGTATCACCAACTCTTTCGCAGCGTGTTTTATAAGATCATAATAAAAAAGCGAATTCCGTTGTGCGAAGATTGCTTCGCGGCAGTGCTTCACAGATATACACAAAAGCTAGCTTCGCGGCATTGTGAAGGAGGTGGGGGGGGGGGTCATTTTTTGAGAATCGCTGCTGAGAGCGCGGGTTATACATGAAAACATATTGCATATGTTACGGCTAGAGCCGTAAAGTGAACGTAACGCCGAAGTCCATGTCATGGCGGCCCTCATTTTTCGTTTGTACCGCTCTAATTATCGCTACACTGCTTTGTTTCGACTGCAAGTCGACGCCCCAACTTCGGATTACAAATTTAGATAAAATGAGTCTACCAACAATCGGGTAAATACGATGGCAAGCGAAACAAAGGTAAACCAAATTGGCGGCGTAAATTCATCCGTTACAGCGTTAGTTCTGCTTGTTCGCCAAGCGGATGCGAAGAATCTCAAGGACAAAAGAGATGCTACAATGAATGCATTTTTCTCTTTCTTTTCTTGATTTTTTCTTACCTTTCCTTTTTATTCCCACTACCCCATTCCCTGGTCCGACCTGTTGAGGTGTCATCAAAGTGATAGACAGTTACGGGCGGCACTTTTCTCTTCTTTTCCTTATCATAATCACTTACAAGGCACGAGTAACAGTCAGCAGAGTTACGTTGCACCTGTTACAAGTATTTTATGCGGTCTCCTCGCATTCTGCGACCCGATCAAACAGAAACAGGGTTAGCCGGAAACAAGCGGGATCTCTTTGTTTGACTTGTGCGATGCACAAGCTGGCGACACCGCTCCATCATTCCCTCGCTGCGCTTCTTCTTCAGCGCAGCGACGACGATGAGCCAGCTGGCGAGAAGGAAGAGCCAAGATGAGGAATGAATCATGTTTCCCATCGATCCAGGACCATGTCACTTCTGTTGTTGTTGTCGTCGACTTCGATCTTTTATCTCCCAGCGGCCGCCTTTCCCTTCTCCGCTATATATAATCCTATGGACGCGAGAGCTCCTTTTTTTTTTTATAACTTTGCTGCTTCCTGCGCGTACGGCACCGCCTCAGTGCTTCGAAGCCGACGTAGCTGCACAACGCGAACCGGAAGGAACAGCACGGTGGCCAAGCTTTTTGTTCATATGTTAACGAACTTTACGCCAGGGATCAAGGCTCGCAGCAAGACCAGGTGCACGATAATTTGCGAGTCATTAGCGCATGGTAGAATGGGCTGCCAAAGCGCAAACAAGCCGGAGCCAGGGTAACAAAGTTTTTACTGGTGCGACGATCATACTGTTTTCATCGTGTTCTCTTCTTTGTTCAACCCTACCTTCCTCACTTTAAGCCTTCGTTTACCTCCACTCGTATTGCCTGCTACCCACACAGCTAGTTCTGCTTTTTCCTGACTCTTCGCAGCCTGCAAACTCATTTTTTTAATCTTCCTTCTTTTCCGTCTGCCTTTGTTACATTACACAATCCGCTACTTCAATTTTTCCTTAAAAGAAGTAACATGCCGTTCAGGTTTACGACATTCTGCCTACGCGTAGTGGTCATCTGCACCGACATCCGTATGCTTCTTCAGATCGCATATCTGATTTAATGAGAGGGATGCGAATGGGGTTCATTTAAGGGCTGCTCCTAAGCACCGTTCCTGAATGGTAAGCCGAGGTTTGTCGCCTAACGCGGCTTCTTTAACTTGTGGACAAAGTGTTGTGAAGTTCTCAAGCAGGACATTCCACAATTACGGCTTCTGAATGCACGTGGACATTCTCTATATGCGCATGTTTACAATATCGTTCCTTCAGCTATGCATAATACGCGGGCATGACCGCTTCCCAGTGATACTGAACCAATTTTCGTTTAATCACAGAACCTTTACTACGTTACACAGAAGCGCAACACGAACTTACTTTGTTTCAAACCACCGATGTCACCGTTACAGTCTAGGGTTCACTGCTTTAGTTACATAACTTTTGGTAAACCTGAAAGTTATACCGTAAAACTTCCAACTGCATAATGAAGGGCCGAGAGAGTGTAGCTAAACGTCAGGCTTGTCATACGTTGACATTTACCGGGTGGCATTGTCGCTCGTTCTGCATTGAAAACTTGAATGTTGTCGACCGCGAGTAACCATTTCGAAAATAGATAGATAGATAGATAGATAGATAGATAGATAGATAGATAGATAGATAGATAGATAGATAGATAGATAGATATAAACGAGTTAGCTTCATCTCAGGTCAACCATTTGCGCAAAGATAAAGCTCCTGCAGGGTTTCACTCATCGCTTGAACTTCTTTCTCCTCCACAAAGGCGTCGGCAAAAAAAAGCGTTGCAACCTCTTTGCAGCATCCACAAATGCACAGCGGGGAGCTGGTGGCGGTGTCTCCTCTCCTACCTCCTCCCTTTTTTTTTCTCGCTCTCTAGTCACACGCACCCTTAGGAGGCTCCAAAGCGACGCCCGACCCACGTGAGTTCTCTGCGAGTGCACTCCTCTCAGTGTGCATTTCTGGCACTTTTGTTTGCACGGTTTAAATCAAGACACGCACTCCAACTAGTCAACTACGTCGGCAGAAAAGAAATAACGATTTTTTCGAGGGGCCCTTTACGTTTTACCCCTGCCCTTCTTATTCATCGCGCTCTCATCGCTTACTTTCGCTTTCTTTCTTTATGCTGCCTTCAGCAAATTTTCTATCTGCATCCCTCGCGCTTTTTCATGTGCACGTATGCGTGTGCGCGACCGAAGTCGAAACGGTATATTTCGTTTGTGTGCTTTCATGCGTGCACGCCGCTTCTCTTGCGGCTGGATGTGGCGAGGAGGTATAAGAAGTTCGGAGCTGCTTGGTCGAAAGGAAAGAAAAAGTGGGGGGTGGCCGAGCGACCTTTGTGCAGCCAGCGTGTAACCGTGTAACCTCCACCATCACTACGCAGCACTCGTCCGCCTGTTCTTTTTTTTTTCTTCTCGGGAGCTGCCTTCGCATCCTGAGAGCTCTCGCCTGGGCCGTGCGAGCCATTAAAGCTGGAGGAGGCGCGAACTGGATGCACGCATTGCAAAGTGAAACGAAATGAAAGAATAAGCGGGCAACGTACAGCGAGTACAGGAAAAAAAAAATGGGAGAGTGAAAGAAACGCGCGCATAAAGAAACAAAACTGCAAAAAAGTAATAGAAGCAGAAGAGGTATCCTTAGGAGCGAAGAAGAACGCGAGTGTCAATAAGGCGGCTTCGAAAAAGGGATCAAAAAGGAGCCACGAACGAGGATGGTTGGGGGCGGAGAATAAGGGGGTGTCGCGTCGAAGGTGCCACAAGAGCGAGTGCAAAGCAGTTCACCGTGAAATATATATCCCACTAAGCAACATCGCATTCGGGGGCGCCGCTTAGAAAGTATAACGTAATAAGTGCGAGACGGAGAGAAGGAGATATAAAGGCGAAGAGAAATAGGCGAGCAGTAGAATTGGGCGGGTGATGCGAGGACCTGCTCCTCGCAGCTGGAGGGGCTGCTTGTTTGCTTAGACGAGCAAGCAGCACGGGGCCGCTGTGCTTCCCTTTTAACCCTGGAGTGATTTCGACGACTGTAGCCTCGGCTGGCTTTATGGGTTGAGGAGCCGAGCAACGCCGCCAAATGGGTGGCGCACGCAGCCGACCCTAAGCCGTGATGCGTGTACGAAGTGAAGCCTTCTACTGTGAAGCGCTGCGACGTAGGGCAGTCGATGTCGAGATAAATACGCGCCACAAACGGAATACTCAAACAAGGCCTCCATGCACCTTTATAGGCTACGAGGAGAGTAGGAAGAAAAAAAAAGCGTGCTGTATCGAAGTGAAAACACGCTCAGAAATAGGTTTGTAGGTGTGTAGGCTAGAAGCAACAGACTCAGCGCTTATCCTATAGATGTCGCGCAATGCCGCGGTCACATAAAGTCCGGCCTCCTGATTTGCCGCAGCACATTCGCCCAGGTAAGTACGTATACATACACGCGAATACGCATGCTGGTTCGTGATCGACAACGAATGGTCGAATGAGTAACAACGTCTGCAAGCTGCACCATGCAGTAACGACAGGGGCGAATAAACGTTCGAGGAGCACCTCCTTGCTTCAAATCAGGTTAGGGACAGTGCGATCAATTTCTGGTGCCTCGGCACAAAGAGTGGTGCACTCATAGAACGTTACTTTCGTGAGAGCGCTACTTGCGAGGTCGCCCTTAAAGGGGCGAAAAGTGACAAGGTGTGAGTGAAATAATCAAGAACCGAGAGAAAAAAAAAAACGAAACTGTCGCATTCGCCAGGAATAGCAATATTCTTGGCAGCGATGGTTTGGAAGCATGCGTTGGTATTTTAGTAGTATGAACTACTCGCAATGCCTCCGTGCATGGTGTAGAAAAATAACTTGCCCCTTGAGTAAAGAAATGAAGTTACATCTCCTTATATTACCCTTTGAGATAGTTGCCCACCCACACTGTTTCACTTTTGTATCAGTTTGATACTTGGATCGTTTCTTGCAATTATTAGGTCATTCCTTTCGTGCAGAAAGGAAAGGAAGGATCAAACCAGACAAGACAATAATAATAATAACAAAAGTAGGGACCTCTACCCAAATCTTGCTAGTTGACACATTTTCATGTTGAGTTAGAGATGTTTTTTTTATTGACTGCTGAAACTTTAACCTGCACTGCAGCATATTAAACATAAGAATGTGGAACGTCAGCTATCTATGTACGCTCAAAGCTGTTCAGTAGAGTTAGAGTACTGCTTGTTGAAGTAAAAGTTGTTGAGCTGATCCGCGTTTACGAAATGAGACCGTAAGATGAAAAAGCTCTTCTTTACCACAGTCAAGGGCCCATGAAGTGTTTTTGTTTTGTTTAATATATTATTTTTTTGCGCGCGCTCTCTCTCTAGAATGATGAGCCTCAAGTTCAATGTAGTTTGCTCTCATCAAAAAAGAATGGTTATATTGCAGTCATACTAAGTTTTTTGGCTATGATGTCATTCTGAAGTTTGCCTGCAAGCTTAATTGAATGTCCCATGAATAATTTAACTGGATTTTCTCAAGAGAAGTAACAAGCGGTATCTTAAAACGCAGGCGCATTGTGTTAAGTTTTTGTTCAATTCCTTTCTTCAACTCCGTGAGAAATACAAGTGAAACTAAACTGTGAATGCTACGTCCTCCCTACCTGGCAAGATTTAGAAGTTATCAAGCGCTAGAGTTTGAAAATTTTGCCAAGCTTAACAGCTGAAGCATAGTTTCTACGTGTTCTGTGGTGATTGTCTACAACCTACATTTTTTTAACATATTCAAAAGCTTGCGATGAAGTTATCTTTAGTTTCTGCGAAATATGGAGAATTTGATATAAATCGATATATGTTATTGGGATACTTGCCCTGCTGTTGTTTACCTCGTAAAACAAGAAACGAAAATGAGTCGGCAATGAGTAATAAAAGAGTTGAAACGAAAGACGAGATTCAGGTATCGCGAGAAGCACAACGAAATGGAGCTCCAATAATGTCACTTCGACTGATTAACCCACAACTCAACTACACGCATCTAACACGCACATGCTCTTGCAAGCGCATAGTCGGCGCGATTAAGTAATCTTCCACTACTGTGCACAGCATGCATTACGGACGAGCGAGAGCTGGGTTGCAGAACGTCATTTCCCTTTTTTCTCTCTCTCGTTCAACACGTATTGAGCAAGACGGACGGCGGCCCAGACGCTTTTAGTGAAGTACGGACAACCGCGCATTCCGGCGGCTGATTGAATCGCCGCGAAAGGTCCGCCATTGAGACCTTGCAGCAGCGTTGCCTGCGGGAGCCAGTACTGACGGCGACGCCTATGCGGCACAGGGCGTATATTGGAGGCTGAGATCACCACCGTGATTGCGATTCCCTTGCCGGGCTCTGAATGCGAACGGAGGGCATCGAACAACGTCGAGGGACGCCCAGAACCTGTTCGAGGCGAGTCCATTTATAGACCGTTGCGCGGCGCCACTCGCGTCTGCTAGCGCCCGCCACTTTCGCTCCAGCACGAAGCTGCTGCCGCACGGAGGGGGCCACGTGCGCGCGAAGATTGTTTGGGGACGCCACTTCCTCGTCGAGTGTTTCGCTTTCACAGAAAGCCGAGCCAGGTGTTACGTCCCGCCTCGCTTGAGAGGCCAACTTTGAGCGCCGCTGTTTCAGGGCGATCACTCGTAATTGCAGCCGGTCACTTGGGATTCGAAAACTGATTCGGTCCGTGCTAAGAGGTCTTAACGGAAGCACCCTTTGGGCCCGAGAAAGCGCCGGCAGCCGAAGCGATGGGTGTGTGTGGCGAAAGAACCCAAATGAACTTTACGAACATCCGCGGCTTTCGTTCATCCCGTCTGTAGATGCCCAATTTAATCACTCGGCAAATAGTTTTCCTCGGCCTATCGAGTTCTACGTCTGAGTTCCTTGTCTACCCAAGTAGTGCAGCGTTATTAGCAGCGTCAAAGTAAACACCATCTGACCACGGATGTAAACATTTTCTCACACCCTCTATTTATTTTGTCATAGAGGATTCTATTTTGCAATGTGTCCCCCCCGACACCGCCCGAAAACATGTTTCATCTTTACACTATTTTTAAACGGCACGTATCTACTACAAGGAAGCTGGACCAGAGCAAGTGATACTGTCAGGAAGACACATCTGGTTGCGACGGGGCAAGATGTCGCACGTACAGGTGGTACATTTCCTAGTCACATCCGATCCGAAAGCAGTAACACGAACGCTTGATACGTGCGTCTATCTATCTGGGTCCCAGGAAGCGTCCAGCTTTCTCCGCGCATCTCTTGAGTGAACCAGTTTAGTGAATCGCCTGTTGCGCGTCTCGGTGAATCTCGATCGGTGCTATATAGAGCCAGGCTGCAACGTTTTCCTATTGTATCGCGCCCGGGGTGCGTTGTATACTGCTTCTTGGTGAGCGAGCGTGGGAGCGACCATACTAGGAAGGTGTACAGGTATTGGTGTAGAACGGATCAACAACAAAAGAAACGGTGAAATAAGACCGAAAGCGAAAAGGTATCTTGACCCGACTGTATGGAGAGAGACGGTGGTGGTAGAGCTCACTCAAAGAAGGAAGCTGTCTTCGTGGGCCGAACCCTTGTCCCTCTTTTCCCGGATTCAGGCTGCTCTTTTGTTCTCACCGTGTAGCCGCTCATTCTTTATCAACCCACATCTCTATGTCTCCTATAAGCTTCGTACCGTCTACACAAACATCTCGCGACTGGGCGCTCGGAATTTTCATTCTCTTCCAACTTAATTAAAGCTTCAGGTCGTGTTTTATACTGAACCGATGTACGGGAGCCACAGTGGTCGTAAGAAAGTTTTTCCCGCAGAGGAGCACACGCATTAACGCTCGATAAGTAATATTAATCGCTATAATTGTGTTCGTCATTGTTTCCGCTTCGTCTGCCGTCTTTTGTGGAGCAGCGATTCTCGAGAACCCAACTATAGCTAACACTGGAAGAGTGTTTTATCGAAGTGATGTTAAGCAGACGCAGTTTTCGATGGGTTATATGCAGTTAACCAGTACAATCCTCTTCGACGAAGAAAAACCAATCTGCATAATTAATTGAAGTCACGTATACCGACGTTTTATAATTCGGCTTTGCAATTTACACGGAGTATAATTGACTTTTCTGGCACTGCAGTGCCAAAAAAGACCACCAGATGCCCATGGGCGCCTGGCGGTGTGCTGTATAAAGTCACTAACTTTGCAAGATCGAAGCAGATAAAAGTTAATACCGTTACTTAAATGAGGGAAACTTCTTTCGTTGGATGAAGTTTTATATTTATGTCGCAGAGCTTCAAGTGCCACGAACTTATCGAACACTTCATTGACAAATTCTCAGTAAAAGCTTCCAAAATGGAAAACTGCAGGAACGGGTAAAGGGAAGAAACCTAAAACAACAACGAGGGACACGGACTTTGATAACAGCAGGAATGTTTTTACACTCACGCTTTATTTAATTAATTTCTGAATAGTCGGTTACTTCTGGTACACTCTCCGTTATAAACCACTACCGGGTCAGTGACGAACACTGAAAAACAAAATCCACTACACATGCTAGTATAGAATGCAAATCGGAACGGGCAGTGACCCTTGGAGGTCTCCTCCGCTAACGTTTCCTCGAGCACCCTCCTTGTTCGCCTCCTGTGTTCGTACAAACTTTAACGCCATTCCTCGACGTTACATGCATCATGAACCTGGAAAATTTCCATCCACTGTTCAGAGTTCTCGATTTCTTCGCTATAACTTTGTCTCTCTTTCTTTTTTTTAGGGGCAAAGCTCCTTAGGGCGGGGGCTGTGCGTCCCCTGTAGCCTGTATGTAGCCACCTCTAGTTTAGTTCTTGCAGTGTTCACTAGATGGCGGTACCGTCTCCTGTATGTAGCCACCTCTCGTTTAGTTCTTGTAGTGTTTACTAGATGGTGGTACTTGTAGCTGATGATGAAAAGATGCAAGATGTTATAAACTAGAAAGCGGTACTTGTAGTTGATGAAAGACGCGAGATCTTATAAAATAGGAATGATGTCACATATGGCGCGTGTCATTGGTTGAAGGCAATCGTTCGATTTAGTGCGGCGACGTACGCTAGGGGGAGCGATGTAATAAAATCGAGTGGGCAAAATGTACAGAGGATTCATGGTTTACCAGGTTTACCTCCGGAGCTTCGCCCACTCATCATCATTCACTTCGTGGATATGGCGGAATTTTTTTCCATTTCATAGCACGCATTACGAAAACGCAAACACCAAGAAAACGAAACTTCACGTTGCGCTCCTTTTCTAGGTTATGATAGCGTCGCTGAACTCGGTACGGTGAGCCGTCATCCCGGCCATGAAAGGAGGTTAGATTTGCTGCTTCAGCCGCAGCGAAGTGGGGCGCTCTGGCGCGCGTGCTGCTATAGGGACCTTACGTGCTGCGGCCGAAGCCCATACTGGTCGCCCACGCCGTTTTGTGCGCAGGGTGACTCACGAGCATGCTGCTTTGCCGCGGGGAGCTGTGCCGTGCACTTTTGAGCTTGCTACGGGCATGGCAAGGAGTCACGCATTGGCTAAAGCGTATCCCTGCTGTTCACCTGGCGTCTATAGAATCAAGGGCGCACAAATCTTTCAGGGAGAGGCCGCTCATATATCTTCGCTTTAATGCCTCACCGCCGACTTCACCTCCTCGAATGCCTGAACGAATAGAATGTTCGTTTCCCCTTTTGCTTGCCTTTCATTCTGACTTTCAACGGTCTGGTCCATACACGCAGTTAGCAGGAGTATTCGTTTAGGTAACATGCTCGAGGGAAGGATAAGCTCTGTTAGCTTTTAGTTCCTTACTTAATGTCTGTATGTGGGGGGGGGGGGGGGGGGGTAGTAAAGACCGACAACAACGTCAGCTACACAGTCGCCGCTTCACGCTAGACTGAGGCTGAAGTTCGGGTACAGCGCGCCCTGTCCCTGAGTTCGTGGCTTATTTAGTTGCCTCTTCAGAATGAACGGACCTCCGTTCAATCGACTGCGTTAATTAGTTGCTGTTGTTCACTTTGCACGAAGCACCAAAGCGACCTTGCCAACTAAACAGTGAGCCGCAGGACTATGTTAATTTACCTTTCTCCCTCCTTTCTTTCGTGTAGGCGAGGTTGGACAGAGCATGCGGTTGACAGGAAATCCATGCTGAATTCGCTAATAAGCGTGCAGTTAATTACTCTTGCTTTTGGCCTTCAGATACCACGGCTTCGCCGAGCTTCCGTGTAACGCCACTCCGTGCAAGCACGGGGGAGAAGCGTCGTACGTCCGCTCCAGGCGCTGCCGCGAAGGAGGCGCCCCTGCTCGGCGTCGATACAAGCGACCCCGATCCGGACCACCTGCCTCAGAGACGGAAGCTTCGCGATCTTTTCGCCTTCCGTCACATCTGACGACCCGTTCTGCGTCTCCCGCACCAGCTTTCCTTCAAAACACTATGCTCGTTTCTCGCTCTCGATTCTTTTTTTCTGCCTTCCTAACATTTTTATTCATCGCGAAGCTTGTCTATCGACAACAGCTCACTATCTCTACCTGTCACCAAAACCGGTTCTTTAAAAACGCGGAGAAGCCCCGGCAACCTGGCACATCAACAATCGTATAGTACCTTGAGGTAGCCTTCCGACGCGTAACCGAGACATACAAATATTCACTAATGCATAGAGCAAATCCTTCGTGCTTTTTCATTTCCTTTTTCTATTGCCTACGCAACTTCGCAGCCTTTCATGCAACCTATACGGTTAGATTCCGGCCTAGGCACGAGAAAGGAATCAGTTATATGTAGAAGTCGTGCCAACCATTATACGTGTATAGGTGCCTGCATACCATGGCTGAATGAGAGTACGGGTAAACAGATGAAACCCTCTTGCTCCGAACCGCGAATTCGCGCACAAGCGAAACATACGCGCGTGTTGTGTGTTTTGTTGTGAGAGGACAACAACGGAAACAAGTGAATGTTTATCACTGTATTTTTGTACCGCAGCGATTTCCGGCGACCACAGAATAAGCATAGTCATGTCTGTGAGCTGCCTCGTGTTTTGAACGGCCGCAATACATATTTTTACCTTTTGCATGTGTGCTATACCGTGGCAAGCAAGTAAGCTCGCAGAGTGAGCTGTGTTATTGTTGTTAGTAATGATAACATTATCATTTTGCAGTAATTACAAATGTAGCGTTGTTTCGAGAACAATCTTGACATCACGCCACTGCATTCGAGAAACGTTAAGGGGGACGCGCATCGAGGAGAAATAACGTTGACGTCAGTAACCTGGGGCTCAACGAAGAACTTGCCGTGAGCAAAAATAAACGATTTAAGGAGAAGGTAAACATCGGAAGATTAAAGCGGGCGGCGCAAGGGAACGACGAGGAAAGAGAATATAACTGAAATGCAAAGAAATCGGCCAAGGTCTGGACTACGTTTACATTTTTTTTCCCCCCTGAAGTGGCGGCTCTAAAAGAATCGGATCGAAACAAAATAAAAGAGAACTCGGTTGGTCGACCTCCTAATCCATCCCTCGGGGCGTCTTTTTCTCCGCGTGCTCCTTTTATTTACCTACCCAGTCTGCGCCGCCATCAAACGGGATGGCTGCGTCGCCCAAAGCATATAATTTTCCTCCGGCACCGAACTCCCGCCGGCCACGAGTTTGCGCCCGGGCCTCGGGCCACCGCCCCGTCGCGGCGTACAATCACAACGGCCACGCTTTTCTTTTTCGCAAAACCACCCTAGAACAGCAAAAGAAAATCGATTATGTGACGAGTGTGGCATTCGCAAAACAATTAGTTTCGGTGTGACGGTTCGATACTGCACGACGATTAAAGGAACAACTGAGAGGAACGCAACAATAATTCAGACGAGTAAATAATTTATTAGAAACTCTTTTTTAGCGGCATTAGCTTGGTCATTATAGAAAAGAAACGTATAAAAGTATTTGAAATGTTTGCTCTCCTAACAATTTATAAGTTCGTGCAGGGTAGGCTTTACTGTAATACCTCGTACCCGTGTCTAGGCAGTGTGGCCAGTGCGTGATTCCACTCGCTTTTATTTTTTATGAAAATAACTTCTCAATAAAGTGACAATGAGCTTTTACGTCGGCGACTCGCCATTCTGGCCCCGCCGCGGTGGTCTAGTGGCTAAGGTACTCGGCTGCTGACCCGCAGGGCGCGGGTTCGAATCCCGGCTGTGGCGGCTGCATTTCCGATGGAGGCGGAAATGTTGTAGGCCCGTGTGCTCAGATTTGGGTGCACGTTAAAGAACCCCAGGTGGTCTAAATTTCCGGAGCCCTCCACTACGGCGTCTCTCATAATCATATAGTGGTTTTGGGACGCTAAACCCCACATATCAATCAATCAACTCGCCATTCTGAATTCGTAGAC
This sequence comes from Rhipicephalus annulatus, assembly GCA_013436015.1. NCBI lineage: Eukaryota > Metazoa > Arthropoda > Arachnida > Ixodida > Ixodidae > Rhipicephalus > Rhipicephalus annulatus. Next base: position 99,526 of record WOVY01009723.1, on the reverse strand, counting down.
GTAAAGGGCTGCAGAACTAAAATATTGATTGGCATGCAATACTGAGCGGCAGGTATGAAAAGCGTGGGTGAGTGCAGGTAGCTTGTGTATTTGTTCATACACAAACACATAGCTTGTGTATTTTGTTTCTGCAGATTGAGGAAGAGAGAGAAAGAGGTTCTTTATATTGATGGGGGGCAGGGTTCAGATAAAAATTTATGTTTGGTACACGGTACTGTTTATGTACACGGTACTTGCCGCTTTCATTTTCTACCAAACTTCTTATCATAGAGATATAATAGCTCCATCGTTAGAAGTGCTAGAGAATGACCGCGTATGACAATGAGATCGTCATTTATTTAGCGGCAGGCCATCTCACGTTCGTTTATTCAATACACGAAGTTAATCTGCACGCGAAGCAATATTGCTGGCGTTACACCGTCGGGCAGGCCGACTCGAGAAGGTGAAAAGTACGTCGTTCGGCACACGAAGAAGGGATTAATGATCCCCGTCAAGGAAAGTCACAACTGACTCACTAGGAGATTTACGATACTTTCTGGCGCTTATATTGCGAAATTTCTTTTTGACGAGTTTCAGAGTATACCCAGTAGTATGCCAACAGATATGTAAGGCAACAAGGACAACAATAAAAAGTGTCAGGAACTATATATATATATATATATATATATATATATATATATATATATATATATATATATATATATATATCCTGCTCACGGCAAGTTATTTTTTCACCCACTTTTCTTTTTATTTACATTACATTGGTTCTAATAACTTCCCCTATACATTCCTTGGCATTATTGTCTGTTAGGGCTCATTAATATTGTGTCAAAACACGGAAAAACGAGCCCCTAGGTATACACTTATTTCTCTTTTATATATATATATATATATATATATATATATATATATATATATATATATATATATATATATATATATATATATATATATATATATATAGAAGGAGGCGGAAAATAAAAGGAGCGACGCCCATCTTTCATGGTGAACGTCGTTAGCAAGTTCTAGCTTCGTTTATTATTCCGATACAACCAGGCGTAAAATTGTTTGTTCTGCGAACTGCCCGCATACGCCACAGGGCTTCGTTTTGCGTCGAGCTCTTTGTTAGGCAATTTTAGCGCACGCCCATGGCACAATATTGTTGAACAAAGTACGCTTTTGTGCGTAGCGTGTCGATGAATGGACCTCGTTAGCAACGGAAGCGGACCGTACACTGCGGGGCTGTGCTCCGCGTGCACAACCGAAGCAGTGCTCCCATCCCTCTCTCTTTTTCTTTCTTTCTTCCTACACGTGACGCCGTAGGCTAGAAAATCGGCAAGAACTAAAGCACAAAGCCTGCATGCTTAACGTAATATACGTGTGAGCAGGCGAGCGAGGAATGTCAACGAAGCCGAGTTGGTGGAGCGTATATACACGATTGCTTATGCCAAGGCCGTCGTGTCTGTGGGACATTATTGTTTAGAGAGCGAAATTAATTATACTTTCGGCGCTTCATCGAAAACGAAGCTGTTGATGCAGTATAGCGTAAGTCTATAGGGCCGACTGTTGCGTATTGCTGCGACCTACATATGCAGGAGTTACGGCATGCTGCGAGACAGTGCAGTTGTGGGATTAAAGTCGTTCAGTGTGATGTATTGAAGGCTTACTTCGGCAGCACACCTCGCTTTCTTTGTTTTCTTGTGGCCAAAGCATATCGCATGCGAGGCAAAGAGTTTCTCTCTAGCGCTTTCAGTTGGACCTACAATATGTTTCTCATGATCATTATCTTGACTGAGCAAGTTGAATAAAACAATTGTTGTGACCGCATACAACAAGCAGCGAGACTTACGAGGTTAGCTTTGTGCGTTCGTGGAAAACTAATGTGCAACACGACTATCTTGTTTATTTTTAGGCTACTTAAACTCGGAGGGCGAATTGCAGCTCATTATTACTAAACTGGACACGGAGAGCAGAAGAGTAGGTTTGAAAATTAATATGCACAAAGCTAAAGTAATGTGACACAGTCTAGACGGAAAACAGCGCTTTGCGATAGGTGGAGAGACGCTTGAAGTTTAAAGGAAAGCGCCTACTAAGGACAGGTAGTACCTGCGGAGCCGAACTGTGAGAGTGCAAGAACTAGAAGAAAAATGATGGGGTGGATCACATTCAGCAAGTATTCTCAAATAATGAATGATAATCTGCCACCAACCCTGAAAAGGAAGGTATATAACAGCTGCATCTTGCCGGTACTTATCTATGGGGCAAGAATCTGGAGGTTTACAAGGACTGTTCAGCTTAAATTGAGGACGACGCAGCGAGCGATGGAAAGAAAAATGATAGGTGCAAACCTAAGATACAAGAAGAGAGCAGAGTGGGTCAGGGGACAAACCGGGGTTAAGGATATCATAGTTGAAATCAAGAAGAATAAATGGACATGGACGGGCCACGTAGCACGTAGGCAGAATAACGGCTGGTTATTAAAGGTAACTAACTGGATTCCCAGAGAAGGCAAACAAACGCATGAAATGGAGACGGAGAGTTAGGTGGGCCGATGAGATGTGTCCCATTAGACCAAGCGGAAATCTTATTCGATACTTAATAACCTATGCGATTATGTTTGCATCTTTAAGTGCTCACTTTCCTCGCTTTCCAACTATTGTTGCTATAACTGATTGTTCTATAAGTAAGTGGTTTTCCCGAGAACGGGTACCTTAATTAAGAGATTAAGAAGGTGGTAAACGATCAAAAGATGAAAATATTGAAAAGGTTAAAAAGTGTCGTAAGCGCTTTGCCATTGAACCCAAATATGCCCCTACAACTAACCAGCATGCCCTATAACTGACTGAACTTAGTCAGCGCCATTGGACTGTCGGTGTTACGTGCGATAGTGTGCTGTAATAGCTTATGGCATTCTACGGAGATCGTTTTTTGGAGACTGGCGCGGCATGTACACCAACTATAACCGTTGAGCCGTGTCCTATTCTTCATATTCAACACCCGGAGGAACGCGAAGAAAAGCAGCCTCCACCGTGACGCAGATGCCATTAAAAACGGTCGCGTGCCATAAGAGGGGAAGAAACGTGATGAAGGGGGGGGGGGTGTCATGACGCGATGCCGAGCCCTGTAGAACTGCGTGCCGAGCACAAAAGATGGCGGCTGCTTGGCACGTCGAAAGCTCTGTAAGCGAGGCAGGCTCTCCTCCTGGATAACGGGAAATGGGTCAGCACCTGTTTGAGATCCGGACGACCTTGGCTCGATCGAGAGGCCTCCCCTCCTCCGCGGCTCATGCCACCACCTTGTGCATAACCAGTTGGCGTGTCTTCCACAGCCGTGTACCCCTGCTGCCGGCGTCCTTGGTCACTGGAATGCCGGCCGCAAAGAATCGGCCTCAGCCAGAAGAATGGAAAGCTCTCTCCTTCCCAGCGTCCCGTGTTCGGCGCTGCTCGCCCCGAAGAATGAAAATTGGCGGCCTGCATGCCGCAGACTCCTTCTCACCCGCGCCGACTTGGTAGTTTTGTTTGCTGCCTTCATCCGGCGCCTTGCCCTTTGATTTCTCGCGACGTCCCACTCATCGTTTGTTGGCTTTGCTGCACGCGCCCTGTTGATTGTCCGTGCCGCGTTGGCACAGTGCTTCGCGGTGAGCACGGCATGACTGGCAGGACAGTCGTACTCCTTGATCGCCGCGATTGCGGCGCTTGAAAGATGAGCACTGATCTCGGAAGCCTTGAGATCGTTAGGCTGCAATAATAAGCATGCCGTATGTCCACCGCGGTCATAGTCGACGTCTGATGCGCTAATGTATCTTTCTGTAAACAGTGCTTACTTAAAATTTTGCTCCGTCGACAACTCTTTCAAACGCAGGTACATGCTCGTGATATGAGGACGCCAGGACCCGCAGAAAAACAGGATTCGCTGAACTCTTATTCGCGGTGTTTCTTATTTTGTCCGTACCACCGGACAAGACATCAGATAGACGCTTCTAAAGTGCACTTGATGTCTACATTGCCGACGAAGTTTTACACACTATAGAGACACATCGACCACATAAATGAAAACGTTATCAAAAGTACATAGAAAATCTGCTGAAGGTATAGTTGTGGCGCACGAATTGCTCATGCGATGTCCCATTACCTTAATCGAAATTGGGAAAGCTGATTGATTGATTTATATGTGGGATTTAACGTCCCAAAACCACATTAAGACTATGAGAGACGCCGCAGTGGAGGGCTCCAAAAATTTTGACCACCTGGGGTTTTTAACGTGCATCCAAATCTGAGCACACGGGCCTACAGCATTTTCACCTCCATCGGAAATGCAGCCGCTGCAGCCGGGATTCGATCCCGCGACCTGCAGGTCAGGAGCCGAGTAACTTAGCCACTAGACCACCAGCGGGGTGAAATTGGGAAAGCAACTTCGCATGTAGTCCTTCCGCGTATAGTAGCAGAGATTCTACAGGAACGGGCTGATATTTATTGTACTGTTGTACTGTGTAGAAGATAATATACTTATTAAGTTTCGAATACTTGCTAATCTGAGTTATCAATAGAGCTGTTGCCACTGTATCTGCTCTTCTTGTTCAGCGCCTAATAAATGAAGGGACCCGTCACTGACCCTTTCTTCACTTACCGCGCCCATCCTTCCTGTTTTTTTTTTTCTTTTTGAAAAGCGCCCGCGAACGTCTTACTCCTATCTTTTTCCTGCCTGCTTCGAAACCACCAGGAGCCCACGGAGCGGCAAATCTGCGCTGAAGGATGAAAGAGGACACACACGCACACACACGGTCGACGATAACGGTGCGTCGGGGGGAAAAACAATAGCGCCAGAAAGAAAGCTACGCGAGCGGCAAAACGGATCAGCCCGCAAATAGAGAGATCCACGAAAAGAGGAGCATGAAAAACGACGCAGTTGAACTGCGTACAACGGAAATGGCCGCCTACTGGAAACAGATTAGGGATAATATATGGACGCCGGCTGCGGAAACGAGATCGAATTTCGACTGAGAACATCTTATATAGGAGGAAGTCGGGGAGGGGGAAAGGAGAAAAGACTGCCCCACCCCCTCCACCCACGATTTAAATATTTCTTTTCTTTCTTTATTTGTCTTTCTTGCCGAGATTTCCTGGCAGGATTCTTCAGCCTTATTTAGACTGGAGAACAAACACCGAGAAGGGGGGGAGGGGGGTCGTGGAGAGGGGGGGTCGAGCACGGCACTAGGGAAAAGCGCACCCTGACGAAGCCCGCCGTTCCCTGGCTCGCCTATCTCCTCCCGCTCAGGTTGTTCTGCCGGGACGGTGAAATTTGTATACTGCGAGAACGAGGTTTCTTGTCCGGGACGGCGCTGCCTGTCTCGCGGGGCGGGCATGACGCCGGGACAAGATGCAAAGACTTTTTCGATTGCAGCCGTCTCGAGTCTTTGCGAGTTTTTTTTTTTCTTTCTTCCTGTCTTTCGGCGCGTGAACGACGACGAGATCCCGACGTCACTGCATAGCGATTGCGAAATGCGGAGAAGAGAAAACAATGGGATGAAGGAACAAATGAGGGAAGACGACAAGGCCGGAGGAATGTTCTCCTCAGCGGGACCCGCAAACAGAGAATGGGATTTTTGTATGTTAGTTCCGTGCATGGTGCGTATACGGTGCAAGAGCGGCGCGTGAGCTGGGGCCGCGTACTCTGTACTTTTTTTTTTTTCAGGAGAAACTAACAATGCGGATACACTGAATGACACGTGCCGTAGCTTACACTGTACGCACGATAAATCAATTCACATGAAAGGAAAAAAAAAGTTGACCGAGAACTTAACAATATAAAAAAACAATTTGAAAGAATTTTTAATTTCCCGAGGCTCACTGGTAGAGGCTGTTAAAAAAATAGGATGAAAAACTGGAACAAATTGCTGTAGCAAAAAGTACGACAGCAGTATATTTATTTATTTATTTATTTATTTATTTATTTATTTATTTATTTATTTATTTATTTATTCATGTATTTATTTATTTATTTATTTATTTATTTATTTATTTATTTATTTATTTATTTATTTATTTATTTACAAATACCTTACATGCCTCCGTTGAGGCATAGTGTAAGGCGGGCAGTACAAAAAGTGAGATTTTTGAATCGTTCCCAAAATACAAGTACAGGGACATATTTAATGAACCAAATGACAAAGCAGTGCAACAGAAAGTATTTACGGCAGCACTGGTTACAAAAAAAAATCACAACACTAGGAAGCTAAAAAATACAAGGGAACAATCACGGGGGGGGGGGCATTATCTGTAAAATATTGTTAGTCAAGCAAACTTCAGATTTTATACAAATAATTATTGACGTATAAAGAAAAAATAAAAAAATAAAGAAACGACACCACGTTGTTTCAAATGATGACTTAAATTACAAGAAAGATTACTATGACACTAAGGGCATACTGCTATATATAATGTCAGAATTGTTTGCGGTTCCCTGAACAGGTAACTAGTCAACGCGTAACGGATAGTATTAGTGTTATCTAGACATGCGATGTTATCTGGCAGGGAGTTCCAAGTTCCAACACCGGACTGCACCACGTGGAAGAGCTTAGCAATCGAATGCACGTGTTCGCCCGCAAAATGCGCAAAAAGCTAAATGTAATATATATATATATATATATATATATATATATATATATATATATATATATATATATATATATATATATATATATATATATATATATATATATATATATATATATATTGCGTACCTCCTCGTGAAACTACACATGACATACAGCTTACGTAGAAGTGTGATCGAACAGAACGATACGTGCAATGTACTGAGGGGCCGACATGACGTGTAGTGCCCCGCCGCTGCCAGCGCACGCGCAACTTGGAAGACGAGAATCCAGATATAGTGATCTCCACAAGTGAGGCGCGATGAGCTTGTGCAGTTAGCACAAACACTTCCTGTAATCACTCGTCTCCACAGTGCATTTCGGGGCACGGTAAAAGTGCGAGAACAAGCATGGTAACACTGCATCAATCAATAATCGCCAATAGTCGCAGTATTTCTGGGAAGTCCTTTTTCAACACCGGCACATCACATCGATTTCTCGCTATGCCTCGTTCTGTTTTCTATCATGAAAAAAAGAAGCATGCAAACAGAGATCTAGAGGAATATCAATAGTTTTTTTTAGGTGTTCGCGTTTTTACATTGCCGTTCGTCTCGTTCTCATCGTGACCAAAACAATTCACTTGTTTTAAATTCTCTCAACCTTCAGCAGCTATCGCAGTACAGTGTGAGCATATCGAGAAATATAGGCGTAACACCACTCTTTATACTTTTATTTCGAGCATAAAATGTTAACACTTCTCTCTGCCAGATCTCTCGTCCTTTTACTTCTCTGCACTTCTTCCGCCCAGTCCTCAAACTTTTTTTTATGCCGTGTCCGAGCTTATTATAGAAGACTTCAGCGACCGGCAGTTCAGTTATCTTTTTTTTTCAAATCTTCATCTAGCTTTGTCTGCGGCTCACCGTCCTACCGAAAGCTCCCTTGTAACATAAGCGCGCGGTTCAGAATTACGAAATGTCGTGGCGCACGTGCCATGGTTGGGAGAAAGGGCCTCCGCGTAAATTCCATAACACCGCTTTTGAAAATCTGTTTGACGAGGAAGGGAAGTTCGTGGTTCCTACTGCAAGATGGCGGTTGCGCTTTGGGCCTATCTGCACCACGGGTCCGCTCTACTATTCCGCGGAGCGCTAACAATATCCGGAGTGAAAATTGGATTCCGAAATGCCGGAAGAACAACCTCTTTGACACTTCTTTACTTTGCTTCATTTTTTTCCCCTTCATCTCGCTTCATTTTCTCAGTTTACACCGAGCGCGATGCTGCGACACGTAATAAAAGTGGGACGACAAATTGATTCGCGGTATGCGAACCGCGAATAACTACACACGAGATTGCATTTGCGTCCTGAGAAAGTGAACCGAAAAACGGAGCAGAAACGCCGAACGCGACAAGGTGTACTTCGTTTGGCATATAGTAGTAATTTTCAACTAACTTTCGCCTTTGTGCGTTGCGAGTAATGCGTCCACGCAGCTGCAGATTTCTAGTCCTTCAGCGGTATACTATAGCGAAAAATTACTAAAGAGGCAAGTTTCGTGTAAAGGTGGTTTGACTCTTCCACGGAGAGAATCCCAAATCGTACGACTTGCTTGTTGTAAAAGCGCTGAGTATGTAGAAGCGAGTGGTGTTTGTGTTCGTTGCTGCATCTGTTATAGCTCTGATAGACGATATATACCAACACGCTATCCTAATCAGGGGCCTTGGTGAATGGAAGGGCGCAAATACGTGGATTGTGCGATGCTTTTATTTAAGCCAGCCTTCCCGGCACAAGGACAGACCATGCATGCGTCGGAAGTGTACCTCGATTGAGTGACAGTGTCCACACCTTTACAGAAGGCCCGCTTCGGGTCAAGCTGGGCTGACACCTTCCCACGTGCGTTCAATCGTGTCAAGAGGGGCGCGGAGAAGACCCAGCAAACTCCGTCTTCTAATATGCTGTATGGAGGTGGCATGCAGACGTCAGACGCATATATATATATATATATATATATATATATATATATATATATATATATACAATATCCTCGCGACGCTATTTACTGGGTTGTATGCACGAGAGATTTTTTAGGATCCTCATCCTCAGCATTAGTATACATGAAGAAGACAGCTCGCCTGCACACACTCAAGACGACGGGCGGTTTATGATAACTATAAGTTTGTTCACATACATTGTACCAAACGAGGGGTAAAATACGAGACTAGACAACAACAACAACAGAAAAAAAGCGCGAAAACAAACTGCACACGTTGTTGAAGACAAAACAAAACATATCGCAAATTGAAACAAACGAAGCAAATAACGCGGCAATGGACAGTTCGGTTGCAAGAGTTCCCTTCAATTTGACTCTATCCCGGCTGCGGCGGCTGCATTTCCGATGGAGGCGGAAATGTTGTAGGCCCGTGTGCTCAGATTTGGGTGCACGTTGAAGAACCCCAGGTGGTCAAAATTTCCGGAGCCCTCCACTACGGCGTCTCTCATAATCAAATGGTGGTTTTGGGACATTAAACCCCATAAATCAATCAATTCAATTTGACTCATATAGCTGCCATAACTTGACTGAAAGCCAAATTAATGCTCCGCACTGCACTGTTATCTGCATACCGTCTAACAACTACTACATTCATGTCATATTTCAGCGTTCCGCGCATGTATCAGTGCTTGTTATGTTCCACTTCCTGCGATACGTGCTCGCAAGTTTTCTCGTCACTGCCGTGGGGCGTTGAATGAAAACCGAATAAAGTTGATACGAGATTAAAAAAAAGATAATAGTTACCACACGAAGGTTACAAAAAAGAATAACGGAAGGACTTGTATGCTTCTCGTGTCAATTGCGACCGCCACGTTCTCGTCGAGGCCTTGGCTCAGTAACCGACGCGCGTCTACTGTACACACACGCACAACTTTTCCCATTAAGTGACGAGAAGTAGGAAGAGCGAGAAATTATATATGGATGAGAAGCCCTGCTTTAGTTTTTTGCTTTGTTTTGCTTTGTCCTTCTAAATCCTACCACCTAGCGTTGTCACGCCTACGTGTGCTTTTGAAACTTCGCCATTGGGCGGTGATATACATTCTGAATGGTAAGGACTATACCCATACAGAACAGTCCACGCGCTTCTCCCGAGTCGAGGAAAATGCGTGGCCTCCGAGTGTATAAGGGACGCATAGCTTGACGGGCCTGCGTCTACAGTGCCCGCCACTTGCGCTAACGGGGACGTCGGCGGTTCCATATTTTATCGCGTCTAGAAGAAATGCGCGGTTCCGGAGCATAAACACGGCTGTGTGCGTCTATATAAATATATTGGCAAGTTAACTCTTCTCAAAGGAAGCGAGGAGCGTTACGAGCCAATGCCGTCATTAAAAATTCAATCTCAGGGGGTGGTTTATACCGATCTATTTCGCCTCCTGCCTAATATTGTTTATATGCGTTCTTTTTTTCCTTTCCTTACTTCTTGCTGCATTGTGACGCGTGTCCAATTTATTATTGTTGTTTTAGGTGTTAGTCAGCGCGGAGCGTGAGGCTTTTTACGGTCTGCGAATATTTCACGTTCGCAGTGCTTGTCCCCGCTCTAGATGCACCAACTGCGTATATGTCCTGCTTGCGAAAAATTGAACTTTCTTTTATCCTGTCAGATATATGCATATTTTACTTCCTGACCATTATTCAGCAAAAAAAAAATTATGCGGCATCTAGAAAGCGTACACCAGCCCTTTTTTTGGACGGCTGTGCAGGGTCGTTACCTAAATAATAATAATAATAATAATAATAATAATAATAATAATAATAATAATAATAATAATAATAATAATAATAATAATAATAATAATAATAATAATAATAATAATAATAATAATAATAATAATAATAATAAAGAAAAATAAGTTCAGTGGCTTTTCTTGTAATAAGACAAATAAAGTCCAAGACAATGATTTTATCATCTTACCCAGGCGACGTACAAAACAAGTTCACAACTTATTTCCTTTTATTTATTTCTCTGTCTCTTTTGTCGCAGGAACGATGCGATGAGAACACTCACGTTCAGAAGTTCGTTTGCATATAAAAAAAATCTCCATCAAACGGCGCACATTCATCACGTGAACTTCCTTGGACGTCATATTGCATATATACGTATATTACCACATGAACCCTCTTTGAATTAACATAAATGCAAGTCGAGGGAGAAAGGCTGAGAGATAGGGAGAGAGAGCGTATATCTACAGGTGTTATACGAGGAGTGATCGGCTACAAACACTGGGTGGCGTCGTGTTTCCGCGGCTGTCCTATATAGCTCTATCTGGGGAAAATATCGAGTACGAGTAATTTGTCGGTGCTCTAGATGGAAGATGGATCAGCACGCGAAAAAGCCAGGGAGCATAACAATTATACAATACCGCGCTATATTTTTTTTCTCTCCTTTTTTTTTGCTTTAGTGCCTTACGATCCGGGAGTTCTGAATAGAAAGAACAAGACGACGAAGAAGAAGCGAAAACACGCAATCACCGGCAAGATAATGCGTCAAGGGAGGAAGAATTAATTTAGGCGAAGCGCTCGAGTATTGGACCTATACGCTGCGCATGCGAAGACTAATGTATATGTATAAGCACTGTGTACGCACGCGGAAAAACTCTAATGGGTTTGGGCCCGGGACTGGAGCGCACAGGGGGAGGCAGGTGGACGAATCAGGAAGGTATATGAAAGGCAATGTGCTCGGCGAGACAGATTCGCTTTTCCTATAACGAAAGCGTACATGGATGCAGCGCTCATCTCTCTGAGCCTATGCTATGCCGACTGCGCCATGTAGCCTCTTGGAGAAATTTTAAACATGGGTATTTCGAGGGAAAGAATATGTTAAAAAAATTTGCTCAAAAGTGTCCTGTCAGGTGCGGCGGTCATTCGTAAATGTTAAGATATCTTCAATGAACTATTAAAACCTGAGATTTTCAAATTTCATTTTACGGAATAACTTGATGCATACTGCAGTTTAAGAATCGTAGCCCGTCCGCCATGGTGACTAAAGCGGACGTTGCTCGGCTGTTGGCCCGAAAGTAGTGGGTCATATATGCTGGCCGTGGCGGTTGCATTTTGGCGGAGGTGAAATGTACTGGCGAAATGTCTCGTGTACTGTGTGGGGTGCCTTAAAGAACGCCAGGTGGCCACACTTCTCGCAGCTTTCGACACGGCATGACTCAGAATTATATCGTTCTTATAGCTCGTAAAACCCCGGGTATTTTTTGTGGTTAAGAATCGTATAGCCCCTGAGATTACGAGGTGTATCTAACTCGGAAACAACTGCAGGGTAACGCCAGCTTCCAAACAAATACCGGACTTCGTGACGAGTTGTACATGGTCGTTTCAATTACTTTTGTGCTTCAATGCACTAAGCTTCATTATGGTACGAACGCTTGACTGAAGCAACAGTGCGATTCTAACGCATCTTTGATTGGGCGTATATTGTAATACACGCCAGCCTCATATTTCGTAGCGACCGGATGTAGCTGGGAATTTTGTCATTCGGGATATTTATGAACAAGTTGAAACCGAACTAGTCCGTATTCATTAATCATTCACGAAACAGTGCCATTTTGAATGTTCATATAGGCTGGCCGGGCGTGAAAATTTACTTTTGAAAACAACAATTACTTAAATCTCGCGCTTAACAACTTGCGGAAGAGTTGTATAAAAACTTAATATAATGTGCTGTAGCCGCAGCGCGTGCTGTACATTACACGACGTTGCATTCATACTTCGACAGCACGCGACATTCGTGGCGCTGTTGGCGTAAAATGCAGAAAAATCTGGACACTACTCAACGCACTGCAATGAAAGGCTAAGGTATTCAGCAAACAAGACCTATCTCTAAACAAGGCGTGTTTGGGCTCTCGGTTTCGTAGCTGTTACATTCATTTCCTGTCCAGCGGTTGATGTAAGCGAGCCCCGCCGCGACGGTCTAGTGGCTAAGGTACTCGGCGGCTGACCCGCAGGCCGCGGGTTCGGATCCCGGCTGCGGCGGCTGCATTTTCAATGAAGGCGAAAATGCCGTAGGCCCGTGTACTCAGATTTGGGTGCACGTTAAAGAACCCCCTGGTGGTGGAAATTTCCGGAGCCCTACACTACGGCGTCTCTCATAATAGTATGGTGATTTTGGGACGTTAAACCACACATATCAATCAATCAATCATGTAAGCGAAACAAGTTTGGAGTACTAGTGGACGAAAGTAAGAGAACCGAATTGGTTATAAACGTTGGTTACACTTTACAAATGGGAGCTTGTAGGAGGAAAGAAAACAGAGAGAGCCCGGGTACTGTAACGTAATAGACTGAGTCATACGTGAATCTAACCAACAGGACAGGTGGCTATACTGGTCGCCCCACCCTTCCAAAGGAAATGTAAACGAAGGTAATCACCGTCAATATTGTCACCTTCATAGGGAGTCCCAGTGTGAGAATCGTAAGTTACAGCACACTCGAGCGAACCCTCATCTTGACGCTTGAGCGAACCCTCATCTTGAACCCTCATCTTGACGCGGCCCAGAGTTTCTGATTAAACTATTGGCTCCAATGGGTCACACTGAAAGGGCCGCTGGACAGGCGTCTCTTCCCTCCCCCAGACTCTGTTTCCACCCGTCAAGGCTCCGTCGTTCCTCCTCTCATCAAGCGCACTTTTCGACGTCCCTTCCCGAAAGTCGCTGTCGCTTGGGATACCCCTGATTAATGCGATCCGTAAGCAGCTACGTACACCCGTTGCGGCGCTCCCACCGTATCCTCTAAACCTCCTCGGCTGCCGTGCTATAATGTTAGACGCATCTTCCCACGCTGCATCACCTTTTTTTTCTTTCTAATTTAACAAATGTTTAGAGCCGTGCTTCATGCACAGCGTTCGTTTTTTTTTTTCAATCTGCTTTCTGTCTCTTTTTCTTTAGTTCTTGCTCTTCCTTTGCCTCAATTCTTTTTTCTGCTTCTAATATCCCCCTTCTCATTCTTCTTTGAACGAGAGAAAAAGAGAAAACAATCAATTTCGCTTCACTTTTTTTTCTATATGCTCTCTCACTGTGGTGCTACATAATGCGCCGTTGCGCTCAATTTAGCCGTGCGTTTGAACGGACAATCCTATTTTGTGTCTCCACGAGAGGTGACTGCGCTCAACAAACACATTGAGCCTTGATTTCGGAGAGAACGAGGCGAGTGGGCAAGAGGCTTTGCCAAAGGGGATTGTCGAAATCGAAGAAAGAAAATAAACAAATAAAAGCAACTCTGGCGACGCCCCTCCCTCTGGCTTATCCGATTGCCGAGTGGCCGTCAGGTGGAAAGCAAATTAAGCGCGTCAGGCGGCGAGCCATGCGTGTAATGGATTTGTTAGTATTGCTGCTATCAATGTGCGCGAGGAAGCAGATAAGGCAGCGTACACTGTTTAGCTCCTGCGTATTTTCTAAGTAAGGACGTACGTGACTGTATCTCCTTCAACGTGGATCTTCTTATCTTTCCCGGCATTGTCTTACCTTATAGGTCGGCTTGAGACGAGTGTTCCTCAACTTTAACAGTGGCGTGAGAATATTTAAACTAAAGAAAAATGCGCACACGTAGTGATAAGTTTGCGCGCCAATCGACCCGTAATACTTTACCGAGTAATAATCATGCCAGCTGTAAACGGCATATGTGATTCTAAGCACTTTTTTTAAAGCTAACAGATAAACATAGGAGTAACCCAGTAAATGTAAGGAAAGAAGGGAAGGCGCCATTACCGGCGTGATGACATATTAGCACGCAAACCAATTGTTTCTTTTCCATTGTTCTGTTACGCTACTAGCAATATCTAAGTGAACAAGACGAAGTGATATCGTCATGCAAATAATCTGCGCTACACGATCATGAAATGAAACTGTTGTTATCGAGGGAGTTTGCAACGGCCTTGAAAGTTGTAATCGGTTATGAAAAAAATCGAGGCGAATAGCTTGTGTATGACGGAAATTTAGCGTGGAGTATATACAGTCCGTGTTGCTATCCATGCGAACTTCACAACTTCTTTCCTTCTGTTTATTTTTTTCTCTCTCTCTCTCTTTTTTGTCACAGTAACGACGCGACGAAGGGTACTCATATTGAGACGTAAACGCATATACGTAAGCGTTCTGTGTCTCCTGTTTCTTATCAATCGTATAAACTGCAGCACACGCTCTGGAGAGGCTTATTTATAGTATTTTCTGGGACTACTGAAGTGGGATCATTCTCTCTGCATACTAAACTATACCGTCACGACTTGGTACAGGACGGAAGGGAAAAAAAGTCGCCAGTGCTTCCGTGCCCACCCTTCCATTTTTATATACAAAGAAAATAAAGACAAAAGAAGGGCGTGCGACACTGTAAATGCGTATTTGTATACACAATAGCCGTGATCAGTGATCTTTAACAGGAAGCAGACAATAAAATGTCGGAAGCAAGGCAAGCTGTAGCTCGAACGAGCACGCACACACACTCAGTTAACAAAGAACGGTCAACACTGGCTATTTCTTCAGCGTCGCCTTCTATATGCTTACGCTGAGCCCCCGAACAGAAGGAGGTTTTCGACAGTTTCCTTCCCGGTGGGTGACTCTAGAGAATAAACTTTGTTCTTGGGGGAGGTTCGAGTCTTTTGTTGCTCCCACTGATCAATACCGGGCCGAATAATGCGGCAACGTTAATCAAATCCGGCCGCTGCCCTTGCGAGCCCCAAGTCTTTTGAGACCCACGGTCTGCTACCGACTTCCGTTATTTTCCGCTAAAAAAAAGGAAAAACGAGTCGTTATTTTATTGCGCTGCCGAGACCTTTAAGCCGTGGCAATAAGGAAGGCGCTCGAGAGTGTTATCCATCTGGCCATCTCATCGACCGCGGCACACACACACACACCTCTCACTTCCGGCGTCCCGGAAACCACACGAAACACGCAACCTCCTCGCGGAGCTCTGCGCTGTTCTCTCTCCTAAAGAATACAAAAGATTGGGAACACAAAAGGGGGCGAGGGAAAGAAAGAAAAGGGAACGAACTCGTTGGACACGGGCTATAAATAATCGGGAGTTTTAGGAACCGGAGAGCAAGGGAGAGCTGAGCTTCGACAACAAAATTTGCCTCGACGAAACTCGCCGCCGCCGTCGAAGCAGGCGTCAGCCTCGGTCTTAATTACGGGGTTCACACGGTGAGACCTCATTAAGAATCGATGCCAGCAGGGTCCCAAGTTTGCGCGCGGAGAAAAGAGGGTGGTGGTTGAGTTACACCAAGGATGCGATGGCGGAGGGAGTTTATTTGGTGTATGGGGAAGGGCACACGTGCACTGCGAGGAGAAGAAAAGAAACGTGGGGCACATCGATGTGGGGGACTCATGAACAACGACGCCTGGGAACAAACGTGTAGTAAAGAGAGATGCACGCGTAATCCTGGTTACCCCTGACTACTGCTCGTGCTGTTGAGCACAGAAAAAAAATAGTGAGCGGCAAGAAAGCGAAGTGGCAAACATCACCACTAATCAGGACGCACGAAATAGCGAGAGGCGCTCGATCGAGCGTAGCGAGGCTGGCAAACGGGAGCGTCGAAAGAGGATCACTTCGCTGCTACGCCATCATCGATTGCGCGGCACAAAGTTTGGAAATGCAAAAGGAATACTGGGAGGGAGACAGAGTGGGGGTGGCTTTTTGTTTTTCGCGCCAGTTTACATCGTCATTAAATCGTTACTGCGCCGCCGGCGTCGGCCACGCGCAACTTTGGAGAAGACAGTGCTGTGCAAGGCGGCGGAGACACCGCGAGAGGACGGGGGGTGCGCGCGCATGCTGGCTCCGCACGCGCTACGAAGCATCAATTAGTGGCCTTGTGTAACCTTAAATTGTGCATTAGGGGATGACCCGACGCGAGGGGACACGGTGCCTAGCCGGCAGAGCGGTGATAGAGGCCGAATCAATTGAGGCGGCAAAAGGGTTTTTCACAAATTGACACAGAACGAGAACCACTCGGCCGGAACGTTGGCTTGCGGCGTTGATTAAAAAAATATTAAAATTAAAAGTGCTAATACCAAGGGTCATTGGACATGTCTTTTTTCTTCTGCCTTGCCTGCTTCCCTTATTTAAAAAAATACTTTACTGCAGATGTCATTACGCTGCAGAAGAATACGCAACCCAATGACCGTGAATACTGCGAAGAAGAAAATGTGAGTATACGACGAAGACTAGCTATTTAAAACTGATAAATGGAAGTTAGAGCAATGGTTTTGATAGACTGTTCTCTCAATTGAAGTCTTAACACGTGATATTTGCTAGATGAGTATGATTACAGCTGTATACTTCGCTCAGGTCGTGGGGAAGCCTATACTGCATGCGTCAGTCTGAACGTTTTCCAATTATGTCTATAGGCGTTGCTGCATGCTTGGTTGACGCGCCTTCGCTCACGCAGCTCAATAAAATGTCTGCAGCATATAAAAATGGGTAAACGTTATGTTTTGACTAAAGCTATGATAGGCAAAATGAACAGCTATATGCAATCCTTCTTTTCTGCAAAAAAAAAAAGTGTGAAAGGACCAATTGAACTACTACAGAAAGCACAGAGTACAGAAAATCAAATGATACACGCGACACCTGAAACGAAACGAGCCCCGAATCCACTGCTCTGATAACTCAAATAAGAACGCAGTTATTTGTTTGGTTCGTTTACTGAACGCACGGGAAAAGTTATTTTCAGAATCAGTCATGACATTATACAAACAGCAATGTTAAAAATTGCGCGCGTTGGCACTTGGCACTTGCGTTTCAACGTCTGATCATCACTTTGGGTGTCGTTAAAGTGCTGGAAGTAAAAGCTGGCCAGATGCGCGTCTATCATTGATTGATTGACATGTGAGTTTCAACTGTCTAAACCCACCGTATGATTATGAGAGAGACGCCGTAGTAAATGGCTCCAGAAATTTTTACCACCTGGAGTTCTGCAACGTGCACCCAAATCTGAGCGCATGTGCCAATAGCATTTTCGCCTCCATCGAAAATGTAGCCGCCATAGCCTCGATTCGATCCCGCGACCTGCGGGTCAGCAGCGGAGTATACCTTAGAGACCACCGCGGCGGGGCCAGATGCGCGTTCAATTGGTTATAAGTTATAACGTTGATTTGGGGAGAGGTGAGATTAGCGAAAGAAGACGTATAGGCTTGAAGAAAGAGAATGCTAATCCGGCGCACAGTAGCTGAAGCACGGAACTTCGCCCATCCTTAACTTCCTTTACGCCACGTCATAATTTTTCTTAATCCCCTAGCTGCATAAATAATCGTCCTTCCTAATCTCAAAGGATTATTTCTTTATGAGCGGCCACGGATACATATTGACTTGAAGCACAATATCAATACGTTCGTTGCCTTCCGCGCCATCGACGGACATAGTCGTATAGTTGAAGAATATTGAATTCTGGTAACGATCTCAAGTCCGCTTTGATATAGGGATATTCAGGCTTTCTATTAACTGCGGCGCTGTAGGTATATCAGCTATATAATTAATGCGTATAAGAAGGCGCGAAGTGTATAGGTGACGGGACGTAATGTTTATTAAATATATAGATGAGCGCTCCACGCCAGTTATCCTAATTCTCTGTGCCCAATATTCCCGAAGGCAACTTTCCCCGGCCGCTATACGCCGTCGGGCGACAATAACAATAAACGCTCGTGTTCACGCCCGGTTAGTGGCAGGCTCGAGCGGAGGTCTGCGCGTGTTGCATTTGCGTGCCCCATCGAGCGCCGGGTATGCCGTTACCTGGATCTCCTTTCGCCCGCCGAGTCGAGGGCCACGCCTGCACGGACAGCTGTAGATCATTTACTTCTTGTCAGTGCTCGACCTACATCGAGTCTAGCTGCGCTTTGGCTTCCGGGGCCTTCAAGCGCTCGGTTGACATGCTTGCTGGCCCTCGTTGTGTAACGGATACACGAGTTTCTGAACGGTGCGTTTCTCCAAGTGTGTGCGTGTGCCGCAGTTTCCCGCTACCTACCGACTTTGCTGATCACCCGTGTGTGCTTGCAATCGTTGTCCCATTTCCGAGAGACGTATATACGTATTCGCATACTTGAAAAACACACACACACATGCAGACCCTGTGGCTATGACCGATAGCGTATTGCGGTGTATTATAACAAGAGAAACACTGCAAGCACTCATAAGCGCGGGGAACGTGGTAGGATATCACCCCAAACTGGTATAATTCCAAGTACATACTTGGCCGATTTTCACGGGACATACACGTTGGTGCTAGAGGATATTTATTTTGAAGGATCATTGTATGTGCGTGTCGTGGCATTCTTTTAACTTCATAGTTTAGCTCACGAAGCTTTTGAGTTCATGAGAGCCCGTTCAACCTTTTCGATACGTGTTCGTGTTCTCCTTTTTGCCCTAGCTACTGTTCACGCCTTTTATGTCCAGGTCACGTCCTATCATGTCTATGGCCTAGGCTTTACATGTTTGTTTTCAGACAGTTGAGTTTCCGTATCACGTTATTTATTTTTTCCTCTTTAATAAAGTACTCGATATTTAACCAGCACTGTAGTCGCTCTCAAAGAAAAAGAAAAAAAAGAAGAACAGCGCTCGTGAATAAGGCCGCAAGAGCGTCACAATCTCGGGAGCCGTTTGTGTTGTGTGTATACGATCGAGATCAGCCGTCACACGCAGACCGCATCGTCTTCACCTGGGCATGTTTGTTATGCGCCGCTCGCGAAGGCCGATATGCTCGGAACCAGCGCGAATAAACACATCCGCCCGAAGAGGACCGCCGATCTGCTCTCGTAGATCCCGAACGAGCCGCGAGAGCTATTTTCTCGCGGCGAACCGATTTCGATGGCGGAATGGGAAATTGCGGTCTCCACAAGCGGGCTCGAAACACGCACGCACGGATGGCTCGAGCCGCGCGCAATGGGACGGTGGATCTCTGTCCTCGCTGAGCACGGACGCATCCTCGCGGATGGGATCACTGAGCCCAGCCCATCCTACGTCAGCGAGCCACAACGCCAGGCGCGCAAAGCGTCTCGTCTTGCACTTTTGAGGATGTCTGCGCTGAGCTGTGCCATCCTGCAGTTAGCGATATAATTATACTTAAAGCTTGGAACTTAAAGAAAACATAAACATTGAAAATGAAATCGCTCTTGTGGGAAGTGGAAGGAAAGTACTCTTGCCCTTTGTTCGTTTTCTGCTCCAGATTACTTATACCTGCTTACAAAACGTGACTGCGGCCTCCGTTCATCAGCTGAGAGAATGCGCCTTCGGTGTGTTTCACTTGCCACTGCATTAACAGCCTATCGCCGTCAATGATAGCTATTTTGGAACGCATTATATAACTGCAGTTAAAAAACCCCAAAATGGATGGGGGGAAAAAGAAAAAGGAATACCGAACACCATAGTTTTTATAAGCCGTTTTAACGTATCTTATGCCGCAGGTCGCGGGATAAAATCCCGGCTGCGGCGGCTGCATTTTCGTTGAATGCGAACATGCTGTACGCCCGTGAGCTCAGTTTTGGGTGCACGTTAAATGACTCCAGGTGGTATAAATTTCCGGAGCCCTCCACTACGGCGTCTCTCATAATCATATGGTGGTTTAGGGGCGTTAAACCTCACACATCAATAAATTAACATATGTTTCAGACTGCTTTCAAAGGAAGCCCAATGCCCAGACCTGGCGTGGCGCAGAGGGTGTTAAGCCACGCCAAATGCATTGCTAAACCTGTTCCGCAGAAAGCAACTTCAGCCCTGCTGCACGATTAAAAGAAAGGACACGTCTCCAGAAAAAAAAAAACAGCATAGGCCGCAAGAGCAGAACAGTATACACGACGCGCGTTGAAGCAACTGCACTGCCATTGCGTCTCGGCAGCATGCAGAGAGTGGCTGTTCGGGAGGAATTTACATACCCATTGACGGCTAACGGCTTGGGCATAGTTATAAAAATAATACGGCCTCTAAGATACATTGGCTTATATAAAACATCTTCGCCCCCGCTGATCTAATCCGGCACCATGTGCTGCACGTCCTCCTTCCTTCATGAGACGTCAAGTTAAGCCATATATACTTTACGACCCTTCATATCGTAATGCGCAACTTTATACTTTGCGATTTTCTGCCGCACTGTCTATCGCAACGTATGCGCCGCTATTTATTTTTAGATGCGCAAGTTGCGCAACCATAAACGGACATTTCAAGAAAAAAAAACGTGATTTCGCTTGCGTTTTGTAAGTTATACCATTCCGCGATGTCGGAAAGAGCACTGTCACGGCGCGACGACAAATGGCAAACTATAAAAGGCACGAAAAGAAAAAAAAAAGATTTGCAGCGACTCCACCTTGAAGCTCTCGCACCACGCAGTTCGCCGCGACATCACAAAATTTTGAGAGCGTCTGCAAAGGCCCATATGATTATTGACCAGTAAAACTGAATTGCATTGTGCGCTAAGACCCCCGTGGACTTAGCCAGACAAGTACCATGAATGACTTGAACGTCGGGTTTTCTTCAAAACTTTTTGGTTGGAGTCTAAATCATCTCCCAAGTATCATAAATGTTTTCGGGGAGCCGATGGGGCCAACGTACGAAAAATGCTGGGCCGTCACACTGACATACCAGTGTTGATGTATTCGTGCGGCATGTAATAAAAAGGAAAAAAAAGGAAAGAAAGGGAGGCTGTTTTTTAATTTGATCTTCTAACCCTGAACGTTAAGGTCGCGAGATTAGCAATGCAACTCTCCAAAAATACTTTGTGAGTGTACCGTCCATTTCAAGGCTCATGTGCTTCTTTTTAGCCAGCGTCCCTGTGCATGGAATTGTGGATTATTCCGGCTAGACTTTTGGTTAGCTTATACGGTACAAAGGGTCCACCTAGGAAATAAAATGAGGATGGAGATAGTTGGTGGCGGTATCAATTTTCAACCATGTGGAATTTTCCGTCAATGGCAACCGTTTCATTTCTTTTAGTTCATTGCCCCCGCCGTGGTGGTCTGGTGGCTAAAGAACTCGGCTGCTGACCCGCAGGTCGCCGGATCAAATCCCGGCTGCAGCGACTCCATATTCGATGGAGGCGAAAATTCTGTAGGCCCGTGCGCTCAGATTTGGGTCCACGTTATTGATACCAGGTGGTCGAAATTTCCGGAGCACTACGGTGTCTCTCGTGATTATATGGTGGTTTTGGGGTGTTAAAAATCAACTCCAGCGATTTTTTTTAGTGTCAAGATAATGGGGCTTTTATGTTCCTGAGACACGCTTGTCACGCGTCGCCTAATAGTTGAAATTCTCAAGAAATTTGAAAATAATTTTTAATTACCGAAAAACCATAATACCAAAACACAACCGAGTGTGCTTCTACGTGTGAGGTAATCATTTGCTCCAACCTGCCTGATTGCGTATAATGGCCGCCAGATGACCCTACCTGTCCACGCCATCCACCGCGATCGTCTAAAACGCTTACGCTGTTATGGTGAATACACGGCGAATCGTGTGTGTCTCACAACGCAACACCACTTTCCACCTATCGTACGCCCACCAACAGGGAAAAGGAAATCGCACGCTCAGCCAAGGAAACGCCGGCCAAACCCATACAATCCATAGTAGATAAGCAGACGCTGCACTGGCACATCAGTTCCATCACTTAATTCCGCCAGGCAAAACTCAACGTCACTCGCACAATGTTGCCATTAATTCCGGCAAGCGAGGTGAACGTTTTGAGGCGATATATAAAACTAATTTGAAAATCATCTGCCAAACTCTCAATCTTGCAGCTTGGCATGAATGGCGCAAACGTGCAAATGAACGCACCCAGTAAATTTATTTGAGATCCATTGACCTCGAAAAATTGTCAGAGTTGACCTTTAAGCACCACATGTCAATCAAATCAATTTTAATTCTTTGTAGGATCTTGCTAGGGTTGTATGAACGACAATTTTCCTTCTCATAAGCCGTTCTCTACAACTGACTTTTCGTACAAAAAAGGATTTAAGAGCGGCATATAGGTGTTTGCTTACAGTTATATCGACCAGAACTTGTAACGTGGTTAAGTGCTCCTCGACACTATTTACACGGGGTAAGCTAAAAAAGCCGCCTCCTGCAACCAACCTCGATCGTGCTCGAATCTTCCAGGAAGAAGAGTATCGCCTGCGGCTAGGTTCAACGTTTACAGGACACTTCCTATACACGATAAAACGTGCCTCTCTAGTCCGCAGCGTTCTAGTGACCACCCGAGCTAAATTGTGCGCCATCTACTCCTCCAGTGCACAACATGCGACTTATTGCGAAGTGTACTGAGAAAAAAATTGTTTTTTTTGTTTTTAGATAGGAAATCAGCCACACGAAAAACAAAGGATTACTTTTTGATCAGCTAGTCTTCAGGAAATGGCTCTTGTAACTGAAATAATATACTGTAATATATTTCGGAGATACGAGTATTTATCGTAATTTATCGTATCAGTGAAGCTAAATGAGTTTCCGCAATGTTAGGAAAGTTTTGTCTCATGGTAATGATCACGCACTTTTGGTCCTGCGGGTCTGAGTGTGAGCCTTTTAGGATGCCCAAAATATTTGGCTGCATGCTTTCTTGGCATACTTCAAACTCATACACCAAACTGCGTTCCATTTGCTTCTAGAAGGCATTGTGCCGCGCATCTGGTTTATAAGGCGTGCGCCTTAATTGGGGGCGTTTTTTCCCCTTCTCTCTCACCTTTTCTGTTTCTTTTTTTTTTTAACGACAACTCGTAAAGCCGCGCTAAAGGCCCTCTCCAGTTCGCCACTTCAGTAATGGAAATCGAGAAAGCCGCGCGGGACAGGGAAGGCGGCATCCCTCATTCTCGGGCAGATGCGAGAACACCGCCAGACGACGGAGTGCATTAGCGCGGCCATGCGCATGTACGGAGACACACACGCGTGCACGTTCGCTCCAGGGGCGGCAAGCTCTTCGACGCGCCCGAGCAGCAGCAGCAGCAGCGCGATTCCAACGCTCCCTCGAGAGCATTTCCCCGCCTTCTCACCAAGAACGTGCGGCGCAAGGGCGATGGAGCGGCGTCCGGGAGATGGTGTCCGGAATGGAATAATCCGAGAGGTTGACAGCCGCCCTAAGAGGGGGACGGGTGTGTCGCCCCCTTTCATCGTCGGCGGCGACGTGACGCTAAGGAAATGGGCAGCCAACTAAAACGAATACGGGACAGCCATTGGAAAGCTATTTCGCCTGGAGGGACTGCGCTCCTCTATCAACCGTTCACACACTGTGTATATAGTATGTGGGCCCTTTTCTCAAAGAGCCTATTTGCGGCGGCTGTTGTGGCCGCTTTCTCGTTTTGTTTATTACGCTTACTTTTTAACGCTATGCTTTATTTCTCTTTGCCGAACCTTCGCGGAGACGTCGCAGAGGACACGCCCGAGAGCACAAATCGAACGCGCGCGCATCTCGGTCCCGTTTGCCCCTTTTGTCGCCCGCGAGTATACTGCTTGCTTTGCCGCACGACTACTCCGTAAAATCCGACGGCAGGCGACGGCTATGTCGAGCCGAAACTTTTTTTTTTTTTGGTACACGCATGCCACCCATTTTGTCGTTCTGTAGATAAATCTGGCTGCTCCGAGGTCGTCCTTACAAGACGAAGTGCTTCGTATGTATTACGTTCCCGGGCACAGGCGCTCAGGGGGAATAAGCCGGATTCGAAGCCAGCGCAGATCAAACCTCGGGATGTTTCTTTACTTTCCAGTAGTAAACACGCCGGACAACTCGGAGCGAACTAGAGGTCGAATCAAATGGCACATGGAGAGGGAATATCCGCCCGCATATGAGTTTGGCAACTGTATGTTATGCGAATGTAACTTCTCTGTATATAGAGCAACCGACGATGTGACTGCGCTTCGAACGTTTTTTCCGGAGTCCTCCACTTCGGCGTCTCTCATAATCATATGGTGGTTTTGGGACGTTAAACCCCACAAATCAATCAATCAATCAATTGCTTCGAATGTTGGAGTGCTCATCGTCGAATCATGTTTTCGTTTTCGGACGCCCCTGAACCTTCTGCCGGAGTGACATAACGTGATTTATATACGCACGCATTACGAAAGCAACAAAATGTAAGGAAACAAAAGAAAAATACCAGTGGAATGGAAAAAAAAAAGCGCATGTCCTAGACGGTGGCCCGAATACGCCAGTTCACGTGAACGCGTTTTTTGCTGACAAGTGCGCACGGAGCCTCCTTCGCTGCAGCATAACAGCGTTGCGCCCTCACACGCTAGACGTAATACGGATGCGGGGCTAACCTCATTGTTTCGTAGGCCGGTAAAAGCTCTCGTCCTCCGCGGCCCGCTCTGTCTATACGTGGCCGTCATTTCAGCTGTAAGGGCGAGCTTATACGAAGGGCTCGTGCCAAGTAGCCTTCGCGGCGCGCCGACATGCGTGCTGCAGCGTCGCGTGTGGCCGCCGCTTCTTCTTCTTCGGGGGCAGCGAGGAAAGGCGTCTCGAGAGAAGTGGGACAGGCCGGTTCAATCGCCACGGACGAGTGCCTCCGAAATGGGTCGGCGGTGAGCGCGCGCTTGTGCGCGCCCGCCACCAGGCGTCGTTCCTCCGTAAACACTGGCGCTGCATGCGCGCGGTTTCAGTGCTGCGCCTGATTACTGATTGATTGATTGATTGATATGTAAGGTTTAACGTCCTGAAAACCACTATATGATTATGAGAGACGCCGTAGTGGAGGGCTCCGGAAATTTTCGACCACCTGGTGTTCTTTAACGTGTACCCAAATCTGAGCACACGGGCCTACAACATTTCCGCCTCCATCGGAAATGCAGCCGCCGCAGCCGGGATTTGAACCCGCGACCTGCGGGTCAGCAGCCGAGTACCTTAGCCACTAGACCACCACGGCGGGGCTTATTGTGACATCCTCTATTCCGTATAGAGCAGCTGCTATAGCCCCGTCACCTCATCCGACAGCGACTGCCCATTTCGATAACAGCGTGCAGATGGTGGGATGTAGTATAAATCACCTGTGCACACGTATACAACTGTGTGTCGCAAATACTTGCTCGCCACTGTCACGACACGAGCCGTAAAAAAAAAGCATTAAAGGAAAATTTATTGAGTGCCAATCATGTGGTGGATCTGTATAAGTTCATTCAACTGCTGCGGCAATGTTTCAAGTGCATGAAAATGAGCTCGGTGCTGTGTGACATGAACTTTGGGATGAGTGCCCCGGGTAAGCGACATAAAATAGCGTCGACAACGCTGCACAAAACATCAGTGTTCATTGCGGGAAGTCCCCCAATGAAAATACAATGGGGATGCTGCGAAAGCTAATTAAAATTAAAAAAAGAAAAGAAAGAAGCTGACAGGAAGCAGCCTTCAATGATTGCGTGAGCAGTAAAAAATAACACAAAGAGCGGGACCGGGCAGCCGCTTCAAATTAGTTTAAACGCCGATTGACTGTAGCGCTGTATACGTGCCCGGAGGGCTTGTGCCCTTCGCTTTATTACGCTTCATTGGGGCAGTATTTTATTGAGGTAATTATGCACGATAAAGACTGATGCGAAGGCTTTAGGTAAGCAATAAGCGCTTTAGTGAATGAATAATTAAAACCGAAGAGCAACAGATGTCGTGCCCGCGCACAAGTTTGGATTAGTGGCAAGCACGTGACTCTTGACATATGCGTGAATGCTCGTATAGCGTGCTGGTGCCAACACTACAAAAAATTAATGACAAATTCTGCGTCATAAATAATTATTTATCGCCAGTTATTCAGTTCGTATCTTCCCACACTCAGGGTATAGATTAAAGCAGACCGGATGTTATCTTTATTAATCCATCTCGCCGTCACCGCTGTACCCGTGTGTTCCGAGCATACAGGTTATACTTTGTGACTGTATGCCAGGAAACGGATTTTCAGCGGGAAAGACCTGCTCATCAGTTCACTGGGAAAGCTTAGTCGCATGTACGTGTGTTTCAGGACATTTCAAATGCAGCTTTTTTTTTTTGCTTGATATAGTCGCAGGAACAATAAACATGACAGGTTCTGCATTTCCATTCCTTTGTACACAGTAGAGACAGTGCGTTTAGCTCCGACAACAGCGACATCTAGGGTCATTCCATAGTATTGTACTATGGAGGGAACATGCTTGAACATAGACGTGTTTAGGCTAGGGTTGTCGCGGAGGCAAGCGAGTGAATGGCTACTCACACTGAGAGTAGACTCCTGGCGCGGAGAGGGCGAGGGCGAAGGAGGTGAGTAGCCACCTCCAGAGTGTCCTCCGATGGCGCATGCGCACGCAGCGCGGTACTTGTGGCGACGCTGCCGCCATGGCGGCGGGCTTGATGCTGGTAGCGGTCGGAGCTTGTTGCCGGCGCCACTCAAGTGGCCATCGCGGACTCTTCACGTACGTTCTGCAAGGTAGCGGTAAAAAGCAAAGAGAAGCACTGATGTCAGCACCGTCCTTCTAGTTCGTGTTTCTCTTTTACTCTTCACATTTCATTACACTTACTTCTAATAACGTCCTCTACTTATAACAATTACTCTACTTACTTTAATGACGTACCCTACAACGTCCCCGGGCATTATCGTCGGTTAGTTTTCAATAATATTGGATCCCACAAAAAAAAAGAAAACAGCCCTTAAATTTACATTTTACTTCTTTCTGATAAGCATGTTTTACGTTTTACGTTAGCGAAGCAGATTCGTTGTTGCATAAGGGCAGACTTCCTATGATAATTACTAGGCAGAAAAAGAACAAAAAAATTATTTTCAACAGCGGGGACGAAGCAGTACCTTTAAACAAGAAAGAAAAATAAACCGAACGACAATTTTTTTCTTTCCTTTTTAAAGTGAGAGCGAAATTTTCCGGCTCCAGAATATACATATATTCCCCTTAACGCATGACTTGCACGGAACATAACATTTTTAACAAAGTACATTGGCGTTCTTTATGAATGGGAACACGCGATCGCTTGACCTGCTCTCTATAACAGCTGCCTACAGTATCTTGCAGCGCTTATCCAGTGGCCATAACTCGTTGTTTTTGTTGTTTTCTTGCCAATAGATGACGCCAAAAGCCAACGTCTTTTGGTGTCGGTCGATGGTGGTCCTGTAGGCGCAGGCCACATGCTCACGGGTTCCCTTTCATAAAGGACGACAGTGTACATTTCAGATCGACCTGCTGCAGTAGCAGAGCTTACTGTGCAGCACGCTCAGTGTGTGTGAAGGCAAAATGAATAAAAATATGTGAACGTACGTATAGTCTCTTGTCCGCAGGGTATATACATATATCGCGAGCAGCTTTATCAATGAGTCCGAGGATAAAAGTCTTACAAAAAGCAGGAAAAGCATTTTAGAGACTGTCGGGCGTGGAATGCTTTTCTTATTAGATGGTTGCTGGAAAGCGCTGACTCGTTTATAGTAACCTATAGGAAGCGTGGGCCTATTATTAATCGAATCAGGTTCTACTAATCTCATTTTCATTTTAATCTGGAGCATTAGCAGGCTTAAATAGAAAAGCGTTGCTCCTCGCTCCGCGAGAGTGTACAGCTAAGACCGCAAATTTTTTTTTCAGCATTGCAGTCGGCTCTGATGTGTGTTCTTTCGCCATTGCTCGCCCTGAATGTTACCACATGGCCAGAAGACTGGTGCGAGAATTCTGGCTCATGAGTGGTATCGAAAGACACTGGAGCTTGCGCAAATTGTGTAGTATGATTCAGTTTTCTGTATATGTAGAGTCCTGAAAATGTGACTGGGACGCCTCAGACTAATTAAAATTGTACACTTACAAGTGGCAATTAGGGATTTTCAGAATGCTGCGTGTTACACGTGAGTCAATTAGCGAATAGTAAACATTGTTGTTCTTGTTTATACCCCATTCTCTTCTTATGCTACACAAGTTTAGCAGCCAGAGCAGGTGTAGCAGCGTGTTTCTGTCGAATTTTTACCTAGATAATGAAGGTATCCAGAACGTGCACCACCAGTCGTAATGAGATCTAGAGAGTAAGGACAAAAAGGAACAATAGAAAAGCCAATAAAAAAAAACAGCCCAATAGTGCATGCCTCGTGCAATAAAGTCTTCTTGGCGCTTCGTAAAAAGCAATAGCGTTAAATGCGCAAAAGGAATCCGAATTCGAGATATTCTTAGAAAGAACACAAATGACTGAGGAAAACGAAAAGAAATAACAGATGAAAGAAGGGAGAAAGGCTGCGCTATTTTGCCACATTAGCACTTCCAGGGAGGTAGAGAGAGAAGGAGGGAATGAAACATACGCCGTTGCGCCGGGAATGACGACGGTGACCCAGCGCGATGCCCATGGGAAACGTGCAGTACGTAGGCCGCAGTTTCGCTTCTCGGTCGCATTCACAGCCGGGCGTGCGCAGCTTTGCCATTATGCCGCAGTGCCCTGAAAGAAGCACCTCGTAACGAGGCCTTGTCTACTTCGTGGTGTCAAGGCGCGCAGCGAGGGGCAACGACGAGTACTGGAGAGGGAATGAACTCACTTCAACCGTCGTAATGCGAAGAAGCAAAGAAAGGTTCAGTAAGAATGAATTAAAAAGAAAGAGATAGAGAAAATCGTGGCACGAAAAAGAAAAAAAAATCTAGACCACCAAGATGGGTCGACCTTGCTCCACTCAGTGCTAGCTTTTACATAACGCAGTCTGGCGGACGGGATGTCACTGCCTCAACAAAAGAGAGAGAAAGATCGGCTGAGGAAGAAAAAAAAAAGAAAGGGGGTTATGACGAAGACAATAGGCGGTGCCACGCCACTGTCCGAGAGTGGAAATTAAATGCGCGCCCGTGAGAGGAGGGAGGCCCTACTTTCTACGTCGTCGAGCGTCGTAATGGAGTTCCCAAGAATAGAAATGGCACGTTTCGTAAGAAGTTTTTTTTTCGGGGGCGAGAAAATGCGGCTTTCGCAGCTCGAATGGCGGCGGAACTCAGAGCGCGATCGCGGGACAACGGCCGCCGCGCGCCGGAGTGAAAGGGGCTGTCGGGCGGAGAGAAGTGCCGCTGTGTGGGGCGACCCGATTCTATGGCACGCGACCCCCGAACCTTCGCGAATGCAAAACGAACGAGAGAAAGCGTCTATCGTTTTGACGAGTGTCGCTTGTCCTAAAGGGACGGTGCTCTTGCCGCACATATTGTAACGGGTGCAAGAGAAGAAACGTCAAAAACTAGTTTTTATGGGCGAACTTGTGCGCCCTGAAAATTATGTGCGAAAAAGATGGAAGAGTCCGCTGGAGCGTTCCGGAACCAAAAATGTTCATCTGCCAACGCACCTTCTTCTTCTTCGCAGCTCCAACCCACACTGACTCGTGCCTGTGAACAGGAGGCATGAGTCGTGCGGCCCCAAGCGAGAGTGCGCACAAGATTGTGGACGCTGGTTCTTCATAATGTCGGATAGTGTAAACAGTCTCTGTGGCAATATGATGCCGGCATACCTGGTGATGTGTGAACACGTGCCTCTTTTAATTGAGTGACTAGTCTGTCTTGATCATACCACAACGACACACAGGCCTTCTATGTGCCAATAGTTTCTTTTAGAAGAAAGGCCTGCTGCTGCTGCGCTTAGTAGTGGCTCGTATCTCATAAAGACGATAGTCTTTTTTTTTATACTTGAACGCATAAGTTTTGGTCCGTCTGTCGGTCTGCCCGTCACTCGAATCAGCCACCCAGCCAAAGTTTATGCACTTGCTGAACGTTCAGACATCTTGAACTAGTGGCTGCGTTTGTAACTGTGAACTTTGTCGATCAAAAAGCAAATATTACGAGTATGTGAGGCGCAACATCAACATGTAAGTATTACGTGGTGTGTTCCTTTACTATAAAATATATAGGTAAGTTTAAACATAAAGACCCCAGTGTTTCCTCTGTGCTTAAAATGCGATGCTATGCACGAAAAAGCCCTGTGCCGACTCTGTGGACGATGTGGTGCTGCCACCTGGCAGCGGCCCTGGGTTCTGCACAAGCTCCGGCAGAAGACTATCGTCTTTCGATAGTCTTCTGCTGCGAAACACGCAGATAGGTGGCCTTTTTTTTTTTTCAGACCTCGAACTTTACAGACCCTTGCACGAACGCCTAAGCGGAATGCGGCTTTCGTTTTACGCTCATTGCTGCTCTGTAGAGGTAGTTCTTCCTGCCACGTCTTCGCTTCTTCGAGAGAACCTATAGAAACTACGGTGCTATCGCTTCTCTTTCTGTGCATATATTCTTATTTTGTACTAATGTCTACAAAATGAACTAGATTTCATTTCACTTGAACGCTTTGAGAAGTGCATAGCTGAAGCGCATGCGTGATAATAGCGACATTACTGTTGCGTTGATGCATGACTACAAAGCACCGAACGCATTTCTGTGCTTTCTGGCAACCTGGGTGACTTTTCGTATACGTCAACCTCTCCATGCATGGCCCAGCCAGGTTCCGAAATTCTCGCTATTTCAAACTCGCTCCTCCTCCCCCCAAAACAACAACAACAACAAAGAAGAAGAAAACACGCAAACGCAAGATAACCAGCACTGAATAGGTTAAAGTGTTGGGATGATCTGTTCGAGCTCCAATGAAACCCACGTCAGCTGCGATAAGCGGCATATGTTCCACCAGCGACGACAATTCTGAGAGTTAGGAGCGATATAATGTAATTAAATGGCCGTACGCTTGCATCTCTTACTTTTTTATCACGCCATTGCCACCACCAGGAAGAGGAAAGACAGTGTATACTTCCTAGATTTAGAGCGAGTAATTGAAAAATAAAATAATATAATCGCATGAAGAAACACAAAAAAAAATGAAACATGCTTCATTACTTTTTTTTTCTGGGGATTTCGGAGCAAACCGCAGTAAGTACAATTAATTTTCCGGAACAATGCCACGCGGTTTCGTTAGCTGATGCGTTAGGCCAGCCTTGTATGTCCGTGGCACCATTTGCGCGCCATTTTGCTCATTAAAAAAAAAAAGTCGGACACGCCGGCGGCGTGAGGTAATATACCTCTGCGCGCTTATTTAATTTGCTCGCAGTCCGCTTTATTCGCCTAATGACCACCGGGGCCGCAGTTTCGTCGCTTCGATAAACCATCTTGCGCTTCTCGCGGTTTGTGCGGGACGCGAGCGATTTCGCTGAAGCCCATCTGGACGGCCGCTTTCGGGTTTTCTCTTACATCATGCGCCGGCCACAAAGGCGTCTGCATCAATGGCTATCCAAAAGTGCGGCCCGGGATAAAGATGCAAATCATCGCGTTCTTTTGCGCCTTACACGCGTTTAATACAGAATGCCGCATGGCAGAACGAAAACAAAAAAAAAGAAAAAAGAACGGTACATAAGCGATGTACCGCGGGTCATTGGTTTTATAACGTATAGGTACATGCTGGGCGCACTCAAGAGAAACCAACTATAGCGCTCCCTGGAATGACGTCAAACGCGGTGAATAATCTGCCGCTGCTGCGTGCAGCTATAGAAAAAAAAAGAAAGGAGCCACGCTATAGATATAGATGCTGCCGAGCGGTGGCGGCGCAAAAGTGTAACGAAACGCGGGCTTGGCGCAAGACAATTCAGGCTGCTTCCACAAAGGGCGAAGAGCGATGAAGTGAGCGCTGTATGGGCGCTGCGGCATCTTCGTTGCTTTTTTTTATTATTTAATAACGGTACCTTGTACATTTCTGTGACTGCCTGCAGCGCGTTCAATGGAAGTGATATAAGAGACAGGAACGCGTGCTAACGCTAATGGCATATTGTCCCTTTCGTCGTGCCCGCATGCAGGCCCATATAGATACAAATATACATACGCACACCGTCATACCGTACGCTGTGTATAGAATGTTACACGAGCTTTTGTACGCGAAAAGTGCGCAGGAAGTCCACAGTCTTTGTCCAAAGCGTTTTCATTCGCGAAATCTGAAATCCAAAGCAGCAACGGCAAGAGTGGTTTCTCAATTTGTTTAGAAGCAATTGGTTTTAGCGAACAGGATAGTGCTAAGCAGTCTATACAACATTCCAGAGAGTCTCCAGAAAAAACAAAACGTGCATAATTTTCGCTTTCTTTTCTTTTAGGTGGAACTTCACTCACTGCTCATTCGGTATACAGTGCTCGCCAGGCACTCAGACGGTAGCGCCCACGCAAGATGCATATGCTATTATTACACGCTCTGGGTGCGGCATTCAGGCCTTTGTGCTGCGAACGGATAAAAAGCTCGGACAGAACGAATCTGCGCGCGATTGTTTTGAAAGAAGGTTTGCTCGCTCTCCTCGCTCTTTGTGTGTCCTCTCCGTTGTTTTGACATTTTTGCGAACGCCCTGAACGCTGCTGCAAGCTCATTGCGGGGCCGCTTTTAATTCTGTATAAAAAGAGAAGCTCGTTCTCGTTAACAGGACTACCATTGGTTTCGGGAACGGCACTGGTATTACCGCATTCAAGCAAATGCTGTTGGAGGCCTGGAAATTGAATTTTAGCGTTTGTAGTATTTGTAGCACTGTTAATGTATACAGCCGCGTACATCTGTCCATAGAAAAGGAGGCAATCGATGGCTACAACTGCGTGCGTCGAAAATGCCGAATTTCGCGTGACACGCGCAGCTTGCGAGGAAGCATAATCAATTTTTACGGTGGGAAATGTAAGCTCCGAGTTTGCGTATACAAACTGAAACGTATACGTTAGATGTTTAGTTTCATTGTACTAAACTGCGACACCGTGTTAAAAATGCCCATTTGAGAAAACTTTTGCTAGTATTTAACGCTTGTTCGTTAGCTGCTCGATAGACATGTAACGATGACATTTGAGGTGAGTACGGGGGATGGTTGTTGGTTATCAAACGATAATTTACTTGTTGCTGGTGTATCTGGGAATACAAGGTTCAAACACGCTAAGCGAAACCGTGGTTATGCAGCTAACCACGGTTGTAGAAAACTGAGCAGTTGTACGAAATAGCGGCGTCTATATGAAGGTTGGTCTAGCCGCTTTAGCCGAGGATTCTCTTGCGCTGTGCGACATCGGTAAACCAATGGCACTAAATGCGGTTCAATGTGGTCGACCGTGGTTGGTCGTAGCCACAGTTAGCTTGCCTGAGTAACAAGGGTATAATTTTGAGTAAACTGTTGCGCTAACTGAATGTAATGCGGTAAAAACCCGCCCCATGCACCGAGCACGCCGAGTGAAACTGCGTGATAATAAATTACGCATTAGCATGCTGTTTACCGGAGAAAACGCAAATCTACATACATGCATGGTATATGAAGTTTTTAATCAGACACGAGATCTTCGAATTGAATGTAAATATTTTAATGCAGGAGCATTGTGCTGGGCTCGTTGTTCTATCCCAACTGTGATCAGAACGCAGTGGCAAAAAAGCGGTTGCGCAATTTACGCAACATTCGAGGCTTTGCGCGCACGTTATGCGAATACCGAACGTTGGTGGGTGGTTGACTATTAACGCCTAGGGAGTTCTTATAACAACGGGAAATGCGTAGCGAGTGGCTGGGGAGTGAGCATGGCGAGCGCTACTGCGGCAAAGTCACCTCGCTTACGCCGTCCGAAAAAAAAAAACACAAAAAAAACTTACAAGACTCGAGAAACCAAAGAATTAATAAGACGCGATCGACACAGCTTTCGAGCTCCACGAGCTCAACAACATTTCACTGGAAGTTCAGCGACAGGACTTAGCGACAGAGCAGATGGACACACCTGCACATACACGTCGATAGAAGTGCTAGATATAAGTGCTAGTTTTAGGGACGAAGCTCCTTGAGGCGTGGGTCGGTCGCCACCTGTATGTATGCATGTACGTAGTAACCACCTCGCAGCATATCCACGGAGTGAATGATGATGAGTGGGGCGAAGCTTCGGAGGGTTTTATCGGCAAACTATGAATCACCCACTGGCCGAGTCCGTCCATCGTCTGTCTGTCTGTCTGTCTGTCTGTCTGTCTGTCTGTCTGTCTGTCTGTCTGTCTGTCTGTCTGTCTGTCTGTCTGTCCTGTCTGTCTGTCTGTCTGTCTGTCTGTCTGTCTGTTTGACGCGCGGACTGACTGACAGACGCATGGATGGACGCACGAACGAACGCATGGACGGACGCATGGACGGACGGATGGATGCACAGACGGGCGCACGGATGAACTCACAGACGGACGCACGGATGGACGCACTGGTGGACGAACGGCGGACGGATGAACGGACGGACGCATGCCAGACGCGCGGACGGACGGAAGCAAAAACGAATGGACGAACAGAAGCGCGGACGGACTGACGGACAGACTGGCATACTGACGGACGCTTATCTGTAAACAACTGATTCGCACTGCATGGCGGAAGCCTACGTGGTGGCAGTGAAAGTGGCACAGTTAATCACATGTATCCCATGGCTTCTGCCTAAGCTTCCTATCACTCATAATTCTCCACGTTGTCACTCGACCTACGTGCACGCTTTCATAAATGCCTACAGCAGCAAAGATACGCTAATTTATGTCGTTCCTTCGTTGAGAGTGTTGAGAATATTACGAGACCACGGTGTCACGCTCGTGAGTAAAGAGGTTTGAAGCGAATGGGTTTGCGAATGCTTTTTTTTTCTTTTTTTTCACTTCTACGTATTACCCGTTTCTTCCTCTGGAACGGCATAACACCCGTTATGCAGTGTCCTGGCTTAATGGTAGATTTCATGGGCTGCATACACTGCCTTACGCATTTCTTCTTCGTATTCAGAGGCTCTTACTTCATTCGCGGAAATAAGTGACCGCTGCGATGCCGCCCCGCCATCGTCGTCCTTGAACGGGTGCACTGGGTCGAGCTTCCCACGATAAGGAGGAGCTTCCGAGAAGGAGCCTAGTTTTCGGGAACCGTTAACCTACTAGCCTCTCGGGAGACCCAACGCTAGCCGTGTGACACACGTAAAAATAAATAAAAAAGATGAAAAAAATGATAAAGAAAGGAAAAGGAGCAGTCACGGAATGCGCGGACGCACAATGAAATATACCGCGCGTCCCGGAGCAGTTCCTCCATTGGCAGCAGCCGTTGTTGCCCGCCGCTACTGTTGCTATATGCTGTGCGTGCTGAAAAGAAGGAAGAACGGCGCGCGACCTTCTCCCAACAAGTTCGTGAGCCCGCACTCAGCCTTATTTTGTTTCGACTCGCATTCATGCCGATGCGCTTCCCTCGTCTTTTCGTATTTTTTTCCCTACCCGCTTTAATTTGTTTCTTCTCCCGCGCGAAGTTCAGTGCAAAGTGAGCAGAAGGACAGAGAAGAGAGAAAGGGTGGCAACGGTGAAGAAACGAGGAGGATAAAGATGGAAAGGAAATGCAGAATAAGATCGGCCAAGCTCCCGAAGAAGTAGCAGTCAACAAGCGCGGAATCACGTCTGCCCGAGAAAAAGAAGAAATCTATGGAAGACACGGCGACGCGCAGACGAGCGTGCTGGCGGCGCCGTGCACGAAACATCACACACAAAAGGACGCGCGCGGCGATTTCTTCTAGGACACACCTCAGGGCCGATATAAAAAGTGAAGCTTCTGCTAGACAGCCGGAGTGGACCACGCGTACAGCGCCGCCGCTGTTCGTCTTCTCCTGGATGGCGCAATGCTTCTGCGGCGCCGATCTTTTCCCGGGCTGCCAGAAGCGAAGGGGAATAACAATGAGCCGCCGAATAAGCGAGCGAATAACCGCACGCACGCACGTGTGGCGCGATTTTCGAACGTTGCGATCGGGCTAGATCGCTTGGTATGTTGGAGTTGGGCAACGCCAGCAGACAGCGCAAGCGACGCGAGCGCCAAAGCAGCCGCGGGCGTCATTGCGTTTCTGGTCGAGGAGGCACTAATCGGCTTGTCCACTAATGTTTATGGTGCCTGTTCGAATGCTATAGCAAATGGCGAGAACGCGAATGGGCCGACAGAGTCGCAGGCGAATAATTCAAAACTGGGTGATCGAGCAGTTGACTGGCTAATGCAACGAGCTAATGCAGTGGTAGCACTGAACGTTATGACCAATGTTATTGGATCACGCGTTTTTGGATAGAGCCGATAACATTGGCGTGGTCACGACAACTTTTGGAGGCCCGGGTTGCAAGTTTGGACCGAATAGTCTAGAAAAACCGAGCGTTGGGCGAGTTTGAATTCCATTGTGGATGACTTGTGAATTCCTTCGTGTCTGTTTTTGCCCGAAATTCCATCCACAACTAAATAGTAGTTGCCGTTTAGTTGATCAGTCAACGGATGAACCTTTTTTTTTTCACAAATATGCAGCGTGACACTATATACGGTATGTGTCACGTTTGCATATTATGTGCCGTTTGTTTCTAGCGTGATGTAGAGGCGATAAACGACGGATTCTTGAGTCATACCATTCTGTTGTATCGCAATGTTTTACTTCTGATGTAGTTGCTTGATGTGATGTGCATGTAAGATAGAATGGGACCTTGACTGATGAGAAGAAACTTAGTACAGTAATGATTGAGCGAGCTGCTCACTAATCCGCAAGCACTGCAGCCTGAAGTATCATTAGTTTCCATCACAAATACATTTATCTAATGCAGATGCCCAATATGTATTGGTGTAATGCGTTCCACTATAGTGTGCGACAGCAAGACCTTCCACGCGTCCACATACACCAGATAGAGAGATGTGTATACGCAGTGCGAACGTTAACAGCATATGCATAAGTTGGAGAAGTTATTTCGCTTTAAGAACTTTCAGAAAGCTTGAGTCGGTGAGTCACGTAATCAGCTCGCAGCCCTGCATACCACGAAGAACTCTCAGCGACCACAAATTTCTGACGAAATTCGTCCTTCAAATACGTTGCTGCCGCAGCAGCATATCATAAAAGTAAAGTAACGTAAGTAAGCACTCGCGAAAAAACACGGACGCTTGGTCTAATTATACTACAGAAAAAAAAAAACAACGAAAAAGAAACTGATGCAATAAGAAGCCGTTCGGCACATCTTTTTGGTTTCGAAACTTCTGAGCTGCTTTCGAAATACCAGTGCACTTGCGAGGCAAGCCACTGCTGTCCGTGGTGTCGCACGTTTTTTGTTGTACGCACATCCCTTCAAGACACAAACCACCTCTCAACTTTTTTTTCCACCCTCGTATGTTGCACTGAAGGGACCTCAACCGGCAGGTGTGCCTGGGTGCTGCCGTTGCATGCCGCCGACAACTTCGGGGGCAGCCAGCCAAGTCGCGCACTTCGACGTTCTCGTAAGACCCTGCTCGCTCGCTGGGCGGCCTCGATTTCAACGCCGCAAGCTGTTCCTTGGTGACTTACGGCGGCGCAAAGGCGGCGCTGCGGTGGGACGATGCGGATGCGACTGGAATGCCGATCTATGCGTTCCGTTCAAGTGCCACAGCAGCGGACTCCGCGGGAGAGGGAAAGAGAACGCTCCCCCGAATGAAGGGGGCGCAACGCCTCGCCGCGTTGTCGCCTGAGCAGCGTGGGAATTTTTAGAAAATCCGGCTGCGACAGTAGGAGCCTCCGCGTGCGCCAGTGGACGTACGCTACCGTTTGACCACGGAGACGAAGGCCACCCGGAGCACCTTCAAGGTTTCGCTGGCTCTGGCATGTACTATAATCGTCTCGGGCGGCTATCGCTTCAACAGATCGGCTGCCACGTCAGAGAAATGGGCGTAGACCTCGCCTTGGGAGCTTGTTCGTCGAAGGGGTTTTGTGAACCGCGTTCAGGAGAGCCTTGTCAGCTAGTCTGGACATCGTATATAGGACAGCCAAACTGGTAGGTGTTCTGTGGTACAGCTATCACAAGTAGGTACGTTTCAGCTAAATGCGTGATTGTGATTAACAGGGGACAAGAGAAATGACGTCAACGAGGAAGTAAAAATAATAACTTCAAAGAAGCCCAGCGTACGTTGCAGTTGATGCGAATCGGGCACCTCACATCGGTCTCGTGTTACTCGCCGCATCTGAGGTGGTATGCGTGCTAAAGTTCGGCCGTGTTCCACGCAATACAGAGGGAGCACGGGTCGCGGTATAAAGGGGCGCCTTGTCTGCGGCCCAGTGCACAGAACTAAAGGCGTAGTTTAAGCGGTGACGCTTCTGCGAAGTCTAGCCATACAGGGTTACTGTCGTGGATGCCGCCCCAAAGTTTGCGATACCGACCACTACTAATTAGTAATTGCACGTGCGAGTTCCAAGATGTCCCGTAATTGCAGCAAGATTATTCCTCGAAAGATTAACGAATTCTGTAGCGGAGGAAAAAGGAAAAGGATATGAAAAAAGAAAAGCATGTGACACTGAGACTTCCTAATCACATTGCCGAGTTGATAAGATAGGCTCGCAGACTCTCCGAAGGAGTGATTCCGGCAAGCGAGCGAGTTCATAGTTCCTCTGACATCTCTGTCACGAGAGTGCCACGGTATTTTATATCGCTTCGCCCCCTCTACGCCCGCGTTGTCCAATTCTCACATATTGCCAAAATGCCTCCGCGAGCGCCACCTTTGAGAACCGAAACTCTGAGAGTTTTTAAAAGGCTTTCTTTCTAATTTAAATGTCGGCTCTCATTTGGCGCTCCCGGTAAGCGCTTTCTATTTCTCCGTGAAAGACCACCAATTTTCGAGGCCGTTTGCTTCCGGCCTTGCTTGATCAGTTTCTTCCCCCCCTTCCCTTTACCGCTTTTCCCGTTTACTGTACTACGCGATGGCTCGGTTTTTCTCCTCTGATTTGCACGCTCGCTACTCGGGCTCCGACTATCTTCTGACCGCAATTTAAGCGATTCATTTGTCTGCCTGGGGAACATTAAGAACAGAGCAGGCGCCATTCATTCTCGCTGCCATTTCCCCTCCGCGTGGAGAACGTTTCGGGGCTGTCGTTGTTGGCGCGGAATTACCCTCGCCCGTCACTTCGAGGGAGCAAAAATGCCGCAAAAGAGAAAAAAGCTTGACGCGACCCAGTGAAGATCTGCAGATTTGTTCAAGTGAGAGCTGCGCTGTCGGGAGCCTTATGATGGTTGTTGCGCCTTATTTTTTGCACCCGCCATCTCAACGAATCTCGGGACGCTTGCCAGTATATTGGAGAGACTGTCGCCGCCACTTTGTACTCGGCAAAGTTTACTCTGGAACGTGTCGTTTCTGTGGTATTAAAAAAAAAAGAAAGCGAAGCGTTGATATGAGAAGGAAGAGGGTCGAAATAGGCGAAAACAAATGGTCATTTTAGGACTCATGCAGCAGCTTTAAACAACGCCTACACACGTCGCACGCGTCGCTTTTGAGCAGCTTTCTTCAGTCAAACTTTTCGGCAAGTAAGTCTTACTTGTTAGTGCAGCTATCACAGGTTGGTGCTCAACACCCTATACATGAGGGCGGACAACATTGCTACAAGCCACGATGAAGATTGAGGAAATGAACCATAAAGGCGACGAAAATGACGATTGAACAAAATCTCGTGTTGTTGTGGCCGCTCTGCCATTTTGGCCGAAGGACATTGTGTACTCCGTGTACAATCTGTAAATTCAGTCTTCTCTATCGTTCTGTCTACTCGACCCCCGTGACATTTTGGTGGATGTGACAATACTTTTTTTCTCATTTATGTACCTGGTTGTGCTCAGAATGTGGCGATAATTGTTGTGATTTTTTATGATGAACAACTTGTTTTGATGTTACTCATATTCTTTCCTACTGTATGTACCCCACTCCTGCAATAGCCCTGCATTGGGCTGCAGTATTTGAAAAATAAATAAATAAATAAATAAATAAATAAATAAATAAATAAATAAATAAATAAATAAATATTGATACAGGCCCACAGCCAAGCGCTGAACGTTAACTTTGGCGCGGCCATATTGACATATATGTCTGATCCCACAGTTGGCACCTTATTTCGTCTATTTTCCTGGCAGTAGCCATTCCTTGACCCGGGACGTCATGAACGGTGCATATATATCACTGGTCTTCGAACCCCCGAATATTGAAGGCGCTCGTTTGCTAAGACACGGCATGCATTTACTTTATGTATAGGTCAGCCTAGCTGCTTAAGCAAGAAGCAGGAAACAAAGGGAATGCAGTTTTGAATGTACTTGAAATTATGGGGTTTCGTCGTATATACCAAAGATGCCTCCTTCTACTACAGCAAAGTTTTCACAAGGTGCCATATTGCACGCCTTCCCGCATAATTATAATAAATGAGCTAAAAGTAATTCTAGTGTCTGCTTGGGCATAGCTGAACTTCTTGTTCGTACTTGTATATTCTTTTAAATAAAAAAATAAAGATATGCGCATATTGAAATATGAATTACACAAAGTCAATTTTTTTATTGTGTCCCGTAACTACTTGACGCACTGCCCTCCCCCCCCCCCCCCGCAAGCAAAAATTTTTTTCTCCTTCCCTCTTTGTCCAGTGAGTGGCACCAACGGAAATTCAAATAGCATTAATCAACGGTCCACACCAAAGCGAGTTCACCGGCATACCAAAAGTACTGAGGCTAACCCAGACCTTACACGGACGACTGCTTCCCCATTGACAAGACCCGCACACTCAAGGCAAGGATGTAGGGGGGTGGGGGTGGGGGTAAACGTGACAACCGCGTCGCTGAAACGATTTCAGTTTCCGACGACCAGCGACAAGCTTTTGAACGGGGAACGGGACGCCCTTTCTTGTAAGCCTCTATATTTGTCAACAGTCCTTGTGCACGAAACGAAGAAACCTACCTCTTCGCTGCCTTTATTTCAACGTCGTCGCCCGAGAGTGGGAGGCTGCAACGGGCTGGAACAAATCCGCCAAGTCAACAAGCCCGAAGCACTGCGACGCATCTCCACTCCCGTCTTTGCGGCAGAATCTCCCCCTTTTTTTATTCCACTCCCTCTTCTTTCAAGGCCCCTCTGAAGCGAGTTCTTACTTATTTCAAGTTTTACCGGTGTCGCACGCTTTCGAGCCTGCGAGAAGTTGCGAGCGTGGGTTCTTCGTGCTTCTCTGCAGTAACGAGGAAAGTCGTGCAGTGTTTTGCGCGTTCCTGCTCGTCTTTTGAGGATCGTCGCTGTTTGTCTTTCTCATATGAGACGATGACGACATGATGTGCGGCTCGGCTCTCTTTTGTCTGTTTTTCTTTCTTTCTTTCTTTCTTTCTTTCTTTCTTTCTTTCTTTCTTTCTTTCGTTCTTTCTTTCTTTCTTTCTTTCCTTCTTTCTTTCTTTCTTTCTTTCTTTCCTTCTTTCTTTCTTTCTTTCCTTCTTTCTTTCTTTCTTTCTTTCTTTCTTTCTTTCTTGATGCGTGGCTCGGCTCTCTTTCTCTGTTTCTGTTTTTATTTTTGCTTATTGCGATGCATTTGCAGGAGTGCAGCTGTCACGACAAATTCGCTACTAACGTGGAGAGCGTGAGACGCCGTCGCCAAAGGTGTGTCCGAGCGTACGCCGGCGCAGAAAGCGTGTGCACGT
Source organism: Rhipicephalus annulatus (assembly GCA_013436015.1). Taxonomy (NCBI): domain Eukaryota; kingdom Metazoa; phylum Arthropoda; class Arachnida; order Ixodida; family Ixodidae; genus Rhipicephalus; species Rhipicephalus annulatus. The sequence goes on along the minus strand of WOVY01009723.1, from coordinate 57,629 downwards.
GCGTTGATCCAGTTTTTCCAAACCCGACAGGTGTGGGCGACCGTTCATCTAATATGGTTGCGCGACACACATCTCCATGAATGCGCACACCCACGTAGTATTCTTGCTATCCGTTCTGTTCTCCTTCAAACGACTCTATTCTCTTCCTCACAACGTGTAGCCGTAGAGTTGAAAATACAGACCAGGACATGAATAATTTACGCCACATATACGTTGATTGATTGATTGATTCATTCATTCATCCATTCATTCATTCCCCAATCATGACATCAAACACTGTTTTACCCACTTCTCGGGCTTTTTCGCAGGAAACGATGGCGGTGTTAAATTTGAAGTGTCAGTTGAACGATTTCGATTATGCAACTGCCAATAGGCCAGTCTGTTACCAAACACTCTTCATGCGCACCTTTACATACGTGTTGCCAGTTTGTTTACTTCGCATTGTGTTTTCGCTGTTTCCCCCGATGACTGCCCGAGTATTTTTGACATGTTCAGGAGGCCCACTCGACTTCTGTTTCCACCTGATTAGCTGACTTTGTAACCCTGTATGTTATGAATTGACTTGCTTCCTTGACGCTGCTTGATACTTAGCGCTACATGAATTCAGGTTCTACAACCTGCAGCACCATGATATGACAAAGACGTTATCTAAAAAAAAAAACAATTTGGCCTGAATAGAGTGGAAGAAAAAGAAAGAAGAAACTTAACACCTATAAGATGAACCGGACAGCGTTGTTGGCGTGATGCTTTCTTAGAAACCTGTCATTGAAAGTGAAATATCTAGGGAGCGATCACTTGTACGACCACGGGAAGGTGTATTCGAAGCACACCTTCTTTAAACGGCTTTGGTTGTCTCTCGTGTGAGCTACATTTGGGCGTCTCTGACATGCCTGTAGTGTTTGTGCGTCTTTGTAAAAAATAAAAGAGTATTACAAAACAGACATATATATATATATATATATATATATATATATATATATATATATATATCTATATATATATATATGTGAGTGTGTTGGTCAACATACGTTGAGCACCTCATGTAGATTATATATACGGCATTGAACACACACCGATGCACTTGCTTGCACTCATTCCTTTAGCGTTTGTTTGTGTCATCGTTAACAACAGTTTGTGGCTATTTTTCGCTTAACCCCGGTTGAAAATAAAAAAATCCAACTAACTAACTAACTAACTAACTAACTAATTTAACCTATTTCATGCATTTCCTCATTATCCTACGTACCATTATTATCCCTCTAATAGTCATAATGTCATGACACGCACTGCTCAAATCGGCATTTACTCGTCCCTGAGGAAGTCGCGCAGCGAATAAATCGCGCAGTCGGCTCATTAAGACCAAATTGTACTTTTCCTTTCCTTTCACTGCGCCCAAAGACCGTTATTCGGACGCACTTACTCGAACAACGCCCGCGAGATATGGCGTATAGTGTTCGAAAAGGGAGCCAGCCTTCAGGGTATAAAGGGCTTATGAATTATGTCGGCTACTGCGGGTATACAGAGCAAACGCGAAGCGTGCTCACACTAAAGGCGCGCAGGACGAACTTTCTTCGCTCTAGGCTCACTGTGTGTGTGTGTGTGTGTGTGTGTGTGTGTGTGTGTGTGTGTGTGTGTGTGTGTGTGTGTGTGTGTGTGTGAACTCCTGCGGCAAACTCCTGTAATTGCATGCTTAGACTTGCCAGGGTCACCGTAACAGCGACAACAAAGTGTGCAGTTCGCGTTTCTTTCGATATCTCTCGTGCGTACACATATTTTCCTGTTTATTTTATTTCTCGCGATTCTTTTTCTTCTTCCTATTATTATTATTGTTATTACGGCTCAACTCGAAGCGTTGGCTATCGGCGAAAGTCACACCGGAAGAGACATGTCCTGGAAGTGCGCTCTCGAACTGCGGCAGTTCGATTTAGGCTTAACTAGGAGGGCGCACTTCTCAGTTGCCCCGAAGCGAGATTTAAGGATTGTGTTTTATCTTCTCAGGTGCTCCTATGTTAACCGCGTTATACGTTTTTTTATTCACGTTCCTTTTTGTTGTTGTTTAATTTTCAGCTTGCTTCCACGCCTTAATAACCTCCCTCTTGGTAACGCCGACGAATGTTCGGAAATGTCGATGGCGAACAGAAGGGGTTGCGAAAAAAAAAAAACGAAAACGTCGTAATGAAGACTAAACGTGCTGCTTCACTTTTGGCAGCCGTGCCTGGAGGCAGAAGCATCGCGTCCGAGTATGTCCTGCGGAGCGGTCATTTCGTATACTTGTGCATGGAGGAAGCAATCGCGGTCCTTCATCTTGTTTTTCTTCTTTGGCACCGAGAAAGAAATAAAAAACAAACAAACCAAATGAGGCCTTGAGCGTGCGCCAATGCACTACGTGCGTGACTTCACTGACGAGCCACATCCACTGGTCATTTATGACTCCCTATACTCCTCGACGAAAGCTATACCTGCGCGCAATGCTGCGATAGAAATGAATTTTGGCACGCTTGTTTCTCTGGCTGTCCAAATATGGCACGAAACATGTGACATATCAAATAGATCAGCTCTTTTTGGTTCTTTTATTTTGAAGCTATACGAGGTGGTAGAGGGGAGCGCGAGAGTGTTTGACGTGCCGAGATAGAATCGCTATTTATCCTGTTTGCCAAAGAACTGTTCAAAGTGTTGCTTGCGCTGCGCTTATACAACGCTGTAGTGTGTGCTGCCAACGGCCACGATATTTCTCCTTGGATATACGACACACTGTGCTTCCAAACATTGCGCACGGGCTATAATACTTGGAACGGCCGATAAGTGTTTACGCAAAAGCTGCTTGACATAACCCCCAAACAGCCGCCGGGTATGAACTGCAACAAATGGCCAGTCAATTTTTTTTCTCATACTGCCGCGCTCAAGGAGCTGTAATAAAAAAAAGGCGCTTATATCAACGCTTGTAGGCAATAGGTTTGCCTGGAAATAGCTTCGTTTTCACCACTCTGCTTTACAGGACCTATATGAAGTAGGTCCTGTAATAGGTCCTGTAATAAGTACAGTAAAATACAAATAAAAGGAAAAAGTGGGCATTCACATGCGGTTTAGTGTTTGCGTGCTCAGCAGCTTTTGATTGAAATGAATTGTCTCGAAAGCTTTTTATAACCGTATTAGTTTTTCGAGTATTTTTTTGTTCTTGTTTCTATGCTAGATGAATTTGAACACACACTTTGCATATTTAGTCGACAAGAAGCCTTCAATCGTTTGCAACCCACGACGTTTACTATACTGTCCTGTTTTACACTTACAAAACTATAAAACTACAATGAAAGTCCGCCCCGCCGCGGTGGTCTAGTGGCTAAGGTACTCGGCTGCTGACCCGCAGGGCGTGGGTTCGAATCCCGGCTTCGGCGGTTGCATTTCCGATGGAGGCGGAAATGTTGTAGGCCCGTGTACTCAGATTCGGGTGCACGTTAAAGAACCCCAGGTGGTCTAAATTTCCGGAGCCTTCCACTACGGCGTCTCTCGTAATCATATAGTGGTTTTGGGACGTTAAACCCCACATATCAATCAATCAATCAACAATGAAAGTCCCACAGTATATCACTCTTTCTATAGGCCTATACAAGGGCACCTTGAATCGCATTCTCAACGCGCGCCTGGTATGGCTTGCGTGCTTAAGGCATGTGCAGTCCGTACTGCTTGAACTGGTGATCTAAACATACAGCAATGTTTACCTTCTTTCGGCCTTTTAGAAAACAAAAGTTTCGGCAAGAAGGCGCTCATTAAATTGAATTCATAAGAGGCGCAACTTGCACGGCATACAAGTTGATTGATACGTGGGGTTTGACGTCCCAAAACCACCATAATATTATGAGAGACGCTGTAGTGGAGGGCTCCGGCAATTTCGACCACCTGGAGTTCTTTAAAGTGCACCCAAATCTGAGCACACGGGCCTTCAGCATTATCGCCTACATCGAAAATGCGGGCTGCCACAGCCGGAGTTCGATACCGCGACCTGCGGGTCAGCAGCCGAGTACCTTCGCCAGAAAACCACCGCGGCGGGGCGCACGACATACAAGTGTATAACGTAGTTATTTATTTATTTTCAAATACTGCAGCCCAATACAGGGCTATTGCAGGAGTGGGGTACATTTACATGAACAAAATACGCTGATTACAAGGTTGACATAAACAAAAATGATTTATTATAACAGTGCGTCTACACATTCCGACAACGATAATTCACGAATACTACCGTAAGTCACCGTGTCGATGCAATGGACAACACGCTGCTGGGCACTGAAATTCTCAAACAGTTCTTTTGTCACTTGTTCGCTCAGTGTATTTCATACCTAGTTTTTTTTTCATTCTCGTTTAAATTTTAAAGTGTATCTTGTTCTTGGGGGTAATGAGCCCCACCGCGAGTCTCACGGTAATTAAAAGCTATCGCATCACTGCCATTCTCCGTGTCAACCGAGGCAGGTGCAGACGTATCGCTTAAGAGGAAAGGGACATCATTTTCCTTCCGATTAACACGCGCAACACAATACGCCCCCGAGCGCCGTTGGTTCGATCTTAATTCGCAGGCGTCGCGCAGAAAAAAATTCGCCGCTTGAGTTAGAAGAGCGCGAAACTTGTTCCACCACACGAATGCGACAGAAAGTCACCTGAGGGCCTTCGCTCGTCGCATGCGGCAGTGACTCGATACGAGAGTGCATCCCCATCATCCGCTTTGGCGGAGTGGAGGTTCAACGGACGCGTGCGCAGAAGACGTATACCCCCTAGGGAACAAAATGTGGCTGCTCATCTATGTTCTCGCGCGCTTGCGGTCTTCTTTATCATTACGCGGTGTTTACGGGCCATAAGCGCGTTTCATGCAACTTTTAATGATGCTCCAAATTTGCTCTTCGTCACTGCGGGTAACGCGAAACCCCGTAAGTGCTGTCTCCACTTTGTTTTTTTATTGTGTTGTCTTTTATTCTGTTGGATTCCCTGAAGGGGAATCCAACAGAATAAAAGACAACAAAATAAAAATTCTGTTGGATTCCCCGAAGGGAATCCAACAGAATAAAAGACAACAAATAAAAGTTTCTGTTGGATTCCCCTTCGGGAAATCCAACAGAAACCTACGCGAAGAGGAGGAACGCGGCAGCAGGAGGAGGGACCAAAACGGGTGAATCGCGTACTCGCTTCACGTTACGCGGAAGTGTTGCGCGTCCAAAGTGCGAAAGTGTATTAACGACCGCCGCCCGTAAACACATGCTGCAGGCCCGGGCACGTTACGGCAAAAAAACGCAACAACCACGATACAGCTCTCGCGCGAATCCTGTTCCGCTGTCCGTTCTAGGGGCTTCGAGCGGCGCAGAAGTGCAGGGAGGAGTTATAATGGTGGATGGAAATAAATAACAAGGAAGGAAGCATGGCGCATCGATGGGCCCCGCGGCCACAAATCAACCCAGCACCACTCCCGTCCCAACGCCATTGACGCCGACGAAAATGACCAGGCACGCGCACGAAGCCAGCCCTTTTCTGCGAGGCACTGTTGCTGGACGCGCGACGCAGAGGCATCACGGTCGCGCCTGATTTCGCCGGCAGCTGACGCGCTGGGTGTCGAGCTCACCCCGGGTCCTCCCGCTCTCTTCTGGCCGGAACCGATTGCAGGGCCATTCAAAGACCTCCGGGCCCGAACAATGGGCGATGAACGCGATTATAGTGCACGCCTACTCTGGCGCGCGCTCGCTGTTCCGTCGAGGGAGAAAGGACCAAAACGGGCGGCCTCCGTCCCGGTCTGGTCGGAAGAAGGGGCGACTGACCCACATCGACGCCCGGCCGCCGGTGGAACGAGAGGGCCATCGCTTGCGCTCCCCTTACACCGAGGAGGAAGACAAAATGGAGCGTCTACGGTTGGGACTGGCTATAGCTCCGCCTGTTACGTGATCGTCGAGTGGACTTCCGAATGGAAGCCCGGCTTCGCTGACCACGACAAATTACACCCCGGCGGTCTGCTGGGGGTTATGCACTCACGCAAGGCAGGGACAGTCCAGGAAGTATATCTCCCAGTCACTGGAGCTAGAGGTCGTGCGGAAGGTCATTCTGTATGTATTCGACGTGTTAACTGAATGGCGTCTAGAAATTGCTCAGAGGACTTGTTTTCCCCCCTATAGGCATCTCGATATGGTACATATTCACGCTTGGCGCAATCGTAATTGTGCCCGAATTTTAAATTTTTAGGCGTTAAACGAGGGGAGCGTATTTTGTCCTTGCAGTTCAACCAATGGCGGATCTAAAGGGGAGTGGTAGGGATGATCGCCCCCCCCCCCCAAAAGAAGTCTGTGTCAACACCCCCCCCCTCACGTCAGTGCTAGTAATCCGCATACTATTACCAAATAGAAATAATACGTGAAGTCATTGTGTGCATACATGAACAGCATTGATGCTACGAAGGGTTTTTTTTCTGCTCGTAGAAAAAAAGTCACGACTACGCTCCCTCTCCAATGTTACTTCAGGTGACCCCCCCCCCCCCCCCTAAATTGAGTGGCTGGATGTGCCCCTGGCCTCTGCGACGGTGCCTCAACCACAATGTCAAACATCACCTATCTGCATTCTTGCACGAGTTCTGGTTTACGCCTGGTCAATATTACCGCGAGAACCTCACAAAAATGTAATATTCTTATTGATCGTGGCTGTGTAAGACAGAACCACACTTGTCTAGAGCACCCAGCCAGCCTCTGCAGCTGCTGTTTTCTGCAGATTTATGCAAAGACCAATGCCATAATGGAACCAAAGGTGGTCATAATGCATAATAAGCCCTTGTACCCTAATTCAATCAAGATCGAAAGCTTGTAGCTATCGTGAGGTCAAATCTGCGGCCAACAACAGCGTCGACATCCACGCACTCTGCTGCTTTAAATAAGTGTGATTCTATCGTACACATTCAGTGTTATCCAAATACCACTTCATACATTTCATGCATCAAGTGTTAACCTGTTCAATTTTCCACGAACTAGATGTTTTAATGCCCTGTGTGTCTGCAGAGAGCACTTTTTCGTTTCAGACGAGACGTCCCTTTTTCCGTTGGGCTGTAAAGTGTCAATATCTCTCGCACCAAACGCATGTTTTCCGGCTACAAAGCTGTAGCGAGAACTGTGCCACATGCCCCATTCCTTGCTGTTGCAATCTGCATTCCCAGTTGGACCGCGGATGGCAACGCGCCACTGTTATGTCACTACTTAGGCAGGCTTGCATACAAGCTCGCTCGTAGCAACTGACATGTATATGGGCATAACAAAATATAAAGCGTGGACTGATAAGAGGAACAAACAAGCGATATCAACTTCTGAAGGAAAAACGGAACATAGCGCGACGAGTGAAAATAAAAAAAATAGTGCAATAAAGGCGTGGCGAGCCTGAGCGGAGAAATGGAAGATGTAAAAATGTTCACGGCGCTCTATAGCTTGCGTTTATGAGAGCATTTGAAGGACAACCGCAGGATAGCTACAGTTGTCGTAGCGACAGTGGTAGCCATCTCATGCAATTTACTTAATGTCACCACTGGCTGGGCACCACTGGCTGGGCACCACTGGCTGAGCACACTACCGACAACAAAGCTGCCGCTTCGTTCCACTCGATTCACACTCTGCACCCTGTTGCTTCTCGCTGCTTCCTTCCAGGGCAGGGAGCATATGATGACAGGCTTGCCTCGGTGATAGTAGCGATTGCATGTAGTGAAGCCCCTAAAACGTCAACACGACGGACAGTATATGGTAGCTCACGCACAGCGCTATGCGGCGGGCATTTCTCTTCGTCGGTGGCGTTTTGAAACTGGGATCACGAGAGCTAGAGGGCCCACGTGCAAAACAGCTCAAGCTTTGCATTGCCTCCGCCTCCTTCAGGACAAGAGGATGAAGGCTGCGTTCAGTCGACGACAGAGAGAAAATATGTTGGTCTCGTCGGTTCAGAAGCCATTTTTCCGGCGGAATGCTCCCGCACCCTGTATGGAGACCCACGCTTGATAGTCCGCGCTTCGGGAGAACTATAGCGTTCGCTTTAGTGAGCACCTCAGAACAAGCGCAGCGTGTGTCCAGAAGTGTGTCGTCCAAAGTGTGGATATATATGGGACAGTTGGTTGTCAGCACGAGTTCGTCAGGCTTCGGTGACGCTACATGATAAAGAAATTTTGTGTCTTGCTATAACTTGATATGATATGTGGTGTTTAACGTCCCAAAACCACCATATGATTATGAGAGACGCCGTGCTGGAGGGTTCCGGAAATTTCGACCACCCGGAATTCTTTATTGTGCACCCAACTCTGAGCACACGCGCCTACAGTGTTTTCGCCTACATCGAAAACAGTGCAGTCGCCGCAGCCGGGATTCGATCCCGCGACCTGCGGATGAGTAGCCGAGTACCTTAGCCACTATACCACCACAGCGAGGCTAACAAGAAGTACGTGCTATATATAGGGATGTGCCTTGGTTGTTTGTTCAGAAAAAAAAAGGTGAAAATTTTGCTTTGCGTATGTACCGTACGGCCGGAAGCTGTAGGTAAATTGTTTCTCTTCTGATTGAAAAATCTTAGTTGAAAGTCAGCGCCGCTTGTTCTGTTCTCTCCTTCTTCTGTGTCCGTCTTCTTTCTCTCGCTGTTTGCTATACCGAGGAGTGTATAGTTCTGTCACGGCCTGCTTCACGGCCAAGTCCCCAGAATCTAGGTGCTCGAAGTGCTCTACTCTGTACTGGGTCACGGGACTCGAAGACGGAAAGTAATGGCATGCCTGGCATCACAGGTGCAGATTGTCGTGCAATGTTTACGTACAAAAACTTCTATCAAGTTTAGCGTTGCTATGTGACGTCATGAAGTCACCAACAATCTTTAGTCGGGCCTTTGTAAAAACGCGTCCAGGTGTATCACGGTCATAATGTGTAATACATATGAATGATCGTTGAGTTTTATTTTCGAGCAAAGCTTTTAGGCACCCGCTGCTGCGCTGAGTGTCGGTGTGTTTCGTCCGTCATTGTTACTCGCCTTAACGGAAGGAACGAGCGCGGAAAAAGATGTAAGAATGAGGAGGAAAGAAGAGTGTCACACGTGACTACGAGAATACACAACAGTACTTGTAATGCTATTGTGTGCGCAGCGCGAATTGTTTAATGCATTCTGGAGACACGTGATTACTCTGGAAGCTTTCACGAATCGTATAGAAAAGCCGACCCGTTTGACCCGCAGATCATATTTTCACGAGGTCATTATGAATGAGGAGCGATGTAAGTGGTTCGTGTGTAGGTGTATTTACAAGGGGAGGGGAGGGGGGAGTTCAGACATTTGCAGGCCGTTATTCCATGCGGTCCTATGGCAGAATGCTCCCAGTGAAACTTGGCTACCCCTGAACACACGCCTCTCTCAGGCATATCACGAAATCAAAACGCATAGACCTAAGCTTCAATTTCGCATTATGGAGTACCACTACTGTCGGTAATTCATTAAGACGACAACGCTCAATAAAAAAAGGAGTATAAGTTCTTTGTAAGTGCGAAGAAAATAATGCGAGTCTACGGAGGCTGATAAAGTTGATGTGCCAAGCATGCCTGACGCTCCTTGCTAACCGTAGACGGCTCGTGACCGCACTCTGATTCTTTGTCATTCTATCTACCACTAAGAAAAATGAAGAAAACTTACTGAACGTCAGCACTATATACCCTTTGACATGGGGTAACACTATGTATGGAGCCCGACAAGGAAATCTTGATGGAAACTGGCCTGCGCATATTGCCGCGCTCTTTCAGATCAACAGAATTGGTACAGTTGAACTCAACTCTATACACCGACCTCGTCGCTTCTACAAGCCATCGAAGTACCCCCTCCCTCTCCACAGTCTTTTCTATAACTGCAGGTAATATCACCGGTAATAGAGCGAACGTGTCCGGCCCGTCGTCGGACCGGATGCTTTCATCGATCCGTAGACTGGTGCAACCAGCGTGAGCTCTCAATGCACTGACGGAGGTTTCGTTCCGAGCCGCACCAAACCACGTCCACCCGACTAGCGTAGCGTCTGGCATATGTATAGCTTCCCGTGAAGATGAAGACCGCATCACCGAGGTGCATCAGCACAACGAATGGGCTTCAGGTGAAGTTCGCTGGCTCCGCCACACAAACGCACCGCTTGGTGGCCGCAACAATTACGAGGCGTCTGGCATTATCTAAGAGCGTCGGCCGAACACGAAAGCGAGGTCGCAGGCGGAGGCATTCGGCGGTCGCCGCCGCATGCAGCGCGGATCGAAAATCGAACCGGCACGCGCTCTCAGAATCGGCGCAAACACACCGGCACAGGCAGTGGTACGCACGCACACGCGCGTATACAGCACCCACCATGCGAGCGGGCAGTGGGGCAAGAAGTGCGAAAGTTGCGAGGCCGCCCCGGTTGAGGGACACGCTCAACCCGCTCGCGCTTCGAGCGAAGTGTTCAGAACGGGTTTGGCGATAGACATCGCGCGGCCATTACTCACCGGCGGGTTCGGGGCGACTGTTACCCACTCGGACATTAAATGCCTCGCGCTTTGGAGCGAACAGCTGTTCTCATTTTCGTGCCCCCGGCGTGATAAAGGTCTATACTGGCTGATCCCACAGTGTTGATGTGCCCTGAGAGGAGGGAAGTGCTGCCCATACGCCACGTGTACGTTCTTCGAACTCGATCGAGTGAATTCAGACGGCAGGACAGACAGTCGCTTTAAAAAATAGACGGCGATGGCCCAATGTGTCAGCGCGCATGTTATCGCAAAAAGTCAGGTGGCAAGAAAGTATAGATATTCCTAAAACGAATTGGTTGAAGCTGGCTTTACGTTCTTTCAGTATTTTGTAATGGCTTTAGCTTCGACGGCCATGCACTGTTATGCAGAGCGAATTACACGGGTAATTTAGAAGGGGGCACAGCAATTAAACTAAAACGGGAATTTAGTCGCTCGTATACCTTTCATCATCTCGCTTTGATAGACGAGGCTTGACTTTGTTGGGTGTCGACCAGTTTGTGAGAAGTGAAACAGCAGCAAAATAGTGAACAGAAAATTTTCAAGAATAATGTCTCACGTGTGGGCTGGTAATAAGTGTTTCATTACAATAAAACAAGTACTACGTTTGTGTTGCAGCATAAATTACCTTATAATTAACATTTCCAATTGCAACAGGCACCAGAATGATAACGCAGCTAGAGTTAATGTGGCATTCGCGGCCTTTAATTGTAGTGGCATACAGAGTATTGCCAGGAGATCAGTGTCCTATTATACGGCTAATTTCGTAATTGTCTGTCACGGTACTTGACAGATTGCTGCTATGGAAATGCACGCAAGTGCACGTTGGCCGACCTTCAGACAGTGCATTCCAATCGCGCCTCTATTCCACCGACTAAACTATTTTCAAGAGGTCGTTTGAAAACCACGAAGAAAAAGCGCCGAGGGGAAAAGCGAGCACTCGAAGTGGTCCCGGAGTCTCTTTTGGGATTTCACCGTCTCTATTGCGGCAGCAAAACCAGTTTCTCCAAGTTTACCGATTCCCGTTGGCTCGGCTCCAAGTCAGCCGGCAGGCAAAGTGTGTAGCTTCTTCGTATGTAGCTCCTCCCCTGCCATCTCAATTCTTTTCAAAATCGGTATCATGACTCAAAAAGAATGAAGAGCGTCCTTGGCGCCGCAGTCTTTGTTAGAATTGCTTGCGAAGTCAAACGCACCGAGGAGTCATGAAAAGAAGCAGAATTATGTCGATTGATTTTTTTTTCGGAGACCAGCATGCGCCGCTGAACCCTTATTGACACAAAGTCAAAGTTAGATTGAGTAAGCACGGCTGATTTCAGTAATGCCGGCGAGCGTTTCGTCAATTCTGCTCTCTGCGAGAGGATACATTGGCGCAATTCTAATCGCGACAGAGACAAAGAAAAGAACAACGACTAGTGCCCCCCCCCCCCCAAAAAAGGGGGGGGGGGAGGCGCCCCACTGAACGACCTAAAGCATCGGCGCAATGATTCTCTGCACCGTCCGATACCCGTTGAATCGTATGTTCTTAACCGTATGTGTAATAGGTTCAGGTTGCGCAACCATTAAAAATAATATGATTCAATAGCTTTGTTCTCCAGGAAATTCATGAGCTCGTTAAAAAACAATAAAAGGTGCATCGAATGTTTTAGTTCAGTACTGAATTTTGATTACTCGAACGCCTGATCAATATTTTACATAATGTGATCACTCCTCCACTTGAGTCATGGCTGCCTTTTCTTTATTTTATTACTGCATTCATTTAGAGTGAGAGCTCAACGTACATGGTTAGGCCTATAACATGCAGATGTGTCTTTATGCTACTGGTTGGCGGATGAATTCTCCATGAAGTTCTTTGCTCGGTGTATGTCTGTATCATTGATGCTGATAAATTGTTATCACCAGACTAACTTTGCAAAGCAGTGTTCAAGTGAAAGCAGTTTACGATATTAAAAGAAAACCAACAAAAAACGCCTCATTAGGGACATCTGCATCTAACGATATATTCTCAGAGACAATAGAGGGGTGGGTGAGGCCTTAACAACGAAGTTTCCCCGCGCATCTTGCGCGAAAAGTAACAGCTCCGTTCAAGAGCTGGCTGTGCAAGGGAGCCCTGACTCTATTCGGGAACAACACAACGGGAATTCGCATGCGGCACGTCGCCACTGCGTGGTGGTGCAAGCCCAGCCCCCGCCCAACGTGAAAGGACGACGATGCTTTGGGAGACATAATGGTGGTAGAGAAAAAAGGCAAGATGCCGTTAACTATACTACCGTTCAGCGCAGTGCAATCGTCTATGACTGGTGGATTCATCGTATACTAACGACACACGCCGACCGTTATAACTTCACCAGTTAGGTTATAGAGTTATTTTTTCAGTGCATGTAAGCAGCGTGTATGCATGTAGAGATACAAAGCTGGAAGTACGAAGGATATAGCACGCTACTTTGGCTACAAATTATCTTCCTCGCATACAGGTGATGTAGCGAGGCATGCACTTTCGCAACGGAAATAGTTCGCCTGCCACTTATGTGATGTCAGGACTCATTGCACCGTACTATCCACAGTGGGAAGCAGTTGGCGGGTAAGTAGGGGGGGGGGGTACACCTTCCACGCCTTTCCTCTCTCCACTCAACAATGGCATCCCGTCGCAGCTCATCAAATGCACGTAGCACAAAATAGGTGGACGACGGAGGGTGATGCTAAAGAAATGGCTCGGGGTGTTGAGTTAGAGGACAGTTGCGAGGGGCAGATTGAAAAGGTTCAGACCACGGCCTCAGACGTGCAGGATTCAGCACTGTTCGGCGCATCCTCCGGGGGAAAAACAAAATACACGCAGAACATAAGTGCCGAGGAGAATTCCCATTCAAGCTCTTCATCCGCCACCTAACCCCGCTCGTTGCGCCACTGCTCGGTCATGGTTCCCGCTGAGAAGAGGGAGTCTCACAAAAGGGGCTCCGGGAGTTCCAGCGTGCCTCCGCGTGTCCGCCGCATTCTGTGAGACAGATTCCCATCCTCCCCGACCCGTGCTACGCCCTGTGTGTTTGGAACCTTCTAAGTAAGGGACCAGCATCCGCTGTCACTTTGGTGAATGAGAGATACACTATAGGGCAGAGAACGCCAACCATCTTTACTGAGCTCCCGCCTGTATACTACAGATGCGTGGCGCGAGGCTTCGGCGTGTACGATTCGGGAGAGGCAGCAGAAGCAGCAGCAGTGCGCCCGATCGCTGTCTTGCTAACACAAAGGCGTGCTGGAGACTATCCGAAATGGTCCGGGGGCCCCTACACCAGGGCCGCAATCATTCCCGCCTCCACGAAACGCGCTCATTGAAACGACGTGCTTTATACGTGTGGACGTTGTGAGTCTTGGCAGCGCGCACTTAGCAGCATGCAGCGAAATAAATAGGCAAAAGCCAGCGCTAAAGAGTTCGAAGCCCCTACAAACTCAATTCGCTCAAGAGATAGTTCAGTTGGTTGATGAAAGTAAAAGGCGGTTCGGGCTCAGGGAGTGCTCGGGAACAAAATGGCTCACTCAAGCTGTGGTGGCTCGAGCTGCAGTGTTTTCGACGCCATGGGGAATAAGAAACGGCGTCATTCATTTAGAGATATCGAGGTGTTGTTTTCTACCCTCCCGATGCAACGAGTGCGTGATATTTGGGATGCGAAATACGTGATTTGATTAAGGATGGCGACATACGAGGAGAATGCTGTAGCTTGTCACCTATTTTATCATTGCGCTATTTGTCCTTATGTTTTGTTATTTTCGTTCGTAGGCTGATGATAAAGAAGAGAAAATAACTTTCCGTTCGTTTTATTTTTTGAGTCAACCATGGTCGTTATTCATCCCAGTGAAATTATCGAGGCGCCTGCAGTGCCTTCTTTTGCATAATGATTCCCGTGTATTTTTTCTTTTGTTTCACGAAAAACTATACTGGGCTGCAAAGCTTTGTTTCTTATACTTTGGTACAGATATATCACATGAAAGAAAAAAAAACGAAACAATAAAAAATTACAGTATCTCCCGTTAAAGGGAACCATGTGTAGGTGCGAAATAGAGGATGCTAACGCTTACACTAGCAGCGACATTGACATTGGCGCTCACGCGGCGTTGCGTAGAAGAGAAACCTGAGGAGGAGCAAAGCGGGCAGTGATGAACCAGCGTTTTCTACTGGAAGATACTAATCAGTGCTATGGGCAATGAGAGACAGAAGGCTCCGATCGCACACAGACACCCGCAGTCCGCTTTTAGTTAAAGCGCACGCGTCGAATTTTTATTTATTCAACAACGCACAGGAGAAATCTTATACCTTCACTACCTTGGAAGTCAAGATCCAGTGCCTATATATATGGGGTGGCCAGTGAATGGTTGTGCAGCGCGGGCAGTCGGTTTTTTCAATCAAGAAACTCGCTAGAAGACGCTGCCTGCGTCAGCGTTGTGCAGCAAAAGAGGGGGAGGGGACACTCCTGCGCAACTGCAGGGGTGAAAATGCTGTGGGAGGAATGCCTCGAGGAGAGAGGGGGGAGCGAGCATAGGTTAGCAGACGCTCCCTGCGTCTGCATTGCGAGGCAAGAGAGGGTAGCGTTAAGGAAGAGAAAAAGGTGGAGCGGACATGCATGCGCAATAAAGGTGGTCACGCCGCACACCAGATTGAGTTCGGCCCTAAGCTGCTTCGCATATAAAAACAACAGTTAAGCACACACGTCACAGCTTTGCCGCGAATGCGAAGCAATGAACGCGATAGCAACAAATTGTAAGGTCGCGCGCAGAATGGAAAGCAGATCAAAACGTGCCGCGTTTCTCACGCACAAATGACGCATGAAACGCACTCACAGGTACAAATGCACGCGAATAAGCGTCTCAGTTGTTACTTCGCTGTGTCTGAAAAGCACGCACTTTTCGCTAATAAAGACTGCAATGATTGCTGTTACCTTTGTGCGCACAGTGACTACAACAGAATCGTTGCAGGTAAAGCCCGAGGCCAGCCAAAACGTACGATCCTGCCCTCCTCTCCACCGCAAGATAAGGGCGCGCGAGGGAGCGTCGCTCCCCTCCTTTAAGCGGGGCAAAGTACACGCGGGGAGATAAGTAGAGCGCGTGCCGCCACGCGGTGTGTGTGACGCGCGCTCATTGCGTCATCTTGCTGGTAATGCTAAAAACATGATAATCCCCCCCCTGACATCCCCATCAGCAGCGGTTAGTGGTAGATATAAATGGCTTGCCGTTTGAACGTCGAAGGACATTCTCCTCGGTGGCTCCGTGGTTAACGCCTAGCAGTCACAATTCAGTGGACCGAAGTTAAAATACGCGCTGGTGTCTTTTTGGAGGATTCTTTTTTCTTTCTTGCATTTTCGTATATACAGATACGTATACATATACGGTGAGTGACGGCGACACCCACGCCGACGGCAAAATCCAGCCGAGAGTGTCCGTATAATTGCTATCGCAATAAAAGATGTCTGAAAAAACCTGAAACTCAATTTCTTTTTCCGCGAAAACACCACTACTCTCAATGGTAATACCCCTCGCCTAAAGAAGTGTCGCAGTTCGAGTAGGGACTCCTGCTTTGAAGGTAGTAAGTGGAACATCATTCGAATAAATAATGGAAGCATCACGCATTCTGAACAGTGTAAAAAGAACGAAATCAATGAGAGAAAAAAAGAATTTTGAGAGTCGGTATTGAATGTCGTGATGCGAAGAATAATGGGCAGCAAACTAGACGGTCAGACCAAAAAAAAAAAGTTGCGGCAGGCTAATTAATCTCAGTGGCTCCGCTTACCAGGAGTGCTTGTTTCGGCATTAGCAGAACGAAGCGACGCAGCAGAAGACGCAGCAAAGTTTTATAAACAGCACTGCACGATCCCATGCGGCTGAAAACAATCAATCTGTCTTCTCGTGTCTTCCTAATATTCGCAGTGCCATACATAGATCTCGGCGTATGCGCCAAACAAGACCGTTTGTATGCGATATACATGGGTACAATAAGGAAAGAAAATATGTGGGAGGTGGCTTAGACGACTCGATTCACAGTACAGGAAAAAATGAGCACACGTCTTTCTTAAGAGTACGAGTGATCCTAGTACACTTGAGGTTTTCTTCGAACCACTCTTGAGACAAATCGGCGAGTCGCTTGCATAACGATGAACAATTTTCGAAGCTTATATACCGAAGAGTGGAGGCGGAAAAGAGATGAACTTCTCGAGTGGATGACGACTTACTTCGCACATAAAAAAAGGTTAAAGCTTTCGCGTATTGCTCATTGTTTTTTTCCTTTTGTTTTTATTTTTAATGGAGGGTCTATCACTGCGATTTTTCGGGCGAGCACGGAGAATCTTTGTATTCTCAAGGCGAGCCGCAGGTTTGACTCCCGGTCGCTGTATAGCCTCATTCACTGTATCGCGGCCGAGCACACGATCCGAATTCGATCGACTGGCTGGGAGACTCGACACTTTGTTTGTGGCTACAGCATGCTTTACTATAGAAGATGGTCACAATCGTAAGTATGCGCATTGCGCTACGTGTTACGCATGCTGCTCAGTGCAGATTATTTAAAACTCCGATTTCGTATTCAAGTATAAACATGGTGGTGTGTTCAGGCACCGGAGGAACATTACATCCAGTTCTTAGGCAAACGCATCTCTTTCTTACGTTTTCATGGTAAGAACTTGTACGGTGCAATAAATCCTTGTCGTAGTGCGCAAGTGCATTTGCCTTGCCCTGCATATTCACCCAATCGATGGCGGCATGCCTGTTGTGCTTCAAGCGGAGAGGAGATCCTTTTTTTGGTGCACGTAACAGGGACTTTCATATTATGCGTGTTCGCGCCAAGGGAGCTGTGTTTACATTTTTGACGTCAAAGTGCGAGCAAACTATGCTTGTAGATGCTTTTTGCAGAAGTGACTAGTTGCCATTGAATTGGATAGGTGTATCGCGAAAAAGCTAGCTTTAAAATTACGAAAAGGGTCAAATAAACGAGTAAGTCAGCATAGATTTCGCGTGTTATATTTTAACAAAAAATACTTACTTTTATTTTGAAGTACAGATGAGTTTAGTAAAATATGTTGTCAGTGCCAACAAATTTACCGCGTCTTTTTAGTGACCCTTTGTGCTCCGTTTATGTCCCGGATTAGAACTCAATTTTGAAGCGCCGCTATGGTAGCCTTAACCGCATGTTGCACATTAGTAGCGTGAAAACTGCCAAAACACTGCATCTTCGGGCCGCGCTGAGCTGTCATTTACTGTAATTTTTTCCCCGTCTTTTATTGAAGCAAACGTAAAAGTCGTAAATCAGTGAAAGTTTGTTTGCATTTAGCTTAACGGGGACGGGATATCCCTTCTTCGGTTGTGCTAAAACTACCACAATATCAACGACAGGGAACGAAAAACAGTGAAAAAAAATGAGTTGCTGCAGTCACTGCGCAAGGCGACCGTTTAGCCAAATCACGTACGTATATGCGAATGTGCTTCGGGGCTCGCGAAAAGGAAAAATTGCTCGTGGTGAGCTCGAGCACGTTGAAAAATTGTTCCCGCCGTTAGCGCAGGGAGATGTGTGAACAAGGCCTAAAATGAAGCAGTTAACCTCGGTCATAAATCAGCGAGGTTTTTTTTTTTTATCTGAAGAAAGACTTGAAGGAATTCACTAAGCCGAGAAAAAGAATAACACGAGCTCACACACCTTCACTCTTTTCTTTTTAACCCATTCTTTCTTCTTCATCGCAGTACCAGGTGTCATTTAACGAGTTTGACTGTTGTTGCGGCAGCAGGCTCACGTGGTTTGAGCAAAAGGATTAAAGATGGAAATGAAGCAGTAAGAGTTGGGGTTTCGTTCTTTAGTTAAAACAAAACGAATAGTGGGCAGAGCTTGCCGCTTCTGACGTTATATTCTCTTATAAATTTCGTGTCAAGGTGTCATACGAGAATGGAGCAGAAATCGGTCTTTTTTTTTACTAACGAATCATAGAAAGTACGAAGGAACTAGCCAGAGATGGAGATGGTTTTGTCAATGCGCAAGAAGTCAACTATAAGCGAACCCCCCCCCCCCCCTCCTTGTACCACACGACAGAAACCTCTCACGACGATTTCGTGGGTCCGAAAAGCGGAGTGTGTGGGAGTGACCCAGGAAAGGACGCTTTTCGCGCCGAGATATTATTTGCTCATCAAGAACAAAACGGAATCATTTTCTTCGGCCGTGCGAGAAAGAAAAGAGCAAAGAGGGAATAAAGAAACAGCGAGATAGATTCGTACTTACACTTCAACTTTTTACTTTCTCGGAGGAAAAATTTCATCCCTGCAGACATCTTTGTCCACTGCGCGGGAAGACGAACGTATAGACAAATTCATCCGGACGTGGCCTTAATTCCTCGTTAGCGCATTCACTTTTTTTCTTTCTCCGCGTCTGCGAAAGTGCAAATGGCTGTCGCAATCTTTCTTCTGGTCTGCTCCCGTACACCGCCGCGGCCGTTCATTGTCCGCCACCGTCGTCTCCCTGCACCGCTTTCTCTTCTATGCTGCCTGATCACTCCGCCATGCTTCCCCGCTTTCCCACTTCTGCGTTTTTCTCCTGACTGCACATGCAGTTCACAATTATGGGCATTGGTTGTAGGTTTTACGCACTATTAATATTGATCTTCTTCTTCTTCTTCTTCTTCTTCTTCTTTCTTCTTCTTCTTCTTCTTCTCTCTTCTTCTTCTTCTTCTTCTTCTTCTTCTTCTTCTTCTTCTTCTTCTTTCTTCTTCTTCTTCTTCTTCTTCTTCTTCTTCTTCTTCTTCTTCTTCTTCTTCTCTTCTTCTTCTTCTTCTTCTTCTTCTTCTTCTTCTTCTTCTTCTTGTTTCTTGTTGTTGTTGTTGTTGTTGTTGTTGTTGTTGTTGTTGTTGTTGTTGTTGTTGTTTTTTGTTGTTTGGGGTGTAACCGTCATAAAATGCAGCTTGGCAACGTTTTGTGTTTGAGCCTTCCTGCCACGGCGTATGCAGCAACATTGTCGAATGAATGATCACTGTGCGAACTATTTCGAATGCGAAATCACCGAATAGCTTGATACTTTTTGATTGCACCAACAACCATCTCCCACGGCGCTCTTCACTTACGGCATTAAGAGAAAGTGAATCAAAGTGGTTGGCATGCCCAGGAATACATTCAAAAATACACAATATATAACATGTAAACGTGCTTGAATGTGCATTCTTTGGGCGCGTATGTTCCAGCAGGCGTTCGTGTTTTCTTATATTTTAGCTATGCGAAAGGACTGATAACACAAACATTTCGATTCAAATACATTAAAACGAGAGAAAATGAGAGAGGGGGTGAGTGTTTTGCGTGCTATAAAGTTCGTGCGGGCTGACGTGATTAAAGAGACTCTAAAAAGGAAAATGGCTACTGTGTGTTCCTTTTCGAAAACTATTTTTCCCAAATACATAAAAAAAGAAGACGTTTGTTTCGCAAGAAGAGGCTTACCGCGCCGGCTTCTCATTAGGGAATGCATATTAAGTCTTCGCTTAAGTTAGTTGCTATATCGAGATATATGTTGTACTTACATGCGTTCTAAACTTGAAAGCAGCAAGGTTTAGCACGTGAACCATAGCTTCAGAAGTACGAAAAATATCATCGTAATTAATGACATGATACTGGTACACTGGCGCAGTGGTTTATTAGTAAAGTTGTTACTACGAAACTGATAAATATTGAGTTTCGAAAAAACACTGTCTACCTTAAAATCAACTCCTCTTTGGATTGCACACTCAAGTAGCTGATTATTAATTTATTGATATGTGAGATTTAACGTCCCGAAACCACCACATGATTATTACAGACGCCGTAATGGAGGGCTTCGGAAATTTCGACCACCTGGGGTTCTTTACGTGCACCCAAGTCTGAGCACGCGGGGCCTACAGCATTTTCGTCTATATCAAAAATGCAGCCGCTGCAGCCAGGATTCGATCCCGTGACCAGTGGGTCAGTAGACCAGTAATACATTCAATAAGTTAACTCAGTTGAATTTTCAACATAGCAAACTTGTTGCTTCCATGGGATTGACATGAAGTAAATTCTCCATAACTGATCGTAGCTCCTATCTTGAGCGCTATTTACTCAACATTATTTACGTTAGCTGACGTAAATCTGGACTAGACCTAACGATTGGGCCATGGCCGCATCAGCACGTGTGCGTCACCGTTCAGCAGAAAATGATTGGCAAATACGTCTGTGGCGCAAGTAGAGCTTACACGAACAGTGTGCAGGGCAAATCAAGATCGATGAAAATCAAAGAAATACGCTGGGCTCAACTTATCCGACAACGCAGCCGCTCATTTCACAAGAATTCTGTGATTACAAGGCAAAGCGTAAATGTCCAAGATGCATTACAAATACCCCGCCTCGCGTTGTGTCTGCAGCTCACTGAAGATTGTGTCAGCACCTCACGTTCCTGTATTATGTCTCATCACGTCGATGTCCTAGAAATCGCCAGAGCCCTGGACTCTTGCATTCCGCGCTGGTGGTGCACCTATCCAGCTTCCTCGTAGAACTTTCGGTTAAGGTGCCCCCCCCCCCCCCCACCCCCGGGTAGTCCGCCATCTTTTGTAGGAAAGTGAGTCCTGTTACAAGGGTGCTATTATGCATGCAGGGAGGAGAATCTATACGTGGGAGCACACAACGTAGCATGCGTGCGTACGTGCATCGCAAAAAAGGGTCGCGATACCGACATCAAGTTTGCCGGGAACGCAGCCCGCAGCGCCCTGTTAAGTTAATTTCCCTTTGCACAAAGAAGCTGTCTGATCGAACCCGGTTGGCTTGTCGAACACTTCGCAGGAGATGACTCGAGCACTGGGGGCATCTGCATCCACTGCGTGGCTTCTATCCTTACAGTCAGTGTGACTGACAATGCCGCAATCCGTTGACCACGAGGAAAAGAAAGGAAGACTCGGCCAATGCACGAAGAAAAGCAGCCAGACGCCATAAATTTCAGGACAGGTCTTCCTTTCTCTCTCTCTTTCTACTAGTTTCCTTCTGAAGCGCAGATATCAATTGTTCAGCCCTATAGAGGACATCGACGGGAAATATATGACTTTTCTCGGCTCGACGAAGAAACAAGGGTACTATCACACGACAAAAAAAAAGGGGGGGGGGGGGTGGGGGGCTGGTCGCTAGATTTCGAGGGCATAGCCGAGCAGAAAGACGCTAGAATCCCTTCAGCCGTGCTTCCTCCACCTCCGGCACACTTCTTCCCCTTAGACTTCTCTTTTTATTCTCAGCACTGCTGTTCCTAACACTGATTTCGGGCCTACCTACTACATTATACTTTCTTTTCCGCTGCTTTACTTATTTATTTCCTTCACATTTTCCTCTCTTTTCTATTTCCTGTGGCAGCCAGTGGACGGCTCCTTTATCGGAGCTCCGCAGGTAGCGATTCATTCACAACTGGAGAAATTGCGCGTTTAGCCCCGACAATAGGGCGAAATGTATGTCATCACCGTCATCCCGTTCTCCCTTCGACGTCCTCCCCAAAATCGAAGCTCGCGCCTTGGTCAAGGGCCGTCGCGCCTCCCGGCAGCTCAACAAAGACAACCAAGGTGTAGGCGACAGCACGAGGGGCATATAGATGGATAGGGTTAAATTATGCATATTGAGTGTAGGACGTGACGGCTGCCCAAAGCCGGTTCTCGGTGAAGGCAGCCGAGGGGCACTCTTTGTCACGGCCTAATGACAGTCCAACAATTGTTTCGCGCCAGAATTCCGCAATCGCGATCGTATATGTGTCTTCCACGGCCGTATCCCGAGAATGGCACCCGGGCCAGAGCACGTTTTGCGAATAGGTCCTCAGCACAAGTGGGGCTTCATCAATCACTGCTACCCGAACGCGCAGTCTAGGTAACCTGCCAAGGATCCACATTTTTCTCCACCCGTGGGTCGATCTTTTTTTTTTTTTTGGCCCTGCTTGTTTGCTCGCGTTCTGTTCTGGTTCTTTTTTTTTTGAAAAAAAAAAACGTTCTCTCGTCGTAAAAGAAAACGTGAAGACGTGGAATAAGAGACCGAACATTTTTGTTCCCAGCTCGCTGAAAACGTTGGAGCAAATTGGGCGGACGTAGAGAACGAAAATGCTCTTATTTATAGGGTGTCATCTTCAGTTCCTATGACTTTCTTTTCAACTTGCGAATCAGTAAATGTGTACTCGAGCAAGAAACGTTGAGTTTGAGGTAAGTACTGGTTTATTTCCTTTTTCTTTTTTTTTCTTGCATTTTGCAGTGAGAGTGATCTACAGTAAAAAAAAACGAAAAAAATTTGCGTGTTCAAGGAACTGCTGTAAAAGAAACTACACTTAACGTTCTATGAGCGTTCAAAGCAGCATGTAATTTCATGCTAGAAACAAAAATATGTGAAGTCAGCGAAACAGAGATTTTCAGGCATTATTCTGCCGCAGTGTCAAAACTTAAAAAAAAAACCAATGCAATCGTAATAGTGAAGACTCCTTCACCATACAATGCTGTAGCTCATAACTTACATCTGCAACATAAGTGTTCCTACAGTGGCCGGAATCGCTTATCTATTTACTTACTAAAGCTACAAAGACAAGACTGTTTGGACTGAAACGAGGGTACTTTTGTAAGAATTACGCACGTGGACCAATTTTGGTCCACTGCACCACGCATGCCTTTCATGCACGTGATTGGCAATCAAAGCGATAATGAAATGGAGCATTTTCAGCTTGCGACATCCAGTCGAAAGGTGTAATTAAAATAATAATCAGATTAATAAAGTGAAACGTCAAAAAAACGGGAAGACTTCACAACGCTTATGTATAACGCAAATTGATTACCTAATTACATCGTTTATAGTACTGTACAGTAAGGTAGTGGTCACTTCCGGCTAGGTTACATTTCCTTGTATATTTTTTAGCTTGTAAGCATGAAGTGCTTGTAGGCGACATTTATGAATGAAGCATAAAGAGGCACATGGTCGCCAATAAATAGTGCATGATGGATAGACAATAGCGAGGGATGTGCGCCTGATTTAAGCAGTGAGCTCGTAAGAGGGCAATAGTATAGCCGATGTGGTATCGTTTTTATACTGTCAAGACACTCATATACGTGCCTGAGAATTTGACGCCAATTGCTATAGTTCCCACCAGCGACGCGGTTTTTATTAACCGCGACATATTTATTCACCGCATTCTAACCACCGCAGGAAAGCAGTCTTCTGTTTGCCACTTCCGTGGCTCGAAACAAGCGAAGATTACTATACAAGCATGACGTATGAAGTATGAAGTACAAGTATGAAGAACAAGCTTTACGGCAAAAAAAAAAAACTGGAGAGAAAGTGTGTATAACACGTTTGTTGACAGTTTTGACATCGTATTGTTATCAAATTTCTTGATACGATCGAGAGAGACTTCAGACGCGTCCTGCATCCCTCCTCGCACCCCCTCACAAGCTCTCTGGGCAATAACTTGTGAAACGCGCAATGAAGGTATAATCTTAAAGGAAAGCTTTTTTTTTACACCTGTCACAACGTTAGTCTTCCTCTCTAGTGTGTGATCTATAGGCATATTCGTGAAACGAGTTTGTTTTAGGCTCTCAATCTTCATGTGCCCTTTGAACTCACCTGACCAAATCCTATTTGCAAGTTTCCATAAGCGAGAAAGGAGGATTATGCCTTGAGGGTATTATGATAAGCACATTCGATTACGAACGCGTCCACTTGTGACAAAACACGAAGAATAGTCTCTAGTCTTTTGAGATTTCCGTGGTGTTAGCGTCACGAAGGGCATGTATAATTAAGAAACGTGGACGGACGCCGAGTTTAGCTGGAGTAGAAAAGGATGCTATAGAACGGATCACAAAGGAGAAACAAGAAGTTCTGGAGATTTGTGAAAAAAGCTTTGAGGTCATTAGCTGTGCGTGTACTATCTTGCTGAACCGATGCCTACCTCACCGAGCGCTCTTGCCGGGAGAGCCAGCGGCGGATTCGAAATCATCGTCGCTGATTAGGGAATCGAATTTGAATACGGAGTAGGATTACACAGCGGGGTTCCGCACGCAAAGGCTTCATTCTGAAAGGCGGCTTATGGATAGATACTTCCTCTCCACACGGGAATATAGCGCAAGAAGTGCTGAGGCAATATTCAGGCGCTTTGGGAGAATCAGTGCTGTTTTCCAGCATGATGAAATTACCTATAATATAACGGTAAGCCATATTTCTTGGTAGAATTATGTTGATAACGTAAAACATTGTTCAGTGGATGGCGCACCGATAAGTGGACATCTCTGCGCCAGCATACTTTGCGCTTATAGAATGCTGTTTGTCTTGATTAATGTGTGTGGTTTAACGTCCCAAAACCACCATATGATTATGAGAGATGCCGTAGTGGAGGGCTCCGGAAATTTCGACCATCTGGGGTTATTTGAATGTGCACTCAAATCGGAGCACACGGGCCTACCGCATTTCCGCCACATCGAAAATGCAGCCGCCGCAGCCGGGATTCGATCCCGCGTCCTGCGGGTCAGCAGCCGAGTGCCTTAGCCACTAGACCACTACGGCGGAGCAATGCTATTCACATGTCCACCCAATTTCACCCAGTATTATTGGAATACAGTATTTGTATTGTAAAATGCTGCGTCTGTTTGTTCCTTTTTTTTTACTCGGAAACAGCTGTTACTGAGACAATAATAAGAAATAGGGAGAGAGAGGAGGGGGTGGGATGGGGATTAGTGCAACGTCTAGCAGCTATACTAGCCGTACACAGCAGACAGCTTTGTCCCCCTAATTTTTTGATAATAATAATAATAATAATAATAATAATAATAATAATAATAATAATAATAATAATAATAATAATAATAATAATAATAATAATAATAATAATAATAATAACAATGATAATAATAATAATAATAATAATAATAATAATAATAATAATATAATAATAATAATAATAATAATAATAATAATAATAATAATAATATCGGGGGTTTTACATGCCGAAACCACGACGTGATTATTCAGGACGCCGTAGGGAAGGGCTCCGGTAATATATATACCATCTGTTGTTCATTAACGTACACTTCTTATATTTTTCGCAACATTCAGGTTAGGTCGTCATCGAAAAATTGCCTGCAGAAGAGCATAGTAAAACTTGATTAGCAATATCGAGGCCATAAACATGTTTATACAGTTACGATTGTGATGGTAATGACAGCTATACACGCATTAGCAATACTCTGTGTGGACCGTAATCATTACTGCTTGACGAGCATGAAGTGGCTGCTCCAATTTGCGGCTTTTGTGGCTCACGCATTTCGAAGTGCAAAACAACAAAAACAACAACAACGGAATAATGCGGAAGGCGGTATATGTTGAAACACTTTATGCAACTCCATATACGATCAAAATCAATCCGCATCGCCTTCAACCACGTCACGTTACATATATAGTTGAGAAATACTTAGTAGTTTATTATATGATAATTTTGGAAGGTTGAACCTCAACAATGATCGAGTGTTATACTTAGTTACGCTTGAGCAGAATAAAGCAGTCAGTCATACAAGACACACATTCCTTTTCATGTAATAGACATGGAACACTCAACAGTCGTGGATTCTTTTCATTCCGAAATTTTTGTGCGCACTGCACTCAAAGGCTTTAAAAAATCATATACTCCCTGCCCGCCTCCTCTTTTGCAGTTGTAAGTATGCTTACTCATTTCAACCATTGAAGCCGAGGACAAGTACAACGCCATTTTGGGCGCAATCACTTTAATGCTCGAAAATCGTCGTCGAAATCCTCGTCTGTGGAGTCGGGCAGTACATATATAGTGCGCTAATAAACAGCATTCTCGAAAGCTTTTGCGTAAGAAAGGGCAACTGCTGGATACACAAAGAGCAGTTTCGCAACAATGCCTAATGAGTTTCGAATGATCGCGGATGACCTCTCATATAAGCGGTTATCAACGACATGACAAAGCCTCGTGCGTAAAGCAAGAAGCGCGGTCTATAGTGCACCCAAATCGCACTTACTAATGACACTTCTCACTTGCTACCACAAAATCTACGGCCACGGAAGATGGTTGGCGATCATTTTCTGCCTTGATGCTGGAGAAAGAGACGACTGGCAGCCGCCTATGTGTTTTATTTCTGCTATAAGTGTTTAAAAAAGTGCCAAGGCTTCAATGCTCTCGATTCAAGACCAGATCCTATTTAACTTGATGCCTACGTCATCCACGCGCCATTGTTTAAAGTTCTTCTGTGATAGAACCTCCATTGACGTAGATCGTCAAGATTATTAATCTCATAGACGCTGAATAGATAGAAAGGCAGCAATTTTTAATCCCACCTCTGGGAACTTTAGCCAGGTTTATCGCCTGGCTTGCTACTGCTGGTGTCGGGTGATGAGTTTTGGTTATATATATATATCGCCTTGCACCGCGCCACATATATAGTCACATATATAGAGGCCGGGGGAATCGCCGCCGTGATTGCTCAGTGGTAGAGAGCATCGAACGCGTTATTCTGAGGTCGTAGGTTCGATTTCTGCTCACGACAAATTATTCTTTCACCCACTTTTTTCTTATTATTTACAGTAAATTACATTGGTTCTAATTACTTCCCCTATGCATGCCCTGGCATTACTGTTCGTTAGATCTCAATAATATTGTGTCAAAACACGGAAAAACGAGCCCTTAGGTATACACTTCTCTCCCATATATATATATATATATATATATATATATATATATATATATATATTATTCATAAAGTACAAAGATACACTCAGGAAGAAAAGTGCCCCGAATCGTCGTTTTTCTTTCTTTATGTTATTATCGCAGCGTTGATTTCAAATGCTTTGCCCATGCTTGCCTGGCAGACATCTACGCAATAACAAAACCGCCAAGCGTACAAGTACCGCGCGCTGAACTACGATCCGATAGCAATTCGATTTCCTCTTGGTCCTCTCTTTTTTGAGGCTAGCAACCCGTGTGCAATTTTTGTTTTCATATAGCTGCTGAATATGGACATGAATCCTTTCTTTTTATACACCGGGCTTTTAGTTACAGATTTTTTTGTTGAGAAAGGTGCTTTAGATAACAGATAAACCCGAAGGGTGGATGTAAAGTAAACATAACACGTGATACTTTGAACAAAACATTCGTTTTGAGGCTGCTGCAACAGTATGTTCCGGTTGGAAGAGTGTCAGCTGTGCGTCAGTAGCCGCGTCCAAAAAAGATAGCTGACGCATCTGAGGAACCACCACCAAGGCGTTGTGACGTGATCAGAATCTGTGCTTATGTGTATTTTTCTTGTTTGCTTATCTTGCGGTGTTCGGGACATAAAAGAATGTTGTACATTAATATAAACATTTTGTTGAACGTAGAACACCGAGTGTGTTTGCTTTGTGTGTTTTCCTCGTTAATTTTGAGCGCAATTTTTTCTGTAAGACGAACAACCAATGCTGCCGACTGGATTCTCTGAACAGTATTTCGTTCCTCAAGTGGTTACTGTGTTATCGCCAAAACGTTTTCGAACGCGTCTGCACGTAAGCACCGTTTCTCTTTCGTAGTTGGCTTCACCGCAATAAGAGAGCTCCTGCGGAAAAGCCCAATTTCGATATTTCCTCTTTGACGAGAATGGTGACCTACATTTGTGCGTATAAAATGTGTCCGCTAAACATGATTATTAATAAATAACAAGCGAAAGATTGGTCAAGCGTAATATTACATGTTCATTTACGACTATACTCAACCTACTTGATGCATAAGAAAATGACACACGCCTGCTAAAATAAAACAAAAAGAAGATCAATGCAATGTGCCACCCCATGGAACACGGAGCGCATGTCAAGAACTGAATGCTTACAAATATTGTGAAATCCTGTTGACCTTTAGTGCGGATGGAGGGTGAGATGGCATGCGAGGCATTTGGTGGTTAGGGGCATAGAGTTTCCTAAAATTAACTAGAGGGGACTCCGGTGCTACGATTGTTTGGCGACCATGGGAATGATGAGTAGTAGGCGGATTTGCCTAACCTTCGCACTTGCGGGTGGCGAATCGTACTTGTGGCTTCGTTTATTGCTGGTTACGGTTTCATTTTGAAGGAAAGAATGAACCCTTCTGAACTTTGTGACCCGATTCGAAATGGTAATCCTAAAAGAATAAGGTGGTGAAGCGCAACCGCTGAGCATTTGTTGATTTTTGTTTCGTGACGAAACAGCTCCAAGCCACACGAACACACATGGAGTAGCAAGCAGGCCATGAAGTACAAAGATTAGACCACTATGTGCACTAACCATCATTCCCATGCTCGCTGAAGCGCCTTGCGTTGCAGCTCCCGTAGACACTAGCGCCAGAGTTCCCTCTAGCGTATATTAGGAAACTCTATGGTTCGGAGTTGTAACATCAGGCAGTTTTGTTGTGGTGAGTGAGGCTACGATTACTGCTCCTTAGAGTCTCCGTGTCACATGGCAAGGCAGCGCAGAAGCCACTTCAAGGTGTACATGGTCATTGACGACATCTAATTGTGAAGCGCATGGACAGTTGATTGCTTGATATGTAGGGTTTAACGTCCCGAAAACAACATATGATTATGATAGACGCCGTAGTGGAGGGTGCCGGAAATTTCGACCACCTGGGGTTTATTAACGTGCACCCAAATCTGAGCACACGGACTTACAGCATTTTCGCCTCCATCGGAAATGCAGCCACCACAGCCGGGATTCCATCCCTCGACCGGCGGGTCAGCAGCCGAGTACCTTAGCCACTAGACCACCGCGGTGGGGCGCATGGACAGTTTCACTGCTCTGCCCATCGTACAGACTTGATCCATTTAAGTGTAGTGCCTCTGGCTAAGACTGCCGTGTCTATTTTTTATTGAAAAAAAAAACAACTATGATAGTGTTTTTAGTACAAGCAACCTAGCGAGAGCGAGAGAGAGAAGAAAAAGAGAGTAGGTTCTTCAATAAATTCTGAAAAAGGTCACCTAAGCTTTAGAGCGATGTGATGAAAAATGAAATGGTTAATCAAAGAGCACGTCACAGACACCGAACACAACATCCGTCTAACGAATCTGTCATATTGAGACCAGTATTCTTGAGGAATGTTTAGTCTAACATATAAGCGTAAATGCACATATAGATTCCGGCATATGTCGGAGGTAATCGGAGGCTTTTTGTGAGATACTGTAGTCGTTTGTTGCTTGAAGATACGGGGAACTTTTGCTTACTGAATTACAGTGTTCGCACATACGTTCCTGATCTTCTGAAAGATTGCTTAAGCAGGAAGTTACCTCACTGTTTGAATTGGTCTTGTAGCACAAGAGCGTACTTAAGCAGTTTGCGGTTGCATGCAATGTCGTAAGATGTCACTGGCGGCGGGCTCTTTATGGGGTTCAACAAATATATACGACAGTACATCTCAGTTATGCTACATTAGGTTTTCTCTTTCAAGCACGATAGCCGGCAAGGTGATTTATTTGAATCTGAAGTATTGTGTCTTAAATATTGGCACTGCGAATAAAAACACACATTAATGCGCACGATCCCGAGCGACTTAATCTCAACACACCTTCAAGTTTGCAACAAAATACCGTCAAGTGATTCACTTTCGTCTTCTTCGCTGAAACATCAAAGCCACGACTTTTAACAGTACTCTCTTAAATAAACTCAAAATAAACCTGACGAGAACGACCCTCTACAGGTTCAATCCAGGTCGTTTCGATAAAAGACGCAGCCTGAAATTTGGAATCAAGCCAGAAGGTATATATGTGAGAGCTTAGTTCATTTTGGCGGGAACGTGTGCACCAAATCTTGGGACAGCCCTCTCCTTCGCGATACACGGGGAACAGCAAACAGCACGTCAGTGCACCTGTCAGCTCACGGCTACGAACCAAGATTAAAACGAGTTCGCAAACCACATTACTTCGCTCAGGCTTTTGTGTACCTTTGAAGGTGCCGACTAGCACACTGTACAGCATGCCGCGTTGCTAAAGGGGTCATTCTCGAGAGAAAAAAAGCATAGACGAGCGAAAGAAAGTAGAAAACCTGAATCGCAGCGTGAATAACAGAAAAAAGCACCCCCGATTGACGGCACATTTATAGCTATAAGGGCGTAGCGAATTCCGGGACTCGCGTGCACGAGTATGCAGATATGACTGCCAGTATAGTGAGGCGATGCTCAACGTACGTCTCTGACGACTTCTAACGCCGCTGAAACTATAGCGAAGAGTGACGGCTCCGAACGTTTGCTTTCCTTCAGCGAGTCTGATGGTCGCCTTTCTCGTGGGGCGCGCTCTTTATTCGACAGCGTTGCACTCGCGAGTCACACTGGTGAAAAAAAAAAAAAAAAACAAAGAACTCCTCCGAGAAGAACGCGGCTGCTTGCTATGCGCAGTGCAGCGCGTGCTTGGAGAGGCATCGCCGCCTAGTGGTGACACACACGTGCCCCACTTTTGCGACGCCTTTCTCTTTTCCTGTTGCGCGCCTCAGCGATGGCGGGCCGCGGAAAAACGCGACAGCCGGTGTATATACCGTATACGCGGTGAAATATTCAAGACGCCGGGCGCCGTGCGCTTTCGCCCCTGCAGTCCTACGGCGGAGCCCGCCGCAGCTCATGTGGGTCAGTAGGCGCCCCCCAGCGGGGTTACGAATGTACAGTGCGGTTGATTTGTTTGATGGGACGGGACGAACAAATATCCCCGCTTCATGGTCCGCCCCCTTTGGCTTGACCCTCGCGGCCCCTTCCCTCCAAGAAAGGTCGCGAAACCCTCGGCCGTTCTCGCCGCATGACGAGAGCGTGGACAATATTTTCGTTGACCAGCACGTCAGACAACGTTCGCACTTATTTGCATAAGTAAGGAGTTGTACGCGCTCTCCCTATGTCTTCGAAGAATGCAAAATGGATCAACTGTGGACGTGTTGTGGTGATGGACATTACATTATTTCTATCCTTTGATTTCATTCTGCGTGTAACGGACTGCTTGCTATGCCGCTTCTATACTTGAATGGAATTGAGGTTATTCACGTTCTGCAGCTCTTACAATCACCCAGTACAGAAATCTGAAGAGAGGAGATACGAGGGGAGCTATGTACTTTAAGTTTTGAGAGATGCACGAGTAATGGTGATGGCACTTAAGGAATAGTGTCGTACAAATCCCGAGGAAGTATATCGAAGCGCCACGTACAAGAATTCACGGAAAGACACTTCGCAATTTAATCTGAGCCGTGTACAGGCATACTGCTCTGCGCTACTTTATGGAGGCACGCTGTTCGTTGAAAACTAACCCGGCGCCCGATGGCGCGGAGATTATTTCCGCAAGCACAAGCCCGGAAGGACGCGACGTTGGATTTCCTCGAGAAATATAGATTCAGCTTGAAGTGAAAAAAAATACAACATGATGTGCCCCATTACGATTGCAATGGTTTTCGAAAATTCTGAGAACGTCCCACTTTAAGCAGTCCGCGAGGAAAGCATCTCAACACGCTGACACGCATGGACGAACCCGCATAATACTGTGTGCTCGGTGCAGTGAATTTTATTTCATTTGCTTTGACGTAATTTTTATTGTTGTGGACGTCCATGCTGGTGCATCACCCCCTTTGTCTTTTCCTTACGTCACACATCCAACAATTTATAGAGAAATAGCAAG
Organism: Rhipicephalus annulatus; assembly: GCA_013436015.1. Taxonomy (NCBI): domain Eukaryota; kingdom Metazoa; phylum Arthropoda; class Arachnida; order Ixodida; family Ixodidae; genus Rhipicephalus; species Rhipicephalus annulatus. The sequence goes on along the minus strand of WOVY01009723.1, from coordinate 25,516 downwards.
ATCAGGTGAACTAAAAAAACACTTTACTGTACTTCAATAAAAATACCCCTGTGTCCTAATGCGATCCATGGTACGATCACTTAGGGGAGCATATTTTGCTCTTTAGAGATTAACCTTTCACGGCAATGCTTCAGCTGTCGCTATGTGCAACAAACTTTCTTTCTCCTTTTTTTCTTTCATTTATTTCGCACTTAACATTAGCGCTTAATATATATAGCTCTTAGCGTCTGTTATTTTGGGGCGAAGAGCGTTTCATTTTCGCTTTCTTTCATAGCATTCAGGGAGTCATTGCCCAATCTTTATGCGGAGCTACGTTTGTTTTTACGGGAGCACGCAACAAGAACAACTAGGGTAAATGTAAATTCGTATCACGATATCCGAACAAACAATTTTTTAGCTGACACGCACCGCTACTGCCCGAAAAATTGCGTGTTTATTCCAAGAACGCACCTCGCTTGACTGCAGTTTGTTTGCATGTGCATTATGCGTTAAATGCGGGCCCAACAAGGTCTACAAGACAGCGACATAAATCACGAGGAAGAAGCTGAAAGATAGCAATAATATCACAACGTGCCAGCGCCTCTTCATTTGTCGTTCGTTGGCGCTATTTCTGACAAATCACACACACTAGATCGAAAATGTGCTTTGCACTAGTAAAGTTATTATCAGTTTCAATCACCACCGTAAGGGAGAGGAAGAGCGGACTTCAGCTGAGGTCATCAAGCTGGAGTCCAGCAACTCCTGGCGTTCAAGACGAACTAAGGCCGAAATGTAGCAGTATACTTTGGTAGCGAAGGTGTAACGTATTTTCTCGTTCTCTTTAGGAACTCTAAATCTCATCGCGGGAATTTCAAAAGATATGAATATGGGGGATATTTTTTTAAGAACCACACGCTCCGTAGTCTCTAGTATAGTTCGTCAGCGTAAGCATGACAAAGGTCCCGTGTCCACCGTCAGCTGTAAAGCTAGCTGCCTGAAGTTTGCATTCATAGCATCTGATACATAGAAGTCTGCAGCCTTTATGAGCAACGCCGCTCGCTAAATCGCTTTAAGCTATTTAGCATTTGCTTTCTAGTGTTCATTACAGCAAAGTTGTACACGCCGAGGCTAAATGAATGTTAGCAGGCAGGTCGTCTATGGCTCAGGGATGTGTCACCGAAATTGAACAAGCCGCATTACCTACCACTGTTCCGCCTATAATGAATAAGCCTCCGTGGAATAAAAGGCATGCGCCATGACAATTGGTCAAATCACACTATACTTCCCCTGCACTGGTCCGCTTAAGCGTCGCGCAACGGAGAATGCGGCCGAAATGTGCATGCTGCTCAAATGGCTTCTTAAGGCCGGGTACATAACGTCAATCGCATGCGGCAAGCCAGACAGGACGACGCATGTGGCGGCAAAAAGAAGCATGCCGACTAAATGAAAAAAAAAAACTTTAAAGGAACATGAACTACACAACGCAAAAGGAAGTTTAAGTACCTACCTGCACCTTTCATTTGAATTCTGTGCCTTTCTGTACCTTTAAACAAAGTTCCGTCTTACTACACTGCCGTGTGCTACGCATCATCACAGCTTATTCGCCTTGACGCGGAGTGAAATGGCTTCGTAATAAGCTCAGTGATAAATACCGGTATTCCCTTTCAACCTCACTGGTCAGCTATCTCCATAGACTGTAAGGGTGGTGTTCCTCACAAAGATCGTTAGGGAATACCTGCTGCGTTCTTGTTAATCTCTTTATACCATACAATGCGTGTATTGTTAAGAGGCAAATGAATGGCGAATACGTTACTTCCGAAAGGAATTGATTAGCGTAATAATGTGTCGGCGCACTTTCATACTTTCAATGTCGCTACTTGCTTTTACGTGCTTGATAAAGTGGAAGCTTTATTCGGTACGTTCGCACAATGGACGACGGAATGCATTTGTGAGGACTCTGTATTGCTTCGCAGGATCGGTATATCGTTTTGATAACTGCCGTTATCAAAGCGAAAGCTGTAGAAGATCTCCCAGGAACGAATTGCCGCCATAAAGTGCATGGCCAGACAAGTACGACAGCGTTGATCGGTAAGCAGCTTGCTTCTTCAGGGAGTTGTAAGGTATAACCCGGACATGACTGTAGGAATAGGACCGAGAAACGGCGTAGCTAAGAAATAACACTAACATTGAATATCTGCGCGTAGGTAGTTCACACTTGCGGTTACTCCTGGGAATGCTCCAAGTCCACGTCTGTCCAGAATTTTTGTCAGACGGAGTAGATGCACTGAAAATCTGGCCAGACAAAGGTATCTCGGGATTCCAGCAGTCAACCGCGCATGACAAGTACTTTCATGCTCGAAGAGAGACGAGATAAAGAACATTCCTGATCGCAAATGACTAATTGTGTTTAAGAGAGAATCGAAATTAAACTAAGCAGAGCTGTAAAGTGAGAAGTGGTGAGCTTTAGCGTGACCTTAATCGTCCTTGCCAAGTTGTCGTACGAGTTGCCGTAATTAATTCGAGATGAGGGGAAAAAAAAACTCGAAAACTTTCAAGGGGACATTGCGCGTTGCACAGCCACCAGACTTGGCACTTATCGTATACTTGATGCTGCGAGGAGGAATCGAATCCTTACAATGCCTCAATGAGAGAGCACGTATAGAGTTTCATTGCAAAGTTGTGCGTGGATAGAGTGCTTGTCACGTCATGCTGTGGTCCCGAAATTCGTGCATTGTGTTTATGTGCATACATAAACGAGCAGTCTTTATTACGCGTGGCACTCCCTATACCTGACAATGTGTGACATATGCTTCTCTACTGCCCTGCTTGAACCCCCTCCTGCTTAATCTCGTTATGTGTTTCGCGTGTGCTTCTAAAAAAAGAGTGTAGTCTCTTTCACCCGTTCTCGACCCTGTTATAGGAAAGCTATTAGCTCGGGCACCTCGCTATCTGCTCTGGGAACTCGAATATTTTGGCGATCCTGCTCTTCAACTACACTCTTGAGTTCTTTGTTCATTCACGATGCAGTGGGTGCAAGAGACGGCCGACGCTCGATCGTGAAGCCCCAACAGATCTGAAGCGTGTCAAGTCATGACGCGCGTACACGCAGGTGCCATTTCACGCCGACGATAATTTGGCGAGTCCCACGCCACCCCTTGGTGAACGCGGTAACTGTTGAGGGCCTGCTCGCCGCGCTCTCGGAGGGAACGCGAAATGGAGCAGCGTATTGTCGTGTGTCTGTCGAAACTTCAGTCTGAACGGCGGTCCGCAGGCATGCGCTGCTTTCCTTGACAGCTCGAACTTGCCATTTGCGCAATGTACGTTTATCGCAAGGTGTGAGAAAACTTTATCGCGCGTATCTCCTCTACTTGCGCTGCAGCTGAACTAACTATAGCTCAGTGCACCTCTCCTTTTCTCTCCTTTTGATTCTGCAGCCAGTGCGGCGGTGCAGAAAAAAAAGGGAAAGAGAGTGAAATCTGGAATCTCTCACTTATCAGTTGAAAATCTTCGAATGACGGGTCCTCGCAGAGCTTGTCCAGACAACCGTGCACTTTAGCAAAACTGAATTTTTTTTCAAAGCACGCCTACTTCAAAAAGTAAAACAGAAAAAGTGGCACTTCAGCGCTTTGAGAAAATTACCCCATCGACGGAAACCCAGGAGTTGAAGTGCTTCTCTTTACGCGAGCCGCCACTCTGAGCCGTAAGCAAGCACTGAATGACAACAAACGCTATCGCTGACGCCGGAATTAAGATGCTTCTTCAAAATAACCAGTTTCGTGCACGCACTAAACACTCGATTCACAGCAGCATTTAGGGACACTAAGGAATAAAAAGATTTTACGCGTATTAGTAGAATACTAATTCGCCATCCCGAAAACACCATTCTTACCACGAGACAAGCCGTAGCTTTAGCGAGAAAACAAAACGCGCGGAAATAAAGTGTGGGTGAAAGCGCCACGCTGAGATTCCCGCACCAAATGCCATGACGTCATAAATTTCGAAGGTGTCTATTGTGCCCTACATAGCTTCTAATTGATAAAGCTCATTGACATCTACAGGTGCCATAGACATAACACACAAAGTTTCAGAAAATTTTATTTAGCCAATATTGTGAAAAACCTCTAGCCAATGTCATAAATTTTTTGACGTCACGCTGGTATATTATGGCGTGAAATGTAAAAACGAAACTTGAACCTTGATTTGCTTCGTTGGTTATCAACTTATAACAGACAAATGTGCGGCGTTGGAGTTCTCCAAGTGCAGTTTATCAATCTAAACGCAGCCATTGTGCCTCTTTAGTGTTTCTTTAAGAAATGCATTTTTGGAGCCAGCTTTGCAGAAATTAGACCTTAAGGTCTTTTGATTTGTTGCCTCTTTTTCGTACAATTGAAGGCAGGAATTTCCCTAAAGTTTGACGTTTCGTCCCTATTGGCGTTCGCTGCGTCGCCCTGTGTTAAGCTGTTCGTCTCAAATTGGTTTTCCTTAAGGCTGAGCTTTATTCAAACAAACGACCGCGTTCCTTAAAGCGCCAAGATATTTCCTGTGTCAGTAAACTAAGCTTTGTTCCTTTTTCCTACGACAGATGAAAGAGGTGTCATGCGCCAACTAAAAATAACTAAAATAAAGCAATATATTTCATTAAAGTAAACTCAACGAGGTTGGTACGAGGCTGGAGGAAGGACCCCACGTGTGAACGGACAAATTTGAGGCGTTAAGTATAGCGAAACATAGAAGCAACGTTTCTGGCCCTGCGCTAAAATGAACACACAAAAAAATCACAAAGAGAGCTGGATGTCTCAAGATTAAATTAACTTTTTTCACCATTATAGAGATTTTTAAACTTGTATTTAGCTCTAAGGCTTTGTCTGCTCCAAGAAAATGGAGTTCGTTTTCTCGAGTCGCTATCAACTGGAAATTAACGCTACGAACGAACAACGCCATTATAAGAGGTACAGGATAGATTACTCGGTATAACGAGAAAAATTGTGTATTACAGCAATAGAAGTATCGCACACAGTGCTTGCGTAGCTTCGCCTGTCGACATTTCCGTAAGCTTTCTTTTTTTCATTTAGAAGATTGCTTTTCCATAAAAAAATGCACGGAGATAAAAAACGAAGTTTGCAGAATGTGTTAACAAGGAGTAACTAACTCTGTGTTTATTTCTCGCATCAGAGCAAACCAGAAAATTGCCCAACACGAGGAGGAAAGTGGAAAAGATTTTTATATCCGAAGCTCATGGTGGTGTTACGAATCGTTGTCGACTTATAGACTTGGTTTTTAAAATAAAGCTTAAACTAATGGCAGCAAGAAGCCAAGATGTACACAGCCGAATTTAGATGAAGGTAAAAAAATGAAATAAAATAGACTTCTGATTCACTCGAGTTGATCTCCATTAAATTCCCCCTTGCCCCGTCGTAATACAATCTTCTTTTTTTAAGCGTTTTCAACAAACGGCATAAAACGCATTAAAAACACGATCAAGTTATGTCGAAAGGTGTCCATAGGCAGGTAACGATGATATTCGTTACGTGCTCATGAACACCATTCAGCAGTTTCCGTGATTCACGTTTAAGTACGACGAGACAAACAAACGACAAAGGAAGAAGGTTGCAAGGGGGCACACGTATTACACACGGGTTGCAAAAACGCTCACAGGGAATGAGACAAAAAATTTTCACTCACCTATGACAGCTAATCCGTGCGGTGTGTTCGACGCGGCGGGCACACAAAGCTAGCGCCCAAATGTGCGCGTCAATCCGAAAAAAACGGTGCCGTCCAGTCACAAGCTCGGCCCTTCGTCCCGAGCAAAGCCTGCTTACTAAATCCGAACAGTGGCTCTCTCGGTTCGAAGGCTGTCGGACGAGTCTTGGACTATATTCACAATTCGCCGAAATAATCACTCGGTCGTCTCCTCAAGTCGCGCCGATGGCCCGTAGAGTTCGGCTGCTGACACTGTCTTCTTGTCCAACCTCGCGCCAATGGAAGGGACGCAAGCCGTCACTGCTGCTCTTGCGTCACCGTATGCCACTGAAGAAGCTGAAGGTCGTCTTGCGGTGAACAGTCTGTAGACCAAGTTGTTTTTTTCTTGCAGAAGTCGCGTGGTTTTGCGTCCAGAAAACAAGGTCGACAGTCGCTCCTCCGATGTCTTCTGGCGGGATGAAGCGACGCGCGCGTGGTCAGCCGCAGCGCTATGGCGAAAAGCTCACGGCCGGTCCGCTAAGGCCCGTCCACCTGAGCGAGTTCACCGCGAGCGTGCGAACGACGCCGAGTGCCGAGCGAAACTGGCCCCGTTTGCCTCTTGCCTCCGAGGGATGCAAGAGAAACCGGAGGATGGGGAGAGTGCAGGGAGCGGGAGAGGAGGCGTCCTCCTCTTAACGGGACTTGGGCGCTTCTCCTCCCCAGGCACCGTTATACAGGCTCCGCTCTCGCCGGCCGACGATTTCTCGGGACCGGTCTCCCCTCCTCGGTTGGCTGTCCAACTCTTTCTGCGCCCCCTCCTCGCGCATTCACTTGCACCGCAACCTGCGTGGCGGTGGTGCACGCCGAGTGTGGCATGCCCGGCTGCAGCGGCACGGCTTCTTCCTTGTCGGCCTGCTCTTTTGTCTTTGTCGCGTCCCGAATGCGGCACGCGGAGTTTTCTTTATGAGACCCCGAAGACAGTCTCGCGCCCTCCTGGCCCTTAACAGTGTTGTCGAGGCAGCGGCGGACTTCGTTGCCATGAGCGGGGGGACGACTTCAAAGATGGGGAGGGCGGTGCACGACGACCGAAAATAATTGCTCGAGCTAGGCGCAATACGCGCACGCTGCTCATTATGGCACGAGGGTGTTGTGGGAGAGGGCACTCGCAGAATTAGGCGCAGAGGCGGCAGCGTACCGTTGTATTGGAAAGCATCGCCACTAGTTGATTTCCTCATATTACTGCCACAAACCTGGATTAGCATGGTATAGCAGGCTCACCTTTCTGCAACTTTTATCGGATGACGCGCACGATAGCCACTTCATGCGTTTTTTTTATGATGAATAATTGGGTATCAGTTTTACCCTCGTATTCTAGAACGTCCCTTCACTCAACGCTTCACCTCCACTTCAGAAAGCCGATGGGAGCGCCGTCTCTAGGCACGGCAACTCACTGCATATCAGCGATAATCCGCTGCGATTCTTGAGTAGCGCAGCATTCTTTTCAGCCGAGCAGCGGCGCAGTGCTCCACTCTGTCAAGTGAAGGGTGAAAGTTGAGCCGAGGAGCGTTTCCGAATACGGGGGTTAGTTGCGTATACTTGAGCCAGGATGACACTGCACGTGATTTCGGTGATGAGCACATCACACTGCACGTGATTTTGGTGAAGTATACATACTAGCACGAGTAGAATGTTCCTTTGATCACGATCTAATATGTTGTTCAATCAATCCTGGAAGGACTAGAGAAAAGAAGAGAATAAAATGAGGGAAAGGCAGGGAGGTCAACCAGAAAATGGAGCATCCGGTTTGCTACCCTGCACTAGGGGAAGGGGGAAGAAAGATTGGAAGGACTAAGTACGGCAGTGGCATACGCAACGGTAGCATATGTGGCTACCCAGTCTCTATAACTTTGAGGCATTTTCTTCTTTTTTATAAAGATACGGTGAATTAATCATAAGCCTGTCTTACATTGTTGTTAATGTTGAGATGCACGAGCTATGTTATTTGGGTTCTGTTTCAAGCCCTGTAATCAGCACTTTCAGTCACTAACCTTAGCCCACTGCATGAACCTTAGAAATTTCTCCTCTAGGTGTCCGAGGACGGGGCACCACTTGTGGTCGCCGACAAGAGCTCTCGCCAATGGTGCCCCGTCCTCGGACTCCTGTGACCGTGTTTCATCTTCCTGTCTCTCTTCTGTCGTCGCTCGCTGTCCCCGCGCATCTCTCTCTCTCTCTCTCTCTCTCTCTACCTTTAATCCTATCCTTTTAATCCCTCCTTACCCTTATCCCTTGTGAGCTACTGTTGATGTGTCGCACCAGATGCAGACAGTTACGGGGCTCACTTTTCTCTTCTTTTCCCTGTTATAACCACAATCTCTCTGTCTAGGCAGCGTGCCACTTCGGTGCAAGGTTATTAACCTCCTCATCATATCTGCTTTAAAATACGCACAGCATTTGGCTCGTCGCTAGCCGCTGAGCGGCAACCCACTGGAATGCTTTAATAAACTCACATACAGACTTCTGCTTTTCTACCTATTTATTTCTTCGTATATTTATCATCGTCTTTTCAGACAGCCGGGAGGCTTTTCCAAGTAGTCGCGGAGTCATAAGATTCGGAAGTGGCAGATACGAACTACTCACAGACCCTTCAGAGAAAAAAATAAATTACTGACCAGCTCACTTTCCGAAGTTTCCGGAAAAAAGCTTACTTCTTAACGTCCGCAGAACGTTCTAGCGGTCAGAAAGAAGATTGCCGCCTGAAGACATCCTCGCAGCCACTTTCCGACGTGCCACTCTGCTTCTATTTCTTCTCGCGTTGCTTCTATGGAAGCGCCGAAGTAACGAAATAAAAGAAGAAACTGCGAAAAGAGGAAAAAACAAACAACCCTGAAGGGGACACCGGTACAAATCGAGGCGTCGTGCAAGCAAACAGGAAGAGAAGTGGTCGCGTGATCATCGCCGCCACCGGCGCTTTGCTTCGGGCCACGTGCCGCAGCAACTTCTCTCTCGCGAGCGGAGAGATGGAAACGTTCTCCGTCAAAGTCCTTCGAGAGGAAACGTCGATCGGCCCAGCCGAGTAGCCTCTCCTCGAGCTCGCTTCGGACGGCCCGAGAGCTTCTTCCGGTCAGCGGGACCGCCGGCCGCCCACACCAATCCGCGTACGACGGTCGCGTGTCCAGAAGACTTTGGCGGCTCTTATCGACGTCGCTCCAGGAATGAGCCCGGTGCTTGGAAAGCAAGCAGGCTGAACAAAAACTCCTCGCCCGAATCAATGAAAGCCACATAAGACGCTCGGCAGCGACGCGAAAGCTGTGAGGGTGGCAGCGGTGAGCCTCTTTCACATTTGCTTGCGAGACGACTCTCTTTTTCCGAAGAGTCGTCTCGCAAGCAAATGCTTACATCCTTGCTCATCGCGCCTGCGATGATCGAACTCGCTGGAGATGGATCAGCGTCTCTTTGCCTTGGCACTCGAACACGTTGGGAGTGTTGACGTCAAAACGAGACCAGCCGTGGGGGTGGTTCGATACGCTGTATACGCCCACTTCAAATGTCCAATCGTCTAACCTCGAGTAGGAGGTGAGAAATTCCCGGAGGTCGGACGTGGGATTTCGTCCGGCACACTCTGGGCTCACCGGCGGCTGGACCACTTAGCCAGGGACTGATGTGGCGTTCTGCGGCGTGCCAACCGCTTGTGTGTGAGAAGTTCGAAGGACAGCGCTCTCGCAGAAGCGCCCATTGAATCAGTGCCGACAACGGAACTGGCTGGACCCGCAAATCACCCACACGCAGTGGGGAAGACCACAAGTCACGCTACAGCGGAATGTGTACAATGAGGTGTATATTTTTTTTCTTACAATATAGCGCTTACATAACAAATCTGTAACTTCCTGCTAACTTACTTTCAAGATCAGCATTCATGTAAGATTCTTCACGGACAATCTGGTTTCGAAAAATGCTGTCTCTTTACTATCTTGTTTAAAGTTCTGCTAATCGACGTATTTGAATGAGGGCTAGTAATCGTATATATCACCGGAGTATTTCGTGAAGTCCAAATTACCACCGTCTTTTGATGTGGTACGTTGAGGGTCATCAAGCCTCACATACTGAGCAAAGGGTTGGTTTCCAGGAGACAGAGAGAACGAGAAGAAGGCCCAAATGAGGGAAAGAATGGAAAAGTAATGTGTAATGAAAACTTTTTTATGCATTTCCTTCAAACGTGGTGTATCGTGTTTGGGTGTCTATTTTTATATATGTATTTTCCTCTATCATCTTGAATTACTTGCCACTGGGTTCAATTCCTACGGATGCCATGCACCCAGCGTATTTTCTAGTGGGGAGAGAGATAATATGACTCGGCGCTTGGTTGTTTATGGACCCTCAACTGGACAGGCAGCCTCTCAATTTTCTCTCCTTTATCATTCTGATGCCCTTTGACCCGGCGCCGTGATTCCTTATATAGGTTACAGAAGTTGCATCCTTGCTAACCTCAAGCTATCCCTTCCCGGAGCTCAGGAACAGCCTACGGTGTCTTGTCAAGCGATCAAACAGACTATCTCATCCAGCACATCATAAAAATGACTCATTCGGTCCTCCTCTATCTAACTCTTTCTACTAAATCACAGTGGTAATTTAAGGATTACGTCCCACCGTGGTGGTCTAGTGGCTAAGGTACTCGGCTGCCGACCCGCAGGTCGCGGGATCAAATCCCGGCTGTGGCGGCTGCATTTCCGATGGAGGCGGAAATGTTGTAGGCCCATGTGCTCACATTTGGGTGCACGTTAAAAAACCCTCCGGGTGGTCGAATTTCCCGGAGCCCTCCACTACAGCGTCTCTCATAATCATATGGTGGTTTTGGGACTTTAAAACCCTCATATCAATTTAAGGATTAGTTGTTCTTTGTTAGATGCAATAATAATACCACCTGACAGAGTTAGTTCTATTAGTTTTTAATAACAATGTGTCTACCAAAGCAGTTTCACGGGATAATATTTTAAAAATAACCCCAGATAAATTTCTACCACTGTAGCCCTAAACCTCCAAAATGAAACTGGTGTATGCAGACAGCAGAACCAACGTAACTTAGATAAGAAACATTGTGGAATAGCTGAATACGTTGAAAATTTGACGCATAATTATGTGCCGACGAACCATGCTGGTGGATGTTCGAGGAGCCTGCTTGGCTGCTGACCCGAAGGTCACGTGTTCAATCCCGGCCGCGGTGGTCACATTACGATATAGACAAAATGTTAGAGGCCCAAGTATAGCGCGATGTCAGCGCGCTTTAAACACCAGAAGGTCAAAAGTTTTCGTAGCCCTCCACTACGGCGTCTCTCACAATCATACCGTGGTTATGGGACGTAAACCCCACATATTAGCAATATTAGTCCGAGGAGGCTGAGTCATCCTTGGGCAAAATTAACGCGATCGAGACAACGTAGTAAGCTACGTTGCTTTATAATAGAAGGCACGCACGACACGCCATTGCGCAATCACCGGCACCTGCAGAGAGCTGCAGAAGCCTCGCTGTACGCACGCGACACGCACAGTGCACTAAGTGGCTTGCCGCAATCCGATAGAAGCCTTGTAAAAGCTGCCTGAAATGATGAAGCGTCGGGCAATACCATGGTTACCGCCATTAACCGCTCAACACAGAAAGAGCCTAATCAGTGACGACGACAAAGTGCTGTACTAGCATGAAAGTACTTCGCTTCTCTTTAACATTCTATTACTAGCCAGGTTAGTGCACATGCCACAAGTAAATAAAGCACTGCCTCAAAAATACTTTGTGATGATATCAATAACGATTCACGTATGGTTTTCTTGTGTGTAGTTTCTTCACTTTTGACGGTTAAATTTTAACTACAGCTTTAATTGCCACTCGCCCAAAGTCAATCAGGGCAAGTTTACTAAAGGAATACACAAACGAATGAATACATTCTCAGCTTAACCATAAATTCCCACGAGAATCCGGGCATAACGCTCACTTTCAGTAACCTTCTAATCATTAAGAGAAGCTCCCAATAATGGTTGCGCTGACCTTAAATGTGTTGCGCGGATGAACGCGAGTAGATGGGTGTGATTCCTGGCAACGGCGGCCATATTTCGATCACTGGAAATTCAGGTGCACGTATTAAAGAGTTAGAAATGCAGACGAGCATAATCAAACTGGAATTTCTCGATTATGGCCTACCTCCTGCATCTGTTTTTGGACGAAGCTGAACTTTTCGCTCACGTGCAATATGAAATCTGCATTTTTCGCTTAGCTAACATGTCCACGAGAGCATGCTTGTCGTTAGACGGCATGCAAGGCAAACGTTGAACGGATATATTCAAGCGGTGAAATATTCACAGCAATATTTCAATAACACTGCTATATTACTGCTTTCTCATGCTTCCTTTCTTCTAGCAGGAAATAAACTGACAAGTAACTGTGCCACATGCTTATAACCTAATGTGCGTTCCATCACATTTTATTTACCCAATTTCTCTGTCGTGCTGTTCATAACAGTGCACCTCAGTGAAGGCAAAGTTTTTCGGGAGCTCTTAATTAGTGGCATGTTATGTTACGTAACTCTAGTTTTGAAAAATGCTTCCAGCCATAATGAGTTTATCGGGGATTAATAAATGTCACTGCGCAAAAAAATTACAGCACGCAAAATATAACAAAAAAGAAGAAACACCAACGGACAAAACTTGGTCGTCTCAGTTCGTTATTTTTAATCGCGCTTTAAAATGTCTGCTTGTGGCTTGTGTATTACAAACTCGCCTGAACGTTCATGTTATTTCATCGCTAAACTTAATCACAAGCTTAAGGGAGAGAGAGAGAGAATTATTTTAATGGGAAGCTGAAGAGGTTTGCCTGGTTTTTCACCTGACAGGCTACTCCAGTTGCCGGGTGATGGCACTGATATATACAAGACTAAACACACAACACATAATGATACATACACGCATAACAGTCACATAACACATTAAGTCACTCACACGAACTCCACTATTTACAACGTATTGTTCAAGCCTGTGGCCCATAAGAACTATAGCGCTTTTGTAAAGTCTAACGCACTGAAGGTGTTCTGCATGGGCCTAGAATACAAACTTAATTGCCATAGTACATCTGGCTGCGACACAGTATCGAATGCCAGAAAATACAATTTTGCGCACAGTTATATTACACTGACCAAAATTTTGTAACATTCACTTGATACAGGCGTTTTTCTTGATACAGGTGGGGGAAGATGTTTCTTTAATGTGACGTCTGACCACTACGCACACGGCTGCGGCCAAAGGGGGACACATCACCTCGGCTTACATACGCAGCTTATCGATATTTGCCGGTGTATAAGCAAAGAGCAATAAAAACACGCGCTTGTTATCGGCCCTTGATTTGGTAACTGGCGTGTATCAGTTTGCTTTTCGATCCCGGCTTCGACACGGCATGACAACGGAAGTGTGATCCTGTTCGTCTTTCGCGTGGCACGCGGTGTTTTCCCGACGCTCGGTCGACTGACAGTGGCTTGCGCGGTGGACCCTGCACCGTCGGCAAGCAGCCGGTTCCGACGCCACATCTTCAGCGCCAAAGAACTTTAAACTTCGAGCAGGTGTTGTAGTGCCTGGAATGGTCATAGGAATTCGACGACCGCCGATACACCACTGGCCGGATCGAAAGTTCCGAAGAAGTGCGAGTCTGGATGCTGTTGTACACCATCTGAAAAGTCACAAAAGGAGGAAGAAAGTTTGAGCGGAAAGACAGGGAGGTTAGCCAGTTCTTAGACCGGCTGGCTACCCTGTGCTGGGGAAAGGGGTGAGGGAATGAAAGATGTTAAAAAGAAATGTTGCGAAGAGAGGGAGAAATTACAAAAAAAATTGCGATGGAAGAAAGGCAACATCAAAGAGTATAAGACAATAAAGTTTGTCTCTGAGGCCAGTTGTACGCAAAAAGCGCAGCAAAGCTTTCAAAACCTTCTGGGCTGAGGATGGGCTCGGCCAATGACCCAGAATCCTTTGTTCTGACAAAGGCCGATCGTCTAGTCTATCCAGAGCTGCAGTGAGTTCTTGTCTTTGCGCGTTGAAATGGGTGCCCTCACACAGAAGGTGCGCGATGGTTTCTTCGCAACTGCAATAAGTGCATGTAGAAGAGCTGGCCATCCCAATGAGATGTTCTCCCTAGCGCTTGGCCTGTAGGAAGTGTGTAAAAACTGGACTATGTAGGCAACAAGAGCCCGGTGAAGCAGTTGAACAGTCCGTGACCACTCAGAATCACTAAATAGATCGCTGCGATTTTTCCGCATTACGCACGTGATCAGTGGTCCAGGACCGATTCGTTGTGAGAGTTGCATATGCCACAATTCGAAGTACTTCCAGATGCACTCGAGTCTTACTCGCGAAGCACTTGTGGAGGCTGAACTGAAGGTGTTTGTTTAGAGAAAGCAGCGGGAACAGCACGTACGGGGGACAACCACGACAACGTTTACCAAATTCCTAGTCACCTGCTCCGTAAAGATCAACAGGACTTGCAAAAGTGTCCATTTGCGGACGTTTGTACGATTCCACGCTGTCATTCGAAGTTCACCTCACGGCGAAAATCTTTACCATGAAGCTTTACCAGCATGCCAAATTGGCAGTTATCTTCCAAGGGTGACTTTGCTGCAGTTTTCAAGAAAAGTCCCCAAACCGTGAGTAGGAACTTTTGCATTACTTCCATAGCAATAATTGCTATTTTGTTGGCGTTGATTCAAAGGATAATTTAGTTGAAATAACTATAGACGGAGAATCACGGAGTGCTGTAGGATTGATTCCGAAGATCAAAGCACTGTTGTTAATCCCGATTTCTCTGGAGCTCATTCGAGGTTACTGCAGTAACGTGCAGTGTGGACGGGGGTAGTAGCATTCGCGGAAGAACGCCAGCGTCGTCATCTGAAGGGAACTTTTGGTGCGGACGTAGTTTTGAAGCATGTACACTGTATGCCGTAGAGTCGATGGACACTGTTCTCCAGGGGATTTGAGCCATTAAATCCCATGAAGTTGTGAAGTTTATTGCATTGTCAGACAAAGAGTCGGGGAAGTTATAATATATATATATATATGTCTCTCCGTTGTTCTCACGTCTTGGAACAATGTCTGCTGAGTACGCCATTATCTTACAGCCGAAAGCTGTGCCTTGCGGTATACGCACGCTTCGTCGTGCTTCCGTGACTGCTAGGCTGTGAAAATTGGACTACTCAAGATGTGAGAAAGAGAAATTATCGGAACCAGTTAAGTGTTGTGCGAACACCGAGGGAAATTGACAGTTCCATGGCAGTAGTTCACTACTTTAGTCGGACATTTTGTAGGCGATGTTTTCTGCTGGTAACAGAATGGTATAAGTTCCACCCCGGAATATATTCAGAAAAGCGTGGCCGAAACCTTGGACGGTCCTCAGGGTGTAATGTACGTAGTGGACGATTTTTGGTTTTTGGCACAATAAAAAAGAAACGTGACTGGAGGCTGCAACTATAGAGTTCCAAGGAAGCTTTCCGCGATGATTGTTTGCGTCTTGCGAAGTGGCATTTTTCAGGCTATAAATATGTAATTGATTAAATGGGTATCAAACGAGACCCTCGAATAGTGCGAGCAATAAGAGATGGTTGCTCCGTCAGCGGCACCGGAGGCTTGCTAGTTTTGTGGGCATGGTTGCTTATTTTGGGCATGGTGTGTGTGGGGGGGGGGGAGGGCTCGCATAGGAAATCATTGGTGAGACAAAAGCGTTGATGAAAAGGCGAAGTGACATTTTATGCGAGCACGATGGGGGCTACGGCAACGTAAGTGAATCAAATAATGAGTCGGCACGGGAGTATGATATACATCAAACCTGTGGCATAGATTCACGTTAGGTTATTTTCGCTTCTTGGGTTTCGCTGCCCGTTACCTCTCTCAGTCATGTATTGGGTGGAAAATAGGGTACCACTGGTTGACTTCACCGCTTTTCTTTCTTTTTTTTACCTGGTCTCATAAGAATATCAGCACTGTATAACATGTTCAGCATTGCTATGTGCACTGTCATTCAGCTTTATTTTGATTGGACACTCCATGAAATCTCCAGTGGAAGTAGAGTCATGCATTTGCGTATTCCTTACACTGTTTCAAGTGTGTTTGTTTTCTTTCAATTCGAGGAACTCCAGCCGGAATTTTGAATTATTATTATTATTATTATTATTATAATATTATTTTATTTGCATACATAGATACACAAGGACACAGAGAAAAGAGGGAGAGAGCAAGCTGGCAACTGCCACCTTAGGGGCACAACGCTTGCTCCCTCTTTTGGGAGGAGTGAATAAAGTGAATGGGAAAACAGCCGTGTGACTATGTTTAGGCGAATGATAAAAGAATCTCGAGTTGTCCAAATTAAGCACACGTGCCTTAAAACAGCGTGCCCCATAATCGTAACTCTACAATTTATTATTTCCCAAACAAGATCCTGAGATACAGCGCCTTTCAGCCACCAGGAAAGTGTCAGGACTGTTAATATTGCATCAGCAATGATAGTTATTTCAGCTGCGCAACACAACACGAGGGCGCTTTGATGCTATTCAAGTCAGAAGTTTGTCTTAAGTTAACAGACAAAACATTTTAATGCAACCTTTTATTACACCCTTCTATAAAAGATTGAAGGCATTCGTTTTGCGTCGATCTCAGCAATAGCGGTCGTATTTCGATGAAGATGAAACCCCATAGGCCTGTGTATTCTGCGAGATGCCAGTTGACGTTAGAGAACGCCAGATGGTCGAAATTTCCGCGCCGATCCATTATTGCGTGCATCAATTATATCGTGATTTTGGGGTATAAAACCCCAGATATTATTAGACGTCGTAAAGTTTCAGTGGTAACAGTGGTTCACGTGTCACGACGAAAAGCAAAATGTAACAATTTTTTCCCCAGTCTCTCACTGCCGTTATCAGCAGCGTCAAGTCAGCATGTGCGCATTGCGAATACAGGACACCAGCGAACGTAAAACTACGAGACGGCGCTTTGCGGGGATCACGTGTTCTATGTGATCTGAAGACGGAGCCCGAAAGTAAAATGCAGAGAAGAATGGAGAAAGAAAGAGACATAGATGGCGATACATTTCGCTTCGAAGTTTCTAAGAGCTGATGATGTTTATGCGGATTGCGCTCTATTTATGCACTCAGTACGAAAAGAAATTGAGGGCTACACCCGATATCTTCTCTTCTTTTTATATAGCAGCCCACTCGGAGAAACAGGAACAACCATCAGCGTTCGAAATGAAAGCTCCCATTTCACCGTCTTTCTGGAACATCGCGGATGCATTGCGTACTTCGCGCACGCATCTGAAAATCGAGCTTGTCCAAATGCAGATGCTATACCGCCAACTGCCAGGTGCGCAGAAAAGAACACGATTTCACCATCGAATCCTGAACACGACCAACGCATTTCGCAGCAGTCAAAGCGTCGCGCAAATTTTCCGGCAGTCATTGCGACATCGCTTCGCCTTACCGATTTTCGAGACTGTTGCTGTTGCAGCAACTACACACGTGTCATACGCGCGTACATTACCAGCTGGTAACGTATTGCGAATGGTAGATTAGTGGTAGCAAATGGCAGACCAAGTTAGCACAGGTACCCCCCCCCCCCCATCTTTCTTCATCTGCCCGGGTCCCTAAAGAAATTTGAATTTCCTCTGAATTCGAGGATGTCGTAAAGTGCATGCGTTGAAGTTTGCGCGCTCCTTACTCAAAGTATTCGCGGGAGACCATTCCGAAGAGATTTCGTATAACGCAAACATGAATGTGCCGTGAACGCTAAACTTTATAGGCGGTAGAAGTGGGCTGAAACGAAGGTCGATATCGATCGAAACAACGCCGAGTTCTCATCCGTAGCCTATTTACGAAGCAGGAATGACCCGAAATGAGAACGAACTGTACTATTTACTGCAGTTGAGATAGTTTTACACAAGGCAGCCAGACAAGTCGACGGTTGCGAAGCGGGCAGCCGTTGGTTCGAAGACACCGCAACGGTTTTTGCGAGCGTTATCTTGTCGAGCTATGTTCCATTAATAAGCGGGGCATGCTACACGGAAGAGCCATTGTGATCGGCGCGTGCGCAGTCTTACATAGCTATATTATAGTGTGATGTGAGGGACCATTTGAGCAGTACTAAGCATCACTTTCAGTGAAGTTAAAATAGCGTGAAACGTACACGTCACCCCCCCCCCTCCCCTCCAACCAAAAAACGAGAGGGTCTCTTCATCAGTCCACGGCCATGCTTGTCTTATGTAAGTCTTGCTTCGTTTATTTTGGGAATAGAGGTTCCGACTGCAGAGCTGCAAATAAAGAGAAATTACAGAAGTTCAGAAGAAACGATGCACCGAAAGCATACAAATAAATCATAAAGGTTGCAATATGGAAGTGCACATAGCATGGATTTTACAGCGCTACAGACAAATTACAAATAGCCCGAAAGTCTAAATTCGGGCTGTATACAACTCGCTTCCAGGCGCGAGTGATCCTAGTGAGATAAAATTTACCGTTTGCGCAGCACTACAACCACGCGACTTCAGAATAAACAGCTTATGCACATATAGGAGGTATTACTGAGGAATATTCGCGTATCGATAAATTTCCGAAATTCCGCAAGTACACGAAGTCGATTCAGAAACAACATTGCACCTTCCCATTTATATTTTAAAAAATTTTCTGCATGCTTATGACGTGAGCCTCCGCTATGCTATTTCTTACATTTCTTAGTTTTCTTGCGTGTTTTTATGGTATAGGGTGGGCGACTGAGCCCGTGTCTTCTACGGAGATCAATGGAGCTGTGCGGGAGCGGCGTCTGTGCGAGTGCTTGGGCTGGAGCTCGCTTTCCAGTGCGGCGTGAAATGAGCTTTTCTAAGCGCCGAAATAATGCTTCCTCATAGCTGCCCATACATCTTCATCTTCAGGAGGTTTTCTTCGTCGTTGGCTGTGGGGACTCGGCCTGTGTGTGATGTCAGTTTGGTGTGTGGTCTCTTCGCCGCGTCCTCACTGAGATGGTGAGACGTAAGAAAATTCGCGTTAACTGTGGTGTATGTACAGGACGTCCCAATTATCACGCATCATAAGTACAAAAAGAGAGAGGCATGGCTATGCGAGAAGCAAACCTAGTAGATATGGTTCCTGGTAGACTGGAGTAGCCACTACTACTTCTTTTTAATGGCGTTTGACTTATTAGTATAATTACATTTGAAACTCGACAAGCACTCAATGTAATTACTGAAATATCAGTTATGGATAGGTAGGCAAGCTCAAATGATATCTAACTGTGCCATTTTCAACAATACTTATTGCAAAAAAATCGAAAGTAGGGCTAGTTAGATATGCATGGTATAAGTGCCCATTCAAGTGCACGAATAAGCAGAAAGAAAGAGAGGACAAGCGCTTTCCGTACTTATTCCGAGCCCATTTTTGCGGCTGATAAACAAAGCCCGCGAAGTATGAAAGAGCAATGTCTTTGCCAGTTGTCCGTATATAGCCAGAGACAGAGTTGCGCACTTTGGCAAGGGTATGAGTCGGGTGCCAGCAGCATTCGTCTCAATCGTGCAGGGATTCGTTCCACTCGATCACAGACGACTTTTCTCCTTAATAACGCGGCCTGCAGTGCTGTTCAGATTAAAACTTGAGTTTGTTGATTGATTGATTGATTGATTGATTGATATGTGGGGTTTAACGTCCCAAAACCACCAGATTATTATGAGAGACGCCGCAGTGGAGGGCTCCGGAAATTTCGACCACCTGGGGTTCTTTAACGTGCACCCAAATCTGAACACACGAGACGTGAATCTGTAAGGCGAAAGAAACGCGTTTCTCTGGCCTTGAACTGGCAGATAGGGAGCGATCAAATTTTAAATTTATTTCTCTATTATTTTCTTGATACTGGCTACCTCGAAGTGAGCCTCTATGAAGGCGCTGGTTCCTGATTGTGCCCAACATTCTGGTCGCGTGCTTGTTTTCATATTTCGCGAGCTTTCCTTATCAACCAAAAAAAAAAAGAGCGTGCAATTAGGGCTTTGTTTAAAATAGTACAGTTAGATGCCATTTGAAGATGGACACACGTGCTTCATTGACATTTTGATTAATGAGGTGCGTACTTGTCGAGTTATAAATATAATTATGACAAAATATTGAACTGCATTAGAGGGATCAACAACTGATTTTCTTCGACGCAGTTTTTTCCGGCGCGACAGAAAACTTACCGTACTTCGTGTTCGTAGTTGCAGTAGTTATTCCCAATAGCACGTAGTCATTTTATAAGCACTATTTTACGATCTGAAAGGCTCTGAACACGGATCTGCCCTTTCATCTAGCAATGCCGAGAATCGATAGCGATGCCGGTGGCCTTTCTGGCGACTTGTGCATGCTGTCGTTGTTCTTATTTCGCAGGAGTTCCTGAAATTATGTTTAACCACATTTATTCTGAGCTGTAAAGCTATTCTTGAAACTAACAAGCCGTTACAATGAGACGATGTGGCTTTATACTGCAGCTTCTCTGTATTTGTACCGCGTTGAGTGCGCATGCACCCAAGGTTGTTGCGCCTGTGTCGTGGATGGCTTGTCCCATCGTCGTTACTCTCTCGACATACGAGCCAAGCCAAGTCACCAAGAACGTCACTGCGCTTGTGTACGACCGCGTGGAGTAGCAGCGCGGCAACGATAGTAGTAACGATACTGCCGCTGGCCCTGGTTGCTATCGAACAAACTACAATGTGCCGGTGCACGAAATCCATGGATATAAGCTGTACGCAGTTCCAACATCACGCAGAAGGCTGAAGCCACTCAAGGTGCACTGACGAGCGTCGGATCATTAGGTCACGCGGAGGCAGGGCTAATTTAATGCATACTGCTAACGCAAGCTTATACGCAAATTTTTATAGAATATATCGTTTGCTATAAAAAATCAAACCATATTTCAGTACTGACAAGTAAATTGTTGGCTGCGTACATTAACACATGGTCCCGTGACAGGGCATTTCGGATAGTTTTTGTCACCAGAAACTCCACTGACCATTCTTCGCAATTTTCAATGAAGAAATAAAAATATGAACCCATGCCTCACGAGATAAACAGGGTCGGTTTGAGTCACTATGAGGGGCAATCTTTCCATTTGTGCAGTTATCTCATTTCACGTTCTGGGCAGTTGTCGGTCCCTTTAACAAAAAAAAGTAGTGGCAACTCCAGTGCACCAGGAATAATATGCAGGAGGCTTGCTCCGAGCTAAGATCTCCCTGCTTTTTTTTAAAGCTGTCCGGCGCCATAGTTGGAAGACCCCGTATATGAGGAACCAGCACGGAAGTTTCCACAGCTACCCAGATGGTCAAAGCGTACACTTCTCAGCTGCTCCCGGGCACGAGAGTGGCTAGCCAATATATATTGGGTGGGCGCTCAGCGCCCCGACAAAACCAATTGATTGATATGTTGGGTTTAACGTCCCAAAACCACTCCATGGTTATGAGAGACGCCGTAGTGGAGGGCTCCGGAAATTTAGACCACCTGGGGTTCTTTAACGTGCGCCCAAATCTGAGCACACGGGCCTACAACATTTCCGCCTCCATCGGAAATGCAGCCGCCGCAGCCGGGATTCGAAACCCGCGCCCTGCGGGTCAGCAGCCGAGTACCTTAGCCACTAGACCACCGCGGGCGGGGCCCCGACAAAACCAAAGGGTGCTGGCGATACTGCGGCGTATTCAAGTGCAACAATATGTAGAAAGAGGGAAGACGTATCCGTCTACGTTTTTCCTTAGTAATCATATCAATAGGAGAGGAGGCTGCGTTGGATCCAAGCGGTCAGGCTATAGCCAACGTCTGGCGAACCAAGTATGTTCTCCTCTCGCTCTTCTGTCTACTGGTGTCGAGCTGGTTCCCAAACCGAAGGACGCTTGTCTGCTATATTTATTGGATTATGACGACGGCCACCAGTGTTAACCTGGGGCCAAACAGTCAATTTAAACAGTGTTTTGCCGGAAATAAAACGAGTGTCTTATGCAGCACTCGGCATAAGTAATAGTTTTTTTTATCTGGCCCGCTGAGCGTTGATTCGTGCACCCCAAGACAAATAAAGTTTCTCATGCATTCATTCATCTGCCCACCATCACCAAACTCCATCTGATGCCACCACGTCAAGTTAATAATACGATAGGCAGGTAGTCTATATTATTTGTAAACAGTTACTTATAAAGGAAAGCTGCCTTGTCCACAAGATTTGTGCGGCGGCCCGTTCACGTATACGCCTCTGAGCTGTTATAAAAGATATTTTCGCGGTGAATACCCGATGATGGGATGCCTCTTTTTTAGTTGATTTGTGGTAGAGACAGGGTTCTTGAACAAAGCAGTGCACTACTCGAAGCGTGGATTTCTGGAGTCAGTCGATGTGGTAAGCTTATTTTTCGGTGGCTTCCGTGGCTAAGTAACATTGGAATTTGTGCCTAAATTGGTAGAGAATGATCAAATGTCTTCAATTTTTACTCGTCGTTGAGTCCGCCTAACGCACAGTTTTAGTTTTTCCGCTTGTCTACGTGTCTGCTTGAAATAGAGGTTCATCGATAATTGCTAGACTTTCATGTGCCAAACAATACATCATTATGATTGATTTGTGGGGTTTAACGTCCCAAAACCACGCTATGATTATGAGAGACGCCGTAGTGGAGGGCTCCGGAAATTTCGACCACCTGGGGTTCTTTAACGTGCGCCCAAATCTGAGCACACGGGCCTACAACATTTCCGCCTCCATCGGAAATGCAGCCGCCACAGCCGGGATTCGATCCCGCGACCTGCAGGCCAGCAGCCGAGTACGACATCATTATGAGGAAGGCTGCAGTGTTGATATGAGGATTAATGGTGACCACTTAAATGCGTACATATATCTTCGTTCAAGGTGTTCTTTGTATTCCACCCCATTGAAGCGCGGCCGCCGTGGTCGGGAATCTATATCCCGTGCCCTCAGCATAACAGCGCAATACCACACGTGCTATGATGCCACGGTGGTTTGCTTCATCAACGTACCCATTCGCACATACCCCGGATAGGGCGTACATACGATGCCAGAAAAAGAAACAGACGCAGCTACCACTTCCTCTGTTTTATGTTTGTTTTGTTTTACTACAGATGTGGGCAGCGGGCTGACGTCGCAACACGGACTTATAAATGGGAGCATGTCAGCCTGTTTTAGCTTAACAAAAAAACCTGGCACGTAACCAGAAAATGAGGATGAGGTGGTCGCCATCACGGCGCAGCGCTGTCCCTCGATGCCATATGCACAGAGGCAGTCCGCTTTGCAGGGCTTCTCTCCGTTTTTAGCGATTTCATGCTGATAGTAGCGTTCGGACAACGTTATTTTTCTAAGCAACAGTTCAGTATTACTGGTGAAATGACTTTTCGAGCTATTCGTTTTGAAATGAAGCACGGCAACTGCACAGGCGCGTGCTCTCAGCGTGGTACACAGCGGCCGGTCGTCTGGGCGCGAGCAGCTGAGTTGTGTTGCGACTCTCCACCAGGTGCACTTTTTCGGCGTGCCACCTATCGAGCGCTTGTCTCCCACAGCATGTTTGGCGGGGGTTTCTGGAAGAATACGTCCGAAAATAATAAAAAGTTGTCAAAAATGAAAAAAAAAATTTCAACTCAACCTTTGCAATTACCTTTTCGGTAGCAGCGGACACCATCAGAGGATTTAACAGATAAATTACGGCAATGATTATAAACATTAAATTGGTTGACTTTTTAATTCCAGGGACTAGACGGGCTGGTCGAATGAGAGTATTGGAGCCCCTCTCGTGACGAGCCCGTTGCCACTTTAATATTACCAAAAAAAAGGGACCTCTGGTTGGATTTCATCACTCCTTAATAATTACCCAATTGAGTGACGAAAGCGAAACCGAAGCGTCGATAAGTGCAACTGGAAGACAGCCAGATTGATGTCGCTGTTTGCGGCATCGATTGCAGTGGTGTAAGTTATGAGTTAGTTAACCTATTTGCAATTGTTGCGACCGGGGTTTCCAGACACCGGGGGTCCGGGATGAAGTTGTCGAGGCAGGAGGAAGAGAGACTGGAAGAGGGTTTATTTACAATATATACATTGCGAACTCCCTACACGGTGAGCCCTCAACGTGGCAGGCCTCTACATGACTCCTAACATAGCGCTCCATGGTGCCTGGTTCTACATGGTTCTGCTCGGTTCTGCTCTGTTCTGCCTGGTTCTCTTCTCGAAAAAAAGCACACCGAATGAGCCGTGGGGGCTCATTATAAAGGGTCTGTCCTCCCCAGATCCCTAGATCGGGGACCGCGTACAGAGGGCACCGTCCAACCACGGATCACACATTACCCGCGAGGGTGACGAGCACGCACGGTCCACGTGAACGTTCAAAATTGAAGCGTGGTCACTGCACGGCCATGTGGCACGAACGTGGCTCCTCCTCGTCAAGGGGTGTCGCTGGGCGAGGGGTCTGAAGTTGATGACTGCATCCATCGAAAGGGCCGCCGTAAACAAGCTTCAAATGGTCGCCGAACGACTCGTTCAATTAGCGGGACGATTTCCGGCCGCCGCCGCCGCCGTCATCTTCCAAAGAAGAAGCTGCACTTGTGGTCTCCCGAACTGCTCACGGTGTCGTGGCGGCAAGACGCCGCACCCTCCGGCCAGGGGGGAACAATACATGGCGGACACAGGCCGCCAACCCGTTTGGCGACTAAAAAGGAACATCAAAAGGAACGCCGATCCATTGTCAGACCTGGCGCCGGTCCTAACAGTAGGCAGCCGGTCGTTCGGTTTTGGTTTGAAGATTAAGGAGCGCCGCTCCCTCTTCAGCTCCGGCGCCGGTCACAACAGCTCGTCCGCCGGCGGGAGAAGCGACCTGAGGGTGACCAGCTGCACAGGTTGCTCGAAGTGTCGCTGTGTAGTGCTGTCTTCCAGGCCACTGCTGATGACGCTTCAGCCAAGGGACTCTTTCCCTCTCGTTCCTTGTGGCTCCCCTCTGGGAAAAGCATTCATACACACCACCACAGGCACGGGAGAGCACCCTGCCCGCACTGAGACACGTCGAGTCCGACAAATTATCCAAAAGCAACCTTACGTAAGCAGTATTACCAAACACAAAGCAGCAATCGGGACGTTTCTCTGAGGTTTCACCAAAACTCCTAATCCCGATCCGATAATATCTTCCCATCAAACTGCTTTCAAGAAAACTAATTGGTCAAGTGATGCGCTCACCGTGGCATACCCGAGTGCCTGCGTGAGTAATCCGCCGTAACCCACCAGGTATCATACTCATAAAATGAAGCATTTTACTTCACGCTATCTTTTAGTTCCCCGAAATTTAGTGCCGCCAAAGCCAGTCGTCAATTCCTCTTGAGAAGACGAAAGCATAACTGCCGTGCTGCACCTGCATTAGGAACCTCTTTATTATACATCCGCAAACGCACATCAAGTGCGCCTGCCTGGAGGAGATACCACCTAACCGTTCCCTTGCTGTTGCCACTTTCACAAAGCATACATATAAACTCACGAGCTAGCTTTTCTTACACCACCCGGACACATGCGAACAAAACATTAAATGAACAACAAAAAAATTTTCGCATGAATCCTGAAAAATCTCGCAAGCAATAACTTTGCGTCTCTACGCTCAGTCATATTAGTTCATAACGTTGCTCCTGCTTCATTACACGTATCTACCATGACGCAGGCTCCTATGCGTGTCGTTTATGCAATCGCACAACGCTTACCTTAGCTAAACGTACAACGCCCAAGAAAAGAACAAAACCAAAAAATGTGTTACCTAAACACTATTTGGTAGACGAGATTCTTAAAAAACACATTAAAATCCAAAACAACTAAACAGTCAAAA
>WOVY01009722.1:112500-123535 GCA_013436015.1 Rhipicephalus annulatus | reverse complement strand
CGCACGGTCCACGTGAACGTTCAAAATTGAGCGTGGTCACTGCACGGCCATGTGGCAACGAACGTGGCTCCTCCTCGTCAAGGGGTGTCGCTGGGCGAGGGGTCTGAAGTTGATGACTGCATCCATCGAAAGGGCCGCCGTAAACAGCTTCAAATGGTCGCCGAACGACTCGTTCAATTAGCGGGACGATTTCCGGCCGCCGCCGCCGCCGTCATCTTCCAAAGAAGAAGCTGCACTTGTGGTCTCCCGAACTGCTCACGGTGTCGTGGCGGCAAGCCGCCGCACCCTCCGGCCAGGGGGGAACAATACATGGCGGACACAGGCCGCCAACCCGTTTGGCGACTAAAAAGGAACATCAAAAGGAACGCCGATCCACTGTCAGACCTGGCGCCGGTCCTAACAGTAGGCAGCCGGTCGTCGGTTTGGTTTGAAGATTAAAGGAGCGCCGCTCCCTCTTCAGCTCCGGCGCCGGTCACAACAGCTCGTCCGCCGGCGGGAGAAGCGACCTGAGGGTGACCAGGCTGCACAGGTTGCTCGAAGTGTCGCTGTGTAGTGCTGTCTTCCAGGCCACTGCTGATGACGCTCAGCCAAGGACTCTTTCCCTCTCGTTCCTTGTGGCTCCCCTCTGGGAAAAGCATTCATACACACCACCACAGGCACGGGAGAGCACCCTGCCCGCACTGAGACACGTCGAGTCCGACAAATTATCCAAAAGCAACCTTACGTAAGCAGTATTACCAAACACAAAGCAGCAATCGGGACGTTTCTCTGAGGTTTCACCAAAACTCCTAATCCCGATCCGATAATAATCTTCCCATCAAACTGCTTTCAAGAAAACTAATGGTCAAGTGATGCGCTCACCGTGGCATACCCGAGTGCCTGCGTGAGTAATCCGCCGTAACCCACCAGGTATCATACTCATAAAATGAAGCATTTTACTTCACGCTATCTTTTAGTTCCCGAAATTTAGTGCCGCCAAAGCCAGTCGTCAATTCCTCTTGAGAAGACGAAAGCATAACTGCCGTGCTGCACCTGCATTAGGAACCTCTTTATTATACATCCGCAAACGCACATCACAGTGCGCCTGCCTGGAGGAGATACCACCTAACCGTTCCCTTGCTGTTGCCACTTTCACAAAGCATACATATAAACTCACGAGCTAGCTTTTCTTACACACCGGACACATGCGAACAAAACATTAAATGAACAACAAAAAAAGTTTCGCATGAATCCTGAAAAATCTCGCAAGCAATAACTTTGCGTCTCTACGCTCAGTCATAATTAGTTCATAACGTTGCTCCTGCTCATTTACACGTATCTACCATGACGCAGGCTCCTATGCGTGTCGTTTATGCAATCGCACAACGCTTACCTTAGCTAAACGTACAACGCCCAAGAAATGAACAAAACCAAAAAATGTGTTACCTAAACACTATTTGGTAGACGAGATTCTTAAAAAACCACATTAAAATCCAAAACAACTTAAACAGTCAAAAGCAAATTTCAAAACAAAATAAATCCACTAATGACCATCGTCAAAAGCTCACGGATGTCTACTCCTTTTTGGGACTAACGCGCGGTGTCGCGTCCTGTGGGTCTTTTTAGGCGAACGGGAAATGGAACAATGGCAAAACCCATTCGCTTCGCCTCCGACCCCCGCAAAGCTCTGCGCTGACAACCTGCGTTCTTACTCTCGCTGAGTACCTCGCACTCCCGCAGTCCATCAAACATGCCGTCGATAGAGCGACGAAAGGGTCTGCCTTTCTACCCAACGTGCTTTTTTTTTTTTCGTTTTGTCCGGCGGCTCGGACGCATACAAACCAACTCCGGTGCCGATGACAAACGCCTAATTCTGTACGCTCTAATGCGTGTCACTATCCTTCCAATAGATCTATACAACGCATATAGGCTACCAAAATGATAGAGCGCTAACGAAAACAAAGTACAAACGAGTTATTTACAAAATCACAAAAACAAACAAAATGTTCCTTTCAACAGTCCCGAGTCGACGTTTTCCGAGAGGCTAACAGCTGTTCGCAACAACTCTGAGTCGAACTCGCGGTGGTCGCGCCCGGAACGATTTTCTCGAGAAGCGGGGTCTACAACACGCGTCAATCGCCCTGCTACCGAACCCCGCGACGTTCCTCGAAGCCGACTTGCTGTCGCTTCCTGCCCCTCGAAAACCACCGACTCTTTTGCCCCGCACCCCGTCCAATGCACCGCGAGAACAACGGAAGGGTCTCTTGCCCCTCGACCACTTACGCACACAATGCGCTTCTCTTTTCTTTGTTCTCTGGCCGCTTGGACGCTTGCGATACGGCAACTTTCTTGAAATTTCGCTCCGCCATTTGAATACATTCCTCAAACGCGTCGCGATTTTTGCCTGCCTGTTTTTACGGCGCTTTCTCCGTTTTGCACGTCTCTTGGTGCCGTCTACGGAGCCTTTCGCCCATCTCTGATGCTCACCAGCACCCACATGCTCATCTGATTTTTCGCGCGGACTGTCTGGATAATTGCCTAGCAATCTATCCTTCAAACACTGCCGCGTACGATGCGCTTTTCTTTTCCGGCGGTTCGGACGCATACGATACAGACCCGTCAGAGATGACAACGGCACTTTTCTCGCGATTTTACCACGCCGTTTGAAACCCTTACTCAAACGCGTTGTGCTCATCTCGAGCTTTGCCTTTTTGTTGCCCTTCGGACGCTTTCTCCCCTGTGCACGCTTCTTTGTGCGGACCTGGGAGCCTTTCGTCCTACTCTGACGTTCTTCATCACCGATATGCTCCTCCGCCATCTCGCGCGCCCAGTCCTGATGATTGCCTATCAGTTCATCGTTAGACCGCGGCCGCGTAGATTGCGCACTTCTGTTCCTTACTCTCCGGCCGCTCAGACGCATGCGATTTAAGCCAGTCAGAGAAGACAACGGGCCTTTTCTCGCAAATCCGCCACGCCGTTTGAAGGTCCTCGTCAAACGCGCCGCGCTGATCGCGAGCCTTGCCGCGCTTCTGTTTTTCGGACGCTTTCTCCGTTTGGCACATTCCTTGGTGCCAAACCTGGAGCCTTTCGTCCGCCTCTGACGCTCATCAACATGGTCTACAGGGCTGCAAGGTTCGATGGAACACTCTGTTAATCTTAACTTCGTTTCCACCACCACGGAACCCTCACACCCTGCTGTGACCGCGAGCTCTTTTCCCTCAGAATGGGTTAAAACCTGTTCCATTCCCTTACAGGCACTAGCCTTCTCTTTGGCCTCAAACGGCACCGCCGCTATATCTACAGATATCAGACCCGCAGCACTCTCTTCGGCCCTAAACGGCACCGCTGCTGAAACGCACCGTTCGTGCGGTACATCTGCAAATTTCTGACCTGTAGCCCTCTCTTCGCCTTAATCGGCACCGCCGCTACGTCGCACCGTTCGTGCACTTCATCTACAGATGTCTGACCTGTAGCCTTCGCTTCGGTCTCAAATGGCACCGCCGCTACATCGCACCGTTCGTGCGCTACATCTATGGGTTGACCACTCTGCTGCAATGCCACCAATTCACAATTAAGCCTTTCTATCTCTTCATCTAATTCCTGCATCCTTTTTATATGTTCTTCATGCCTGCGCTCAGCTTCCAATTCCTCCTGGCGCCATCTTTCCTTTCTTTGCGCCCTTTGTACTTCCTCCTCCTGGTCCAATAAGTACATATTCCCGAAGTGCTCGATTTCCTCATTGTCACTATTGCTTTCGAGAATCACTTCGCGGAGTTTAGAAGCAGGCATATCATCATTAAAATCTAGCTCCAGATCCCAACACAGGTTCAGCAGGTCCTCTCTTGTCAATCTCGTAAGATCCATGGCGACTACTTTGCTTTGGCTCAGCTGTGACAAAACACAAACCCACCAGCGTTTCAATTCTGGGTCTAGAGAAATTGAAGCCTGGCAAATCTCACAGCGGAGACCACAAGCTTAAGCACCCAAGTAGCACTACGTGGCCAACATCCCTCTCTACTTTTTCTTGTTAATTTTTCCCTCCTGCTTTTTACAACATCCTAAAATTTAACCCGCAACGTACCCTTAGAAATTTTGAAACATTACCACTTGTTCCTATTGAATCATCTAAGCTTTCCTGCTTTAGCGTACTTGCTCAGATAATCATCCAGTGCTGCCCTGTGCTGAGATAACAACCACAGTGGCCAGGCAGTTGTTGGTTATATCTATCTTTTAACGAATCTAGGCTAAAAGACTCGATATATCTCAAGCACAAAGCCAGGCACTCACCCCATTACGTGCGGTGGTGGTACGCTGCTTCGATCCCGCCGAGTTCCAGGGCTTTCGGCTGGCCTCCGGTACATGTCGCTCTCCGTCGCAGACTCGTATCCCACCGCTGCCAACCAGCTGTTGCGACCGGGGTTTCCAGACACCGGAGGTCCGGGATGAAGTTGTCGAGGCAGGAGGAAGAGAGACTTGAAGAGGGTTTATTTACAATATATACATTGCGAACTCCCTACACGGTGAGCCCTCAAACGTGGCAGGCCTCTACATGACTCCTAACATAGCGCTCCATGGTGCTTGGTTCTACATGGTTCTGCTCGGTTCTGCTCTGTTCTGCCTGGTTCTCTTCTCGAAAAAAAAGCACACCGAATGAGCCGTGGGGGCTCATTATAAAGGGT
The DNA here is from genome assembly GCA_013436015.1 of Rhipicephalus annulatus. Taxonomy (NCBI): domain Eukaryota; kingdom Metazoa; phylum Arthropoda; class Arachnida; order Ixodida; family Ixodidae; genus Rhipicephalus; species Rhipicephalus annulatus. The sequence continues at coordinate 118,877 of WOVY01009722.1, read as the reverse complement.
CTGTCCTCCCCAGATCCCTAGATCGGGGACCGCGTACAGAGGGCACCGTCCAACCACGGATCACACATTACCCGCGAGGGTGACGAGCACGCACGGTCCACGTGAACGTTCAAAATTGAAGCGTGGTCACTGCACGGCCATGTGGCACGAACGTGGCTCCTCCTCGTCAAGGGGTGTCGCTGGGCGAGGGGTCTGAAGTTGATGACTGCATCCATCGAAAGGGCCGCCGTAAACAAGCTTCAAATGGTCGCCGAACGACTCGTTCAATTAGCGGGACGATTTCCGGCCGCCGCCGCCGCCGTCATCTTCCAAAGAAGAAGCTGCACTTGTGGTCTCCCGAACTGCTCACGGTGTCGTGGCGGCAAGACGCCGCACCCTCCGGCCAGGGGGGAACAATACATGGCGGACACAGGCCGCCAACCCGTTTGGCGACTAAAAAGGAACATCAAAAGGAACGCCGATCCACTGTCAGACCTGGCGCCGGTCCTAACAGTAGGCAGCCGGTCGTTCGGTTTGGTTTGAAGATTAAAGGAGCGCCGCTCCCTCTTCAGCTCCGGCGCCGGTCACAACAGGGCACGTAAACCACGTAAGCGCTATTTCGCTAAACTATAAGACGCTGCCTGCAAAGAACGTTTGCTGCACGGTAGCGTCATTCTCTTAACCTACGCTATCACGCTAACGCTAAACTATAGCTGTCTAATACCAACGGGAGAGGCAATGGCGTCAAGACCCCGCAGCGATGGAAGGTGGTATGCCAGCAGCGACGTGCCCGTCTCGTCTCTGTGATTGTCTGCAGCTTAACTTGAACTTCTCGGCGCCAATAATCAACGTAGAAACAACCTACAATCATCTAGTTCAAACCTAGCAACAACCTGTAAGCAGCCTATAGAACCTGCATCCCCTAAACAAACCTGAAAGAATCCAAGTTATAGTCTTCAAAATCGGCCAATTTCACTGTTTCCAGCCTTGAGCAGCTTAGTGCAAACTTTGCCTTTACTTCTTTTTCGTATTTCGGTTCAATCGATGTCTCGCCTTGCTCGAACACACCGGCATGGTGTCACGAAAAAAATGTTCCTTCTACCGAGCTCGTTATATCTACCGGGCTTACATCAGGCCAGATGATGTTCTCCCGCAAGAAACCAAATGACGGGAGTCAACCACGTCAAGTCGGGGAGAAAAAATTTGGGAAAAAAGAGAATGCATGCAATGCAACAACGATGATTACTCACTGTGTTGGCAAATAAAGTTGAGTGGGTGGTCGCAGTTCGTGTCCGACCACAGCCATCCACGGTTGCCGTCAAAGCGAGAGCAGTTGTTCTCCGGGGCTGAGCTGGTGGGAGAGTTCCAGAAGGAGATGGTCACCTCACGACCGTTGATCCAGCGCCAGTTGGTCGGGTCACGTGGGTCTCTGCAATGATAGCCAGGAAGAAAAAGATTCATGCAAAGCAGAGTTCAGTATACGTAGTATATCTAGCCACGCCCGTTTAGAAAAGAACGGTCAGGAAATCTCCGAGAAATATAGGGTAATGTTCACAAACGACCCGTTTGCTCTCTTATTTGTATGACCGGTGAGAACGTCTTGTATAGGGGTGATCGGAACTGTGACAATAATAAAAGGACCAACAACTGCCCAGAATATGCAATGAATTGACTGCACGAATCGAAAGATTGTGCCTCATTGTAAATAAAATCAACCGTGTGTTCGGGAAAAGTGTAGTCGCCCCGCCGCTGTGGTCTGTGGTCTAGTGAATAAGGTACTCGGCTGTTGACCCACAGGTCACGGGATCGAATCCCAGCTGCGGCGGTTGCATTTCCGATGGAGGCGAAAATGTTGTAGACCCGTGTGCTCAGATTTGGGTGCACGTTAAAGAATCCCAGGTGGTTGAAATTTCCGGAGCCCTCCACTATGGCGTCTCTCATGATTATATGGTAGTTTTGGGCCGTTAAACCCCACATATCATCATCATTATCAAAAGGGTAGTTGTACTTGTTGTTCATTGAAAATCGCTAAAACAGGCTGTGGCGCCACGTGGTGGCAGAAACTTCAATTATCCGATGAGCCCTGTCCTCTTGTGACCGTGAACCCGTGCGCGCGGGCAACAATTTTTCTGCTAGTATTGAAATATTGTGTGCTTTCTTATAGAAAATGAAGTATAGTATTACTCTATATAAATGCGTTCGTAGTACACATAGTAGTTACGCACCCTTCGCATGACACAATGATCCCATGCTCCTCAGCGCGTCTTGAGAAACTTTTCTGCATGCTCATATACCGTGCACGCAGTTTTGGGGGCGCTGAAATTTGAGCGACGTGGTTTTGTCAACAATATGTATCAAAAATGACGTACTAGCTGCTACTCGGCATCGCCACGCTTATGCGCAGTGACTGTGAGAAACGAAGGAGGAGATTTTGGCCCGATCGTCTGGCTACAACGAAAGTGAACGGAACAACTGAACGAGCCAGCTCCAGCGGCTCGTGCTCGTGACCACCAACCCTTCTTTCTCCTTTATTTGCAACGCACTCCCGCGGCCTGCAAACTCGCGGCCATGTTCGAATGCAAAACGGCAGGAGTTGAAGCGGACATTTGCGAACAAGAGGCGAACGTGTGAAAGAGGACGTGAAACTAGTGAAGGGGGGTGTTTCACGGAGACGATATATTGCTTTGTCAAGGATGATGACGCTTGGAGAAACGGTGGCTTGTCTTGCGGAAGAGGTTGATCACGCTCGCTGTAGTTTCCAGATGAATTCGTGGTCACGTTCTGTGCCATCTTCAGGTCATACTGGCCACTTTTGCGCTTCTTGCATCACTTACAGTAGGATGAGTCAAATGTTGGCCTGAGTTGACATACGTAAGCTACCTACTGTACGTCTCTGTAAATCGTGTTTTATACTTATTTTGTGAGTCCGGCTGAAAGCTAAGGTCACCGATGCCTCCAGTCTATCTGCGAGAGATCTATTATGATTCTGCTAGAACTGACCAGTGCTGGCTCACTCTTTCAGGCAGCGATTCTTTATTTTCTGGTCCGTTAAATTTTCAATATTCATGCCCTAGAATGTGAGAACCCACGGCCACCAGCTTGTCTGTGTTCGTCTCAGTCTACAGGTGTGTTCACAACTCGCAGTCAAACACTGAACCATACACGTGATTTTACCGGTGCCCTGCATCTACCTTGCCTACAATTGCTCTCTGAAACAGCTCACGTGGGTTACTGATATAACATGTCTCCTACACACAGACGTCATGGAAATGCATGATTGTGCTTTGCCGAAAATTGCGATACAGTTTTGTCTTCATGATGTGTACATCATGCACTGACCGGGACATGACGAACTCAGAGAGGACAACAAACTGACATGAAGGAACACACAGGTGTGATGCGCTGCGCAAAGGCCTCGAATAATGTAAGTGCGAAAAAAAGCTTGGTTCATGGTTCTAATTACCTCTTTTTCAAACCTACAAAGGCCATCGGTCATTGTAGGTTTGCAAAAAAAAACGGAATCAACTCGGACTCACTAAAACATATAACTGTTTTTTTGCTTAGGGCTTATTTTTATTCTGCCTTACTAAAAGTAGGCCGAACTTTTACTCAGCTGGGCTAACTAGGACTCACATTTAGATACGGAGTCCTCGTTAGTCCACTACCCCAGATGGGTCCAGGAGCTGGTACAGGTAGATCCCAGTCCGAGTTTGTCCATTGTATACATACGGTCACGAATATGGACACTCACCTGGTGGCACCCATCCAGTACTGTCCGGAGTCGCCGTCGTGCCTGTGACGTCGGTAGAGCTCCCAGCTCAGGAAGCCCTGCAGTGCGGGACTCGTCTCGTCCACCAGGGAGCCACCTCGTTGCTCGCAGAAACGCCGCGCTGTCTCGAACGGCGCCGGTTGGTTGTTGTAGAAGGCGTAGCACTTGCCGTGGTACGTGGCCGCCGAACCAAGAGGCTGATCGCGGAAGGACGGACACCGTTCCACGGGTAGCGCCTGGTCCGTATAGACGAACACCTCGCATAGTGACAGGGGGGCCGGACCTGTCGAGGGAGTCCGTGGTTGTAGGGGTGAATCTGTAACGCAAGGCTAAGCTAAGCTAGGCTAGAGTTGCTGCTTAACATTATCATCAACCATCAGAAGTGTGTATGTCTTTGCAAAGTGAAGCAACGCCTTCGACGAAATATGGAAAGCCTATGTGGTAATCAAACAGCGACCGCATAGGGCATCTTGAGCAATCTCCGCCAAAAGCGTTAAGATGGTTTTATAGCTTTGGTCATATCACAACATGTCACTACGGCAAGAGGCACTTTTTGCCTCGACTATCTAGTTGGAGCGTGATGTAGTGCCGGCAGTGTCACGAATGTAAGAGGACTGGCCCAACAACTTGCGTTGCTAGTCAATAGTTTCTCACTCACTCTAGCAAAAGTGCTGATTTGTATTATCCTTCTTCCGTTCATGTGAACTTTTCAGTAGCTTGGCTCGCTACTACTCATGTCGATGCGACCAGCGCTACTTACTGGAAGCGAAGCCGTTCACCAGCTCACCTTCGAGATCCGTATTCAAGAAAAGTGCAATTTTCAACACAGACAAGCACGGGCTCAACATTTGCATGCTCTGTAAACTACTTTGTTTCCTACAAAGCCGTTGGCAGTCAGTGCTAATCCTGTGTCCTTGTTTGTCCGTGTTTTATTCGGCGCCGTTTTTTTTTTTTGCAAAGCATACGTAACAAATAGGTTGCATTCAGAGCTGTTACGTTACCTTCGAGATGTATGCTGACGAAAGCGCCTGGCATGGGTGCTGCGCAGGGCAGGAACAGGGGTCTTCCTTCTTCGAGCGGTCCGGCAAATCGGTTGCACACCGGATTGGCGCCAAGGTCGGGTCGGTTGTTGCCTACCCGCACCACGACCGTGTTTGCAACAACGGAACCATCGGGATCCACTTGGGACGATCGGCCCCAGTCGATGCGCACCAGTTGCACGACGTACGGCTCGAGTAGGTTCACGTACCACCTAGTTTAACAAAAATAGTTTGCTGAGCGACGAGAAATAAAAGCTAACAGAAGCACGTGACGTAAGTGATCAAGGAAATAAGGTAACAGAAAAGCAGAAGGCACGAAGTCAACCAGAAACACTTCTGGTCGACTACCCTTCTTTATCGATTGGGGAAGGGAATAGAACGATGAGAAAGGGATAACACATTCAAACAACACGAGTGCAAGCCAAAACGGAAGCTTGAAGGAATGAGATATTGTTATACAAGAAATGTACAGGAAACTACAGGACATGTGAGAACCAGCAGGAAGGATGAAAACAAATGCAGGTGGAGGAGGCTTAACGAGAAGATATTCCGATCGGCTGCCTTGCGCCGGAAGATTGAGAAAGGTGAATAAAGCTATGAGTACGATATGAACATTTTAAACAACACATGCGTCCAGGAGACGATTGAAGCGTGAAAAAGGGATATGAAAATGCAGAAGGCAGAGTGGTTAAAGGGACCCTGCGACGCTTTTTCGTGTGCAGTCAGCAGCGCTGGAGTTCGAGTAGGGCCGAATGCTGAGATGAACACAAAATGAATTGTCCAAAATCGGTATACGTTAATGGAAGCGAATTAGCCTCCAAACTTCAAAATCCCAGCAGGCGACGATAACAAACGTCCCATTTCGCGTTTCACTCTGCCACTGACGTCAAAGACCGTTTCCAGCCACCGCAGAGACGCACCGGACGGCTCGCCTCGTGGTAGCTAGAGATACTGTATATGCTACCTTTATGGAGAGAGCACATACAGTAACTCTGGTGGTAGCCGTTGTGCAGCGCTCCTAGCGTCGTTTTGCAATTGTTTTTCCATCTAAATTAGGAACACAAACTCTGTATATTAGGAAGTATGAAAAGTGCGTTTATAATTTTTAGCAAACAATATATAGTGTGGCCTGTCTGGGACCATGTGAATATTATGGGCGACTTGTCTCCTTCAGCAAATGAAAACGCACGGCCAAGTCCTCACTTCCACGAGGCGAAGACTCATGGCATCTTCGGGAAAGCACACCGGTGCGCATCAAACGTCTTCGGCAACCAGGGCGCACCCTGTCGGGACTTTTTTTTTTTTTTTTTGCTCCGAGGCGCTCCGTAAACACCAGCGGAGCGACGCAGTGCAATCCCAGCATTCATTGCGTGCCGCGCGAGTAGCAGACGACCGGCACACGACGCGCAACGGCTGGTATTCCATTTGCCCCTCCACAGAACCGGGGCGTTCTGCCCCTTTTTGGTTTTGGGGAAATTCTAGACTGCTACGCGACTGCTCCGGGGCCCAATTCCCGAAGATGGTATCAGTTCTTATCACTAAAATAGCCACTGAGTGTCACTTTATTCCGGAACAGTGTGGCTTCTTCG
>WOVY01009722.1:0-107500 GCA_013436015.1 Rhipicephalus annulatus | reverse complement strand
GAATTTCTTTTCTCTACGAACGTTCAGGGGAAAACGATGTGAGCGCCCCTAGTGGCAGGAAACATCGGGGCGAGGTCGCAGCGGACCTCCTCTGTAATTGGCATTTGCGTTTCACTTGTATTTCCTTCGCGTACATGCTGCGTAGAGGTCATCGTCGAGGCACCAGAGGGGAACTTCGCGAGAAATATTTGCGGCTTGTTCCGCTGATGTTTTCGTTTCATTCGCCGTGGGGTGGCGTTCCAGTAGCGCGGTTTCGAGGGTCAACGGTGTTCTTTAGCTGTTTAGTTTTGCGCACCTATATTTGTACTGCTTTCTAAAATTAGAATGCTTCTAATGAGATCTTCGTACTTTGATGTGATCTGCGTTTATTGAGAATTGAAAACTACAATATAGGTAACAACGACGTACAGCGTACTACTGAGTGATCAGCAACTTTTTCTAATACGTGCAGTATGTACAGCCGATCACATGTTTCCGCCGCCATTACGCAACAGACACTGAAAGCTTAGAGTTCTTTGAAGCTATGTAAATTAATAAAGTTGTTTTTTTGTTCGTTATGCAAACTTTTTGTCAGACATTTGCTTACATGTATGCGTCCTAAACTTTGGGAACCGTAGCAGCACGAGCTTCGAGCTTTCCTAACTCTGAAATCGCTGAAGTAACTTGCGCGCCGACGGTAGAAGGTTGTGCTGATTATGTAACACCGTTCTATCCGACACAATTTTATTGAACACCATTGTGCGGAAAGTGCGTTCAAGGTAGCCATCGAAAGTCATCTCTTTGAAAACATGAATCAAATTTTTAGTTAGCGCTAATTTGTCTCTTTGCTTGTTCTGTGTTTCGTGCGCGCTAAAAAAGTTATAATACATTTTTTTAGTTTCATAACTCTACAATAAATACAATATTATCTCACTGAATACGCACGGTTTGCATTTGCGGATAGCATATAGCGGCCGACCACGCGATGTATTTGATATACATAATACATTGCTAAGCACTGTAAGCCGTAGAAGAAACAATCACTTTGTTCAGTCGTATCCTATTGCTTCATAGCGGTAGCCTGTTTTGATTAGGTATAAAATGAGAACTCGCTGAACATTTGCTAACTCCAACCTTTATTTTTTTTTCAAATACATGCAAAGGGCAGCAATTCTCCCATGACATAACTATGATGTTGTGCAGCAAGTCTTTTTTCTCTTGGAAAACTAGAAAAAGAAAGCAATTCTAATGAGTTCATAGCAGAAATTAGAATCCTGACTTAGACGTTCTGCCCCCATTCGCGCACAATCAATTTGCCATAAAAAGGTAAATCCTGAAGTCTACAAAGTAGCAATGCTAAAAACCCTATGTTGTTAGAGGATATAAAGCAGATAAATATGGTAAATAATTTTACAATTTACATGACTTCTGCAAGGAGCACGGAAAAACAATAGTAAAGTGACTATCTGGGAATGATTTCAATAAGCTGCCATTGACTGTAATACCGCAAATTATTCAGTTTTACGGACATTCACTTATACCCCTGTCACACTGCGAATCTAATATCATTTACAACGAGCGACATCAAGTGGATCTAATGTTATTATGCGTCGTAATGTCACACGACGAAAACAAATGTAATTACGAAATTATGACCATGATCTAAGCGCGTTGAGCAATGAGTTGAAGAAATGAAAGTATAATAAAACTCGAAAGTAGCATGCGTGTATCCACAAAAGTTACTATGGGTGAAAAGGCGCACCTAGAATATAAGCACGGTCGTTTTACACAACTTGCCATAGCTGCACGGCACCAACACTAAAATGACCGATGATATAACCAGGCGTGAGTACACTGAACTGAAGCGGGGACCATGACTGACTTCCGTGTCAGTGCATTGGCCGCATTGCTATGCACTTGAAGTACTGTAATAAATGCGTCGTTTTTATTTATTGTGACATGAATTTAAATATGCTCAAGCTCGAATTAGGTCACCTGTGACATTGCAGGGACTCGCAATGAGGCAATAGAGATTCAGTCAACCTGATCTGTAACAATGCTAATGCGCTATGCAAATATGGCAAGAAACAAGAAAGGACTGTCCGCACAAGGCCTGCGATTGCGTAGCGCATGTAATATCGAGGTTGCGCTCCATTAGAACAAATCTTACTTTTCGAGAAACCATACGCTCGAACGTTAGCCACAATGTCGAAAATATTATTCGATCTAGGTATGCTGCGTACATTAGGCCCATGTGCGGTATACTTCGTGCAGATTGCACTGCAGACGTGTGCTCCGGCGCTAAGCGCTCTATAACGGTTTCGGAGGGAGGAGAATGAAGGTAGAGCAAAGCGAATATGATAAAAGAGAAACAAGCAAACGAAGAAAACGACGCAGGAAGCGATATAGCTTGACAGCCGGGAAAGAAGACAAGAACTGCGTCGACGTGCTTCGCGTGAGAATCACGGTTACGTGAATTCCCCTCACCCTCTTCACCTTCTTCTTCTCTCTTCATCGTGCTGCCCAGCTTAGAGATGGAACACCGAGATTGCCACAGTGTCAAGGCCGGTGCAGATAGTGCGCTCGGACTACGGCAGGCACGTCTGACGCGGTTTGTGTACACCGGCCACTGCTTTATTTTATTTTTTTTTAGTAATCTCTCACCGCAACGCGAACCGGAAAGAGACTTCCAGGTCGTCGGTCTCTAGTGGCCGCCCTGGCTGCTCTTTCACTTTGTGATAAAAGTTTTGAACATTTTGGAACTCGTTTCAGTGTATAGCTGCCGGTTATTAAGAGAGGGCCCTTAGCGGATGTTTGGAGGTGAGCTTTCAAAATATATATGTGTGTAAGTTCTCGAATTGGATTCGGCAGAACGGCGGTGGTGGACAGGGTGAGCCGGACCCGAATGCGGTCACTGGGACGCAAGGTATGCTCGTGGATGAACCTGACGTGCTATAGCTAGTGTTGACATAAGCAGAACTGTCGACCTCAGCTGCGACACGGGAGAAATATTTAACTAAGTATATCTGGGTAGTTGCCAGGCGGTGTGCATAGAAACAACCCGAGTTATGTGCTGTTAGTCAGTGTAAGCATATTTTTGAAGCAGCCTTGACGCGATCATCCGAGAAATAGCAGATTGCAGTGAAATGTAGCCTTCTCAACAGACGGCTAGGCACCACTATAATACTTTCCGGGATGCGCTGAATACGTGCAAGCAGCTCAGCAAGCAGCTCGCTACGCCCCGACTCGTCAGTGCGCCAGTGTTCCCAGAATATCACCCAGCTCCAGTGTTTATAAAGACGTTCAACTGTAAATTAAATACTCGGCCAAATGCTCTAAAATTTCGCCACCAGCTTGAACATACAAGTCGCATTCAAACCGCGATACCAATGATCGATTTTGTGTCTTAGAAGGGTGGCGAATCGGGCTAATTGGTATGGTTAACCTCCCTGCTTTTCCTCTTCTTGTTTTTTTTTCTTTCTATCATGGTCAAAAACGTAATTGTGCGCCAGCAAACACAAGGAATTAGAAAAAAAAAGGCGAAGGGGGGGCACAGACAAGCGCTAACTTTCAACCAAGTTTCATTTTTTTTAACGAGAGACATATAATATAGGTGTAGGCTTTTCTTTAGGTGACAAACAGAACGAGTAAAAGCAGACACGTGTCAATCACGCATCAACAGATTGATCAGCGCGTGTACAAACACACACACAAAAAGTTTACACTAAAGCTCACTTCAATGTAAACGCTTGTCTGCGTCTCTTTAACTTGTTTCTCGTGTTTCTTCCCAGCTGTTACGGTTCTGATCAATTCCGCGAATTGTAATTAGCAATCTTTGCACTTCTACTACTTTCTTGTGACTCGTTCGGCACCGACAGATAGTCCATTTCACGCGACCGGCCAAAAGTATGAAAAGTGGACCACGCGAGTTCCAACGTGAGCTTATTTGAACATAACCATCGAACGTGTACATGCATGCCAACTAGGCTACGTTTTCAGCATATCGGAAAAGGGGATTCTGTACGAAAATTATTAAAAATGATACATGTACGCACACCGTCGTGTCACAAGCCATTACGCCATTAAACCGACTGAAGCGTAGTGCGTATAGCAAGCCCGGCAAATCACGCTTCCCATTAATCGCGGTAAGGCTTGTTCAACCACCGTCGACAACTGCCTCCGAGCTTTCGGTTTCAGTTTATTGCTTTCAAAAGAAAATGTTACAACATCAACATATATACAGGCAAGGTTCCCAAAGTAAGAAACTGCAGTGTGACCCTCGGTTGGTTGTACAAATACAGAGCGTAATGACTAATACAGCAAGTGAACGATATATAGAGCAAAATCAAAACAAATGAGATAAAGCGTCTACAATTGCATCAGTGGACATGAAAAAGCGCATCAAGAGAAAACCAAAGGTACAAGTAAAGAAAAAGAAGTTGATTTCAAAAGAGATATTACATGAGACACTTAGTTCAGATAGTGATGCTTTAAGTCATTTCTGAAGGTTGCCAGGGAAACACGTGATTTGATAGCTGTAGGCAAATCATTCCACAGTGAAATTGCAGTGAATGCAGGTGTTTTTTTTTTACCGCAAATACTACGAACTGTGCGTAACAAAAAAGTTATTAGCTGACTGTGGGTGTATAAGAGCCCTGCCATTTAAAGTGTAATCACAGCCTGATAAACGAAGCTGACGAAAGCGATACGATTATTGTAAACTAGAAGTTCATTGCTTCCGAGTGAAATGTTACCTCTATTTCCAAAGCACCTCGGCGAGAGTGCCCAGCAAGTTTACCGAAGTGGTCCTATTTCAGACTAAAACCAGTAGCGGAAGGACATATCTGCATATTTCAATGTTGTGTGAAACAGATATAAACGGTCTTGTAACAAATGTCAAAGCCTCACTTCATTTTTTTAAAACAGTACCAAGTACTCAACATTGTTAACCTCCTTTTCTAAACACCCATCACTTTTCATTATATTCGTGGATTACACCACGGGGCAGCTTTCAGCTCTCCCGTTGTGACTGGGTACTCTAAATTGTTAACCACTTTTTCTGAAAATGTCCACTGTCTGTGAATATTTTTTTCAAAACTGTCCTCCCATCCATCTGGTGTTGTGGTCTCATGGCCTAGCAGCTTGACATGCGACAGCTTATTGCTCCCATGCTAAACTATATATCGTACGTTAAATCGTCGAATATTTGTTCTGAACACATGTTAGTGTGACGCGTAGACTGAAGGCTGAAGAAATTAGTGCAACAAGTACGGCAGCGATCGGGACATGCCGTCCGACCTCTCACAATTAACTTACACACATCTCGCACGTTGCCGCTTCCTGCGATTATTGATTGATTTGTGGGGTTTAACGTCCCGAAACCACCATTTGATTATGAGAGACGCCGTAGTAGAGGGCTCCGGAAATTTTGACCACCTGGGGTTCTTTAACGTGCACCCAAATCTGAGTACACGGGCCTACAACATTTCCGCCTCCATCAGAAATGCAGCCGCCGCGGCCGGGAATCGAACCCGCGACCTGCAGGTCAGCAGCCAAGTACCTTAGCCACTAGACCACCGCGGCGGGGCGCTTCCTGCGATAAATGTCACCTGAAAGGGCTGCCATGCGTTTTGCGGTGAAGTGACAACAAAGGAATGTATAGTGCATTTTGAAGGCCAACTTCAAAGATTGCTCTGTTTCTTAAATCAAAAAAAAAATTCATTGAACTCTCTTCATAACCTAACCATTAAGTGGCCTATCAAAAAGCCGCCTCATCAAAGTTTTTCTAGCACCACATCAGTACAAAATATACGATCATATATTGCACATACCTTGTGTTTCTGCTGATTTCAAATTTTTTTTCGGGAAGATGTGAAGTTTATTTCGGCTCTAAACTTTTTTTTACAAAAATAAACTTTTCTGAGAAGCACAATATTATTCCAATTGCTTAAAGAAAGTCTCAGCTACCATGGTAAAAAGGGGCGAACTCTGAAACTTTTTACGGTTTTTGAAAGGCCTATAGCTGCTAGGTAAACTCAAGAATTTGGGAACGGTTCAGTAGCACAACTAAACACAACTTCTTCAGTAGCTCAAGCGCTGATTTGAAGTTCCGCAAACAAATATCAATTTAGTATAAAATTTTCTATTGTGCACCCTTGGGCAAAAAAAAATGAAGTTTGAGGAGGCGCCACGGTCTCGGAAAACTTGTTCGAGCTAAAATGTTTGACTGCACTACTCCATGGGGTATGCGCAAAAGGTGAAAATTTTATCGGCAGAATCTGCGATGGGGGAGTGCCACGTCTGAGGCACTTGGCATGAAATGACCCTTAAATTTATGCTGCCACGAAAGCTGACGTTGACAAGTGAAGCGAGCCGTATAGTGTACAATCGACCACAAAAGTTTACGGATCACGGGAGCACGGGACCAAGGTCCTCTTGGCGATATTTCCGCTATGTAAGCGGCAATTGACAGCAACTCAACGCCCAAGACGCATCCGTCTCTTTATCAAAGGCCTGGCTATTTGTATTACCTTTTTTTACAATGGCATAAATATTTTCCCCCTTTTCATTTTCTAACGCGGCGTGCTCTTGCGGAGCTTCGGCGTCTGCGTTATTCTGCCTCGAGAGCGGCCCGTCTGCATGACTTATCAGTCGCAATCTTCACAAAGTGATACCCTGCACCCAACGGCACACTTTTAGAAGCACGCAGTCGGAACTTCGATTCTGCTATAAAACTAGAAGTGTGATGCTCATAAAGCGGATAACCGCTTTACGTGAAAGCAACGAACTAACATTGCGCTACGTGGCAGTAGAAAATGGAAAGACTAGTGAATAACAAGACCCGTTTCAGGCCTCGAGCTTCGGTCGATGGCAAGTGGTGCACCGCTAGGTGCCGCGGGCTGGCAGTTTGGTACGTGCTCGCATGGTCTGTAAACTTTTGTGGCTGACTGTACATGCCAGCCCTGTATTCGCAAGAGCTACAACCGAGATTTCAGCGTGCGTAGCAGATGAAGGAGGCGAGGTTAGAGGCCAATGGAACGGTCGTGGTACTACTATCCTAATTAAAAGGATCTCGAGCAGCAATAGCATACGTCGCTTTCGGTGCAGTCAGGGCAGCCTTACGTCGGCCGCCTTGTCCGAAAGTGGTACGCCTACAACTCTGGAATGCCTTGAAAGACGTGACATCTGCGGGGCGACGGGTATCACTCGTACGCAGGTGGGAACGTTAGTCGCGTAGTCAATGCTAGGTCTCCAGTCGCAAATAGTCGCGCGAACAGCGCTAGTCACAGCTGTGAATCAGTCGTAAGTGTTTCAATTTGCTTGGCGAATCTGCGCAATCATTCGTATGTTTGTAAGCCGCGGTAGGCGCTGTATGACATATACTGAGACGCTTCTAGTGGTGTCGCGGCGTTCAGGCTCCGCCACGCCCAAAGCTCGCCACCGCCCTATATGATGACGTGACATCTGGCTCAGCAGTTGCACAGCTGCCTCCGAGTGCAACACGTCGAGGGTGCCCCCGTGTTTAGCTCTCTTTGGCCGAACTTTTAGCACCGCGTATGCGTCGCTAGTGTGACTCATGACAGGCAGATGACTAGCACACGTGTTGCGATATCGTATTCTTTTTCTTATCGTCATATTACCACACGGCGTTTTTATTAAGGGATCATCAGTTGGCATACGAGCAAGATCACATTGCACAGGGCGTACAGTATGCAAGTCAATAGGCCAACCCTGACTGATCCCCACTGTAACAACGCTGTCGTCGTGTTCCATTCATCATATCATCATCATCATCATATTTTATTTCCTTAAAGACCCCACAAGGGGGTATTACATAAGGGGTGGATGTACAGTATATAAAAAATATTTGCCACATAAGGGGTTGGTATACAGGATATAAGACTTTTGCTACATTCAAAGTATAGAATATTGCTACATAGGTGTGTGTATATACATTGCCATAAAGTTTCACTGACAGAGATGAGTTGTTACAATTTTAGCGAAAGTTGATGGGCAGGTGATTGTGACGACGTGGTTTGGGAGGTCGTTCCAGTCCTTCACAGCACGCGGAAAGAAGGATGCGGAGAAGGTAGTAGTCCTAGTGCGGTAACGGGAGACTTGGAGGGGGTGGCTGGTGCGGTGCGAAATGTACGTTGGAGGGATGACGTATGGAGGATGGTTGAGGGGCGAATGAAACAGCTTATGAAACAGGGAAAGAGTGGCTATGCGGCGTCGAAGGGCAAGTGGCTGCAATCCAGATTGGGCTTTTAAGGATGAAACACTGATGTCATAAGAATATGACGAATGTATGAATCGGACTGAGCGATTTTGAATTGATTCAAGGTCATTGATTAGGTAAATTTGAGGTGGATTCCATATTGCAGAGGCGTATTCCAGTTTTGGCCTGATGAGGGATGTGTATGCGAGAAGTTTTACGTGTTGAGGTGCGCAACGCAGATGACGTTTCACGAATCCCAATATTTTGTTTGCAGATGAGATAATGTTTGTGACATGCGCATTCCAAGTTAGATCGGCGGACAGTGTGACACCTAGATATTTGAAACACTGTACTATTTCTAGAGGGGCGTTAGTGATTTGGTATGGGAATAAGAAAGGATTTTTGCGGCGAGTGAATGAGACAACCTTACACTTGTTGGGGTTAAGTTTGAGAAGCGAATTGTCACACCATTCTTGAATGTTGTTCAGATCGTGTTGTAGGGTTAGTTGATCGGAAGCATTAGTTATTGTATGGTAGATCACGCAATCGTCGGCGAACATGCGGATTTTGCAAGACACAGTTAGTGGTAGGTCATTAATGTAGATTAGAAATAGCAAGGGGCCAAGGACGCACCCTTGCGGTACTCCTGACGTTACTTCGATAGGTTCAGATGATTCATTATTTACGTGTACGAATTGAGAACGATTAGCTAAAAAAGATTTAATCCATCTTAACACGTTAGGGTCAAGATTTAGCCCGGATAACTTCTGTATTAGTTTGTTGTGTGGAACTGTATCGAATGCTTTTGCGTAGTCAAGGAAAATGGCGTCAGTCTGAAAGTTGGTGTCAAGATTTGTATGTATGTCGTGAAGAAAGAGTGCTAATTGTGTTTCACAGGAAAGTCCCTTGCGGAAGCCATGCTGACAGGTGTGAAAGAAACTATTGGAATCGAGGAAGTTGATAACATGAGAATATATGACATGTTCCATGATTTTGCATGGGATACTTGTTAATGAAATTGGACGATAATTGAGTGGGGAGTTGCTGTCGCCTGCTTTGTAGACTGGAAGCTACTCAGCTGCTACTCAAGCTGCTCGAAGCTACTCAAGCTGCTCTGCCGGCGTAGTACTTTCATACCTATGACAATATTACCATCGCTCTTTCCGCTACCTTGACAGTGTGTCAAATGACGCTTAACCACTCCGCGTTCAAATACAAGGGAGGCGTTTCCTTCTCGCTTTCGTATACCCTTCTTACAAGGAGTGTCTCCTCCTCACCACTTCATTGTACGTAAATGTACGTATACAATCTCAGCACTAAGAATTGGGAATATTTAGCGCTTGTCGGCTTACTCGCTGTTATTTACGGTTGCGCAGTGGGAAAACAAACCAGCTGATCGCGCACGGTAGTCATGTGAGAAAGAAGAACGGGTGGGCGGCTGCACGACAAAGCAGTGCAGGGTACCATTCACAACTGATATTTCACCTGCATGGTCCAATTGAGAGTGTGACGTAAGCTCTTGCACCTCGAAAGGCGCAAAGAGAATAACGCGCTATTTTATTTTTGCGTATTTTCAGAGCCTAGAGAGGGGCCCCTGTAACGTTCTCGCCTGCTTACCGCACCGTCTTTGTCTACCGTGGCGTGGGACAATCGAGAACAAATGATCTTGGGCGTGCTATTTACCAACGCGAAGACGGCAGCAACTTGGCCCTGCATGCAGGTTCCATTGCGCGAACGAAACAGGTAAGCGGTGTAACTCTTACCATTCACATTTTCATAAGAAGATGAACTGCAGTTATAGGAAGATGAACCGTAGTGAACAGATTGTGGCTGTTACGCAGCACGCCAGTCGTACTGTGTGACAGCCATAATTTGAATGGTGTACTACGCCGTACAAGTTATGGCTGTTTAGAAAGAAGAAAGAACAAGAGAACAGATCAAGGGCAGTGCTGTTGTCACTGCGAAACGGGCCAATCACATACACTGAGTTACGTGTTTGGTTGAAAACTGGCCAATCGCGTTATCCCAAGCGCACCTCGTTCACTCACAATCGTCTTACTCGAAACTTCCGGATTGTGTGTTTTAGCTGTGAAAAAATCAAAGGGGGCTATTGCTAGCTCCAATAGAGTGCGCAACACTGTCGAAATGTGGGCTTGTTAGTGCATTGTGGCGACTGAAAATAGCGCTAAGAAACGGGGACGCAAAAAGAGGACCCCTGTGTCGTGTGTCCTCTTGTTGTGTCTCCGTTTCTTGGCGCTGTGTTCAGTGCAACGTTCGAGAGTTCTAGGTCCTTGTGTAAAACCAATGCATTGCTTTTTTTTTACGCTTGTATCACTTGCTCTCATGCGGAATTTCTTCTTTAGCAGTCGCCTTGCGTTCCAATTGTACACATACGCAGCCATGGCTGTGAATTCATTACTTTCGCCTGGAATAGCAAATATTACGCAGAGAGTTTGCACGCGGCGTACGCCTTGTGCCGCTTTTGTGTTAACTTTATGTGTAACGGAAGAAGCGGATTCAGTCTGCTCGAGATCACACCCACCTAAGGTTATCGCCATTAAGGTGGTTTACAGTGTCTCGTCACTCTGTTCTATCAGGGAACATTTCTTGGGTGTGACTGCATAGAAAACATTGTGTGCGGTGGTTGCGCGAAGACAGGTTGCCGGCGCGCAACTAAAGAATAGTCGACGCGTAAAGCAACAGGGCGACTACAGTTTCCGGAAGTACACTCTCACGACTCACCGAATTTGTTTGCTTACTCGCAGCATGGGGTTAAAAACCGCCAGGTCTGCGCGAAACGTGCAGTACAGTCACAACGAAAGCTGGAAGAGGGGCCTTTTAGTCATTTTTTTAACACTCTTTGAGTAACCGTTACAAGAACACTTGCAGGGTACCCACTACGCTATTAAGCATCCTAGTTTTTCTGCTGGAGGCATACTTCATATGCCATCCTTCGTCGTTTTTTGAAGAAGCGTGATACCCACTACACTCCTGCAAGGAATTTTGCGTAATCTTTTTTTATACTGTGACTGACGACGGAGAAGGATTGTGTCTGAAGCTTTTGCACATTATTTTTATAAAACCACTCAATTCTTGGCCAATCCCCCACAGTGGGTATGCGCCACGAGCAGTGGGTGAACAATAGCAAACTTTCACAATGGGTTGCAGCATTCGACGACCCGCTGGTTACGCAATTCGCAGTGTGTGACGCCTGGCTGTACTTTTTGCAGTTCTAGAACACTGTATTACTTCTATCGCTCCTATTCACGTTATTACTTTGACGCCATCAAGCCTGCGTAAGGCCAGTTGTGACATAGTTCCCAGCACTGGCGTGGTTCAGTAGTAGAATACTGGGCTGGCTGGTGGGGGACCTGGGTTCAAATCCCAATGTGTCCTTGGTGTTTTTATTTACTTAATTTTTTATTTTGCACAGTATTGGTTATTGACACCAGCGGCGGCGGACAACTACGACACCGCAAGCGACCTTTGTTGTGAGGATCTCATCGCAGCTCTCGCTGTAAAACTCTATAATATTCACTTGTAACTAACTAGATTGCGCCCGAATGGGCCAGTGCTAGCTAATGGACGTTACTTTATGACTGATCTCCACTACTGCCGGTAAATGGCTAAAGTCAGGCGAATTATGGCAAGTTCGACGTGGTGCTACCTTGCGCTGTCTATTGCGTGCAATTACAAATCATGTTAAGCAATTTATTAACAATAACAGTGCATAGGCATAACCTATGCCTCTTTCATTATTATTGTTTACTTATTTTTCCATGGCCCAGCTGTTCGGAAGATGTTATCAAGTATATACCCACGTGCTTGTTATCAAATGTAAAAAGAACACAATGTGCGTCGGTGCCCAAGAACTAGCTTTGAAACGCGAGGGTTGCGATTGTGGTCTAGAAGTTACGATTTCGATGTCTTAATCAAACAGTAGCCCTGCCGCTGCTGCCTTTTCAGCCGCAATTTAAAGCGTATTTGTTTCATTTCGCCCCACGTTATGCCTGCACGTCATGGGAGGTGTTTGTTGTAACGTGTAAGGTAGAGCAGTGTTGGTATAGTGTTTACTTAGAGTAACTCTTTTATGGAAGGAGACGGCGTTCTGCTCTCCCCTAGTAGAGTAGGTGCTCTAACTCATTATATACCCTTTCTGAATACATCATTGTTTTCCTAAGGTTTGGCCACTGTTTCCTATTTGTTCTATTCCACAATGCAATTTGTTTTCTAAACACAAATATGTAGGCCACTTATATTTGCCTCTGATAGCAACTACGGGCTGAGAAAAAGCAAGATATATAGAAATTTGGATGAATATAACGTCCTACTTAATCAATCCGTCTTCATTCAACATTGTTTTGCAGTGTACTGTTGCATATGATAAATTTGCTGAAGGCTCTACCACGTTCGACGTGCCACATCCTGCAAGTCATGTGGAAAGTATATTTTCTGAAGATTCACATAACAGAAAATGTACTCGTATTTCTAGCCCTAGATATTATTATATTTATGCCCGAACAGAACGTCAGGGACTTTAATATATATATATATATATATATATATATATATATATATATATATATATATATATATATATATATTCGTATTAGATCCTAGATAGGATTAGTTACTATAACACACACAAATTAACCCATTACGAGGCTATTTACGTTGAAATAGCCTAATGAGTGCCTTGAAATAAAGTTTTATAGATTTGACATATTTAGGCAGTTCTTCACAGCTGGCGTCTGAAACGATTGATACTTAAGTAGTTCGCCTTTTGTCCTGAGCACACAAGGTAGCGAAAGCTGCAAATTTCTGAATCAAGTGGACCTTTCTACTAACATTCCTCTTTATTTAGCTCTAGAAAGGGAGTTCATTGAAGACATTTGGGCTCTGTTAGTACATGTGCTTCAAAAGTAGAACGAAGCACGGGAGTTGTGGCCAAGCTAAGTGAAAGTAAATGCCAGCGTGCTTTATCACAGAATAGTTTTTTTTTTAGATTCAGAAAAGACGACACCATCTCCTGGCACATTTCCTTATAAAAAGTAGAGCGCAATGAGCACAATTCCAGTGGCTGTGGTTCAACACCTTTGTATTGGTCACTCTACATAAGACCTTGTGACAAATCTATGCAAAATTGATGTAATTATTTTTTTTTAGTTTCTTGACGTTGAATAACATTCATGTGATGGTGTGGCGGCGTTCACTTAATTGTGTAGTAGGTTATAGAAATATACTAGGCCTGTAACATCGATTGCTTATCTTCCAAAATATATGCTCACCGGCTGTACTCTTCCAGGAGGTGCGTGTTAAATGCATGCCGTGTGTATTGACCTTGTTGTTATGCACGTATGCTTCGATTGGCGATCTCTGTGTGTAATTCTCTGGTGTTGCAACGTAACGCTGCTGCTGTTAGTGAATTTGACTGTTATACACAATGCCTCAATGAATGCCGTGACACTAAAGAACTTTTCACGACCAATCGATGCGCTTTGATGTTATTGAGATAAGTGGTTAGTATAGCCACCGAAAGTTGACATTGTACATACGTTTCACCAGCCCATGTCGCGTTGTGTGTCGCTTTATGCGTGGACTATTTTAGTATGTGTCCCTGAGAAATTATAGTGACAATCACCTGTTTATATTGTGGAGTTATAGGAAAAATTCAATTGCGTTGCTCAGAAAAATTAGACACGTTTAATTGAAAGAAAATTTGTCCTTGTGCAGAGGCCGAAAATCGGGACCAAGGTCCGGTCACTCTACCGATTCAGCTAACCAGGTCGTTAGCAATGGCTGCTTGAGGGCGAAATAATTTGGAAACTACCGAACTTGGTCAGGTTTCCCGTATTAAATGTTAACCGTACGTCCGCCTCCAATAAGGCCGTTTTGTAAAATCACTGCATCACATATTTTCCGACTAAAGTCCATAACTGTTCATGGCCAGCTCATTTCGCCCATACTAAATAAATATCAATGTTGTAAGCAGCACAAACGCGCTTGCCTGCGCGAAAAATGCGCGAAAATAAACTATTAAACGGGATTAGGATGAGGGGCATTCTTGAGGCTTCCGCAATCGTCCGCGAAGCCGATCTCCCGGTCAAGTAGCTTAAAAGCACGTCCTAGCACAGCATTCACAAAAACAGCATCGGATCGAGAATTTTAATTCAGGCCTGTGTGCTTGTATACTTCTCAAAAAAAAAAAAAAAACTATAGGCAGCTGAACGTGCACCAGTGGTTACAATACTACGCTGTTCCCTTTTGGTCAAGTCTTGCCCCGCTTCCTATTAAGGCTGCTGTTTTGCGCTCTTGCGCGTAGTCACAATGAACCGTAATAAATAACAAAAAATGCTAACAAAATTGCTAACAAGCCCCACAAAACGAAATTTGGTGTTCTGAAGCGGTCATCGTGTCGCATCCCGCGCTGCAACAATGCACGCGACTTCGTAATAAAAAATGCGGTAATAGAGTCGACGTGCAAACACTACGCGATTCGCTTAAGAAACGCTTGTTCAATCGTGCGGTGAATACGCATTCCAGAAACAGCGACGATTAACAGGACATAGAACGCGCCTATACGGTGCACGACGTATCGGAAACGCGAAATTTATACGGTACTTGTATTGCGCGAGGACGAGTGTCTGGGCGCGAATTCCTGGCAGAACAGGTATTTCGTGCCGGGTGTGTGCGTGTCCAAGTTATGGTGGGCAAGAGTGGTGTAGAGGAGGAGGAGAGAAAGAAACACGGCTACTTGATGCGGAGGCGAGTGTAAGCAGAGTAAACGAGCGCCGATAAAAGAGTGCACGTACAAACAAAAACGAGACGCTTATAAGCGGCCATGAGAAAGGGGAGGGGAGCGGTGAGAGAGGAGGGTGGGGCAACATCTGCGCAGCCCGGCTTCAAGATGTTGTAGTATGTGACCCGGAACGCCAGAGCGGCTCGTTTCCTCCGGAGCCTATCTTTCCTACCCGCTTATTTTTTTAAACCTCTCGCTCACATTTTGCTTCTTCCCGTTGATCCTCCCAGGTTGCCTTATTGTTCCTTGTTTATTTTTTTCCTTTAAGCTAGCCTTTCACGCCCTCTGCCTGTCATTGTTGAGCTTGGTAAATCGTTTCCTGTGGGGGGGGGGGGGGGAAGGCAGGTGCGTTTACTTTTTCGAACGAATCGCGAAAAAGTCAGGTTCTTAAATTTTCTTTCTTAAATTCATTTTTTTTCCTCGTGTATGAAGAATTGTGTTGAACGTGTGTACGCAGCCACGCAACTCGGTATTCCTAAGTCGGGCTAGATGGGGGAAAATGAACACACGCAAATACAAATAAGCGTTATTCTTCGTGTAGGCTCAAGTTATCGGCTCTCCGAAGAGCTAGATACCAACAAAAGAAAAAAAAAGAATGCAATGACCTAAACAGGAGACAGACAATCAGACTGGCATTGTTGCTTCGTTGTTTAGCTGCTTCGCAGTGTAAGACGCGCACGCTTCGCTTCTTGGGCTTTGCCGCCACATTCGCTTACGAGCGATGCTTTTCTATCCATTGCACAACGTGCGCCCGAGGGTTTAACAGAAAACTCGAGTCAAACAGCATAGCTCTTGCTCCCCCTCCCCCCCCCCCCGCACACAAAGGATGTTCAGGGAAGAAAGATCGTTGTAACGCAACTCTACGAAGTGATTTCCAACGTTGCAAACCTTGCCTCGTAGCTTTTGCAGTTCTGCGGCTCCATTTTCGGTGTTACCGAGCAACGAAACGATGTTTGTGCGGCTTCTAAGCCCAAAGATAAAAGAGGCTGAAGCTGTACCGCGGGAACTTTTCTTTCTTTCTGATGATGCGGCCGAAAAAAAAATGAAGAGCAAATGTTTACAAATTCGTGCTTTGTGCTTCTCCATCAAGAAATACACGCGTTAGAAAGTTCTCGAGCCCTTTTTTTTTTCGCATTTCAGAATTGCAACGAGATGCCGTTGGGATAAAACGTTGAGCCGTCCTGACTCTGTATTCTTGCTGCATGTTTGCAGTACGTCGCTGAAAAAAACCCTGCTCTGCGTTTTCCTTCCGCAGCGCCTTGCACATGAAAGCTTCCGATGGTGCCTTGACTGCAAACGGTTGAATGGGCAATGCGAAAGGACCGTCTGAAGTAAATTTCTATACCGATATACTCTTACAAGAAGAAAACGAAGAAATCTCATTAGAAATGTTGTGCATGACTTCAACGATTCCAAAGTTATTTTTCCTTAAAATGGTGACCACTCCTGTTTTTTTCCCCTTTGCGCTTACCGTCACTCTCAAAACATAGGGCTAACCTTGAAAACATAGCATGACCTATACTGTAACCAATCCTGCTAGAAATTAGTTATTCATGGTGCACACGCACAACTTGCAAACATTCCGTTACTCGTATAGCTACTGTACAATGTAGTGGACATCGGGTGGATCGAAGCGTGGACTCAAAACTGTTGACATGCTGTAAATATTCACTAACAATTAACTAAAGATTGGCAAGGAACAGTGTATTTAGGACACAAGCCAAACAAGCATTGACAACTTAGCCCTGCATACGACCGCCAACGTATTAATGATGCGTTGAATTTGGCACGCCTGAACCCTGATGTGACAAAAAGGCCCGCCGCGGTGGAGTACTGCGGAAATTTTGACCATCTGTGTGTTCTTTGAAGTGTAATGGCATCGCACATGCACAGGCTTCTAAAAACATTGCACCTGCATTGAAATGAAACTAGCCACGGCTGGTATCGCACCCACAACCTTCTGTTCAGCAGTCGAGCACCATAACTACTGCAGATCTATGAAACTATAGAACTTAAATGTACAGGCATTACAAAAACCAGTATTCTAGGCACCAATGCAACAGCGAGGCAGGCCACACGACTGCAAAGTCACTCGAAGTTCTGGTTATAAGGCAAAGTCAAATCCAGCGACAGTACGCGCCTGGACGACGGAACAACACAAGGGTAACAATGCATACGTGACATTTACCCCTGTCGCAACGCACACGATCCTTCGTAAAAGCACTGTCGGAAAGTCGTTGCCGACATGCTCACACATTCAGATTCTCAATGCATATGCTCTCGTATATTTCGGGCACACCCCACGGATATTGTTTTTTTTTTCTATCTTTTGCAGCAACTCAACTGAAATATAGTTCCTGTGTGCACACAAACTGATCTCTAATGCACATGCCCTCATATATTTCGGGCTCACCTTCAGTCACCCCTCCTTCTATCGCATTGCCTTTATTTAAGCTAAATTACCGCCCCCCTCTTCACATACACACTATATACTAGATCCTTCCGCCTGTTGTTATGTCAAATAGGCCCTTCTTTCTTGAAGGGGGGGGGGGGGGGTAAACAACAAGAGGGAAGGCTGGGAGGTTAACCAGGCACATGCCTGGTTTGCTACCCTACGCTGGGGAATAGGAAGTGGGCTTTCTTGAAGGGCCTAAAGGATGTCGTGTATAAAGATGTATAGTTTATATCTTGCTTCTTCTATGTCCTCAAGAGCAGAGTGCTTTGGCTATTTCTTGTCATTCATTGTTATGTATAATAGAAGTTGTATAGGGAGTACCTATCTTTTGTATTGATTGACTGATTGATTGATTGATTTATATGTGGGGTTTGACGTCCCAAGACCACTATATGATTATGAGATATTTTTTGTATGTATATTGGTTTTTTACACCCCTGTTATAGCCCAAATGGGGCTGACAGTATAATAAAATGAAATGAAATGCGTGTGCTTGGGGTTCGAGCGTAACAGCTCTGTTTGCTCGAGCTACGCGAGCCTACGACAAGCGGAGTGTAATCTGCCCCAAGCATCGTCGTTGCGGCGGCTTGTCTAGTCGAGCGAAAAAAAAAAAAAAGCCGTTTCGCCCGACCAGCGCACGACAGACACGGCGAGTGGTCTCTGTCCTCCGTCTGCCGGGGGCGGCTCACCACGCTCGGATGGGCCTCGGACGAGACCAGCCTTTCCACCACGTGCTGACCGCGCCGGATAATGAAAAAAAAGAACGAGGAAAGACGACGAAAAAGCACGATCGGTGCAAAGCAAAATGCAAAAAGATGGACCGACCGACCTCTCAGACATCAGCGTTGGTCGGAAGAGAGTTTGCGATGTCGCACACCTCTTCTTTTTGTTATTAGTTATTAGTTATTTACCTTTTGTGTGACGAGCCGTCTGTCAACCCCTCTCCCTCTTTTATGTCTCTTCGTACGAACGAGTCCACACTGGAGTATCTTCTGGTCGTAGTGTGTGTGTGTGTGAGCTTCGCTGTTGCACTTTATCGTCCGCTCAATGTCAGTCGGAGTGCCTCGTTTCTCCGGTGTTACAACGCGGGTACGATGTCTTCTGATTCCCTGTAATTCTTTTTTTTTTCTGGGCATCGCATGCCTGTCTGCGACGTAGGGAGTGCCTTTGCCGTCGTCGTGACTGCGCGTCGTTGACGGAAGCATCAACTTGGCTGCCTCGTGACGCGTTAACGCTATGCCTTGCAGTGACTATGTCCGTAGACGTCTATTGACTCTCGGTCAGTGTCCCTTTGTTACAGTCATTGAACACATTGAACATTGTGTGTGTGTGTGTGTGTGTGCGTGCGTGTGTGTGTGTGTGTGTGCGTGCGTGTGTGTGTGTGTGTGCGTGTGTGTGTGTACACAGTACGTACACACGCCGTTAGGGGCAATATCTGCCTGCACTGGTTTTGGATTTCGTGACCTCGAATATCGGGAACCTGTAATATTGGTGGAAGCGGGGATGAAAGAAAACAGCAAAACAATAGTCAGACTTTTCTGATGTTCACTGTGGAGCACCCGGTCCACGAACCAAAATGATACGGCTAGCGACGAAATGATATGGTTGGTGTGAGATCCGAACAGATTTTGACCGCCGTTTGTTCTTTTCAGATGGTTCTTATAATGTGTCAGTTCTAAATGCATTTGGATTTTTCTATTGGTCCTCTTGATGAGAGCCGTCTAAAACGCATCTTTCTCAACAAGTTTGAAATTTTCCTTAATTTAAAGTTTGAAAAATTGCGCTAGAGTAGCTTTTCGTTATTTTGAAGTTTGAAAAATCGCGTTGGAGTAGCCGATTAAAAAAAATGCAAGGAGTTGTTTTGATTCGCAGAACTTTGAACGGCACTGTTGGCTTGGTTGAATGCAAGAAATGAAAATTCTACACTATGTACAACACTGCATGACGCGCGATGCATCTGCTCCTGTGTAGCTGAATACCACATACCCACGACACAAACTTGTCGCTTACAATGTCCCCTAAAAAGCTACCATGGAACGGAAATTTAACGAAATCGGTTTAAACAGCTCCTCTCACAGAAATGCTTGTATCTGTGTCACTGGTTGCGCGTGAAAATTCAAAAATTGACGCAAATAAATATTGGAATTGTTCTTACACAGTGCCAGGCCCGCGATTGAAACTCGTTACATGGAGCAGTGAAACACGACTAGAACCGAGCGAGGAAAAGAAACAGCAGAGAAGTCCCTCTCTTGTTGCCTTGCTCCATGTACTGAATCCCTAACAGAAAGCCTTGCAACGAGCCCTTGCTTAAAACTGTTTCGGAAGGAAACGCTATATGACTGTCATTCAGTATGAACAGTGCGTGAAGAGGGGGCTGGGGGGTGTGGCTTCATTTCGCCTCTTCAGTCGGCATGGTTGAGCCTCCTGGCACTACTGTCACATTGACCATCTGGTGACTATCACCTCTCGTGCGTGCGTCTCATTATCTTCTCGCCCCTAGTGGCAAATGCATGCTACACTGGGCCGTTCAAAGAGAACCACGTGGCGCCCTCTGTACAGCGCACGGTGCCCTTAGCTCAAATATGAGTATACGCGCGCAGTCTTTCCACTGACCCGAGCTTTTAAGGAAGTATTTATGTGTTTTTAGGTGCGTTTAGTTTCTTCAGCTTTTGTTATGAAAGCGGCCGGACGCATCTCGAGCACTTCCGCGATCTTGGTGGGGCATCACGAAACCTGACGTTTAATTCGTCAACTTCGGACGGCATCATCACCGGGTCGACTGAAGGCCGTCGACGCGGAAGACCGAGAGCTTGCTGTACCTCGACGTGGCAGGCACTGTTGCTTTGATTGACAGCAGCTCGTCCTTGGCAGAGAGTATCCCAACAACGGTCCGTCGCCGCTGCCCTCGTGATCTTCGTAGTCACGAAACCCGTTTCGGCTCGGCGAATGTCAAGTTCGACGGTGAGGGAGTGGACTCGCTTAAGATTAAACTACAAAGCGGAGCATTAAATGTGTTTGAAACGGGCCGCTCAGGTGCGCTCTATGGGTAAGCATAAAAAATAAGCGACCGCTGTTCGAGCAAAAAACTGCTAATTTCTAACAATCAGACTTAGACAGGAAAACCTACCGTATCTAATTCTAGTATACAATAAACAATAAACAAATGAGGTGACCGATTTCGAAGCGCATTTGTATAGTTTCTGCATGATACCCGTACTGTTTATTTTAGGCTATTGGCTATTACAAAAATCTTATACAATCCATTGGGCTCTCCCCTCCTTATACAATGATACCAGGGTATGCCATCTTTCCTAACAATGTTTTTAAAGGCGCACACATCGTTTAGTTTGTGTCGAATCGTTTATGCCGGTCTTTCTATTTTTTTGCTGTACATATCTCCCGCTATCTTCTGCCAGAAGTATTACCAATGCTCCACTGTTTGCCATTCTAAAGCATATTAAGAAAGATTTGTGAATTCTGTCAGACGGGTTCATTTGCACGAAGAGTGGAACAAGACACTGTTTGATCGGACATTCAAAAGCTTCGTATGTTCACACACATTTGTAATATATTAATTAAATTACTTTCCCCGACACTCTCGGGAAAGTATAATATAGCTACAGCTCCCACATTCAGTCTTTCGGAGAGACTGAATGTCGGAGCTGTAGCGAGGGCAGGCAATGAAGCACCCGTTCACACTGTAAGCAAAGCTTGACCGAGTTCGTGATTTTCCCCGCTAATGAACTCCGAAACCTCCCTTGCTTCATAAACTTACTGCGTCGCATTAAAGTAAAATGCAATATATCAATAGATTTTTCGGTGGTATCCCACTTACCGCAGTAAGGAACTCCCTCTGGCACCCAGGTTCCGTTCACGGTGCAGACTCTCCGTGACGGACCCAGGAGTTCGTACCCTGGATCACAGACGTACGTCGCCACAGTGCTGGGAGTCATGTCGTCTCGCGAGAACGTGACGGTGGCGTGAGCCGGACATCCCGGGTATCCACAGGATTTATCTGTATAAGAAAAAAAGAGGGGTCAAAAGAGGGGACAAGGAGCTCATAAACTTTCCTGCTCAAGGAGAAACGTTATGATTGCACTTCTCATTTCTTTATAACAAAAGAGTTTTATATGCTGAGTTCACTGACATCATTTCCGTCACGGAAATGACGTGTGTAAAATAGTCACGAACAGATGAGAAAAATAAACCTGAAGTGTTGTTGATTTAGATGACCTTAGTTAGAATCGAACCCATGACCTCTCGGCCCGTGACGACAGCTGCCCTGCGCTGCGCCCAACGCACCACAGACGCGCATACACGAGGCATAAAAGTTTGCTTTATATTTCTCGCACATCTATCTCAGATTGATCGTTGCTGGAGCGGTGCCACCGTCTAGAAGCAGCCAAGTGAAGCGCTGCATCATGAGACAAACCAAAACCGACAGAGAATGCTTCAATAGCTTCAGAGCAACGGAGGCATTCAATGCATGAAGGTGAAGTATACAATTGGTGCGATTATTCATATGCGATCATTCAATTTGACAACACAGTACAAATTCCGCCTTTCGTGTCGTGTTAGCCTGACGGCTTGTTGACAGAGTAGTGCAGCTTCCACAAGCACGAACGGCGTTTGTATAGGCCAGCTATTGCTTTGAGTGATTGCAGTGACATAGCACCGGCTAATAAAACTACTGCAATAAGCGGCACAGAAAGGCAATGACGTCGAAGGGCAAATCTCGCGCAGTGAGTGATTCCGTGCTGTGAAAGATGCTCGGTGGTTTGTGGAACCACAATCAATGCTCCATCTACGAGCTCTGATTTTCGTGTTCCTGAAGTGGTGTGTGGTATTACTGTGATTCGCATGCCTTGTTTGTACCTTCAGACGACGACGCTTTGGTTCAGGGCATACCGAGTACCACTGTTCATTACGAGCTTCTTAAAAAGCATTGACACAAAAACCTTGGGCTCGCGTTCTTCTGCTGCAATGTGTTGCGGGGGACCTCTAAATCATGACACGACGCATTGTTTGCTGCAGCACGCAGCAGACAAATGACTACAGGCCCCTTATTATCGATCAGCTTTAGTTTCGGTTTGAGAGAGCTCCGAAAATTGGGTGCAACTGTCGCCACCTAGCGTGTGCAGATTTTGACTACGTCACCACACAGAACTGTGACACACTTCCGCATGGTCCGCATCATGATTTACTTCCGAATAGGAAATGGGACTGCAGCGTCGCCAAACACAAATCTTTCTAAGCGTGTGCTATGGCCACGCATTCGCAACCAGCCACCAAAAAGTATAGACTGCGAGAACAAACGCGGCGAAAAAAAATGGCGGCTATGGCGTCATCATAACTTGTTTTGTTGACTGCAGCGTAATGACGTGGGGAAGTCGGGGGTCACCTCAGCGTCCCCTTCGAGGGTGTCAATGACGCGATGGAATTGAGGGCTCATGAAAACTTCAAAATTGTTTCTTTTTTTCTCAGGTACATTCGCTGTTGATATTTCGCAGATAATATACGAATGTTCTTGGGAATCGACCCCGCAGGCTATCTCGGCCGCGAAATTTTGTGTCAGTGCCCCTTTAATGTAATAATTTATTGGATTCACCCTATACTGTTTTAGAGTGTACGTTAATTGCTTCAGCTGCCACGAGGTTGAAGTCATACGGGACGTTGTTCGTCGGGATGGGTTTGTGCTTGTAGGCGTAAACTATGTATGAGGGCTTCCATGTTGATTAAACAGTCAACTACTCCTGTAAAAACAAGGTTCGATGTCGTGTTACATTGATCTCTGTAACAGGTATCATCCATGCATATTTTTAGAGCACAACTCTCTGGGACCTGTTGCTGCATTGAGCGCCGCTGGTATAACCGGCAGAGAAAGGAAGGACAAAAAAGAGCGAACATCAAGAATTACAGACTGCAAGAGCGAAGAGAGCACGAGGAGAGAACAGAAGCGACATGACAGGTTCCGCGGCGTCACACTACTGCGCACCGTCGTGAGGTCACCATATGACGTCATCACGGCGTAACATAATCACTAAATCTTGCGTCATTGAGGCGTCCTCACAGGTAGTATTATAACTTGTTAAAGGTTGGGTCGATCGTAGAGGCAGTAGAAAACTAGGTGAAATACCTCCGATCTTAGAGGCAGTAGAAAGCCAGATTATGTGCAGAAAGCTTTCGGAAGATGACGAACGAGGATCGATATAGCATCGCCTAAGAAAAAGGTGGATTTTCTTTTCCAGCCGTTTTAGGTGAGTGAATAAGGAAACCGGCAAGTTTTTTTTTTTTTTTTTTTTAAGCCGTCTTCACTGCAGGAGCACTGCAGGAGCACATGCGGGATTAGTAGCAGTGTTTCAACAGACAAGGCAGCTCGTATACTCGTCGTGAATGGGAGTCAACCGTTTCAAGTCGTCTTTCTAGGAAAGACGTTTCCAGGCAGCTGGGTCACCTGTCTCGTAGTATATGTTCCGCTGAGTGAAACTCGCCAAGAGACAGAAGACTACACCAAAGAGACCGTAAACGCTAGAAGTATGACCTCCATCCGGAGTTCGTCAATTAACGTGAACCTTCACTTCTTTGTCGGTTTTGGTTGAGGGTTGCCTTTGGGAAGGCATAGCCAATATTCATCAGAGAGACCAAAAGTGCGGCATGCGAGGTCTGCGGCCCTGAGGAAGACATTGATCATCTGCTATGCCGCTGTCCCCAATTTGCCTCTCAAAGACGAACGTTTTCTTGTGTGATGCGACGATTGGACGATTGGTCACTCTCCGCGCACATGGTGCTGGAGAACCTTCCCCGCCGCTCGTCAGCCAACAAAGCAGTTATAGCTCTATTGTGTTTTTTTTTTCAGTACTACGGACATTTGTGAACGTCTGTGACTATTCTGCCGTACCAATGCCAAATGAATGTCAGCGCACTTGTGAATCATTTCCTTTCATTAACTTTCTTTGCGCTTCCTTCTTTCTGTCTCTCGTCTTCCACTCCTCTTTCCCTTTTCCCCCGACGTAGGGCAGACAACAAGACTGCTGTCTGGCTAACCTGTTGGCCTTCTCCCCTTTGTATTCTATTCTTCCTTAACCAGGAACACTTGTCAAACACGCACTAAAATGCATGCCTCTATTATACACATTTGCGGTTGTACAAAGCGTCACAGGATGTCACAATTATGGCCTACCAACGCAGTGTTTCGTAAAACACACTGCGTATAGCGGAACAGCGTAAACGCCAAAGCTCCATTCGGGGAGCCCCTGCATAAAACCAAGAAACGAATTTGATTATAGCTTTGTTTCAGTTCCAGCATCATTTCGTATCACATACTCTTAAATACTTGGCACGTTTGTGGCTCGAGAACATTAAAGAAAGCGTAGGTCAGAAGACCGCATTGCGATAACAATGACGACGCGACGAGATCTCAATATCATCATGAGCGTGCGCATGGGGGTACTATAAAGCAACTTCTGTGAGTTTTTGTTTCGTGTTATACCGATTCCTATTACGGAGAGATCAACCATGTTTTTTCGTGACATTGTGAAGAACACATGTTTTGGGCTCAAGAAGGGGATTTGGGGGTGGGAAGACGGGAAGGGGAGCTGCAACAAAACCTTGCCCCCCCCCCCCCTGATAGGAATACTTGCGATTCCAGGGTCGTCTTTTTGAGTCAAAGATTCACATTTCACATCTCATCGGTTAGTCATCACAATGTGTTATAAGGAAAGTGAGCCGATGCAGCAACAAGGAGAAAGTAGAGAGGATGTGTAGTTTTGAATCAGCCACAAGAAGTTCCCGACAGTGTATAGCGAACAGTAGAGAGTTTTAGTACTGCGGAATGGTGCTACGTACACATCACGCAAGCGCCTTGCGTTACGTGGCGTCGTTTGCCAGTAATTGGCTTTTAGTACGCCGTAGTACCTGCGTACGTAACGAGCGTGAAGTGTGTTGCGCCATCTGGTAGATCAAAATAGAAGTACGTGTTGTTGACAGCCAATGTGAGCCAGTCCAAGTGTTATAGCCAGATTATGGCCATATATTAAGCCACAGAGCCGGTCGGTGCTTGCCTTCGAAGCCACCATTTTGCAAAATGAAGTCTCGCGCTGTCGTGAACTTGTTCGAGAGCGGCGCGATCACCTCATACGTACGCACGCACGCATCTCATGCGTGCGTACGTAGCGGCTGCGTACGTAATGCGATACGTGCGCGTTGCGGTCTGCGCATGCGCACTACGCAGAACGTGGCGTCCTTACGTACGCAACGCCGCCACGTACGCAGCGTACGCAGTACTAAAACTCTCTATGGAGGTCAAGTGTTTTGTTTGAGAATACAAAAAAACTCATATCTTCCGCAACTGTCAAGAGCTAACAACGAAGTTATAGGTCTTGCATCTTATTTGGAAGTCGTTACAGTACACTCATTTGTCGCCATCTGCGTTCGCTACAACTCGCTCACCGGGTGTCAAGAAAGTTTCTGCGCATTCCCAGCATCGCTCGAAGACTGACCAGTCGAACACCTCATCAGGAAGCTTTTGGTCGCTACAAGTGCCGAGACGCTCGCATGCTTCAGTTCGTTTCAGTATAACAAGGCCTCGCCTCGTTGCCATGTTTAGTAGACGATATAACTTACTGTTGATTGATTGACTTACGTCAATGTGAGCTGTAGTCGAGAGGAACGAGAGGCTGGTAAATCAAAATGAATATATCTTGCAAAATGGTTTATGCGCTTGCTCGACAATGTTTATTTTAAACCGCATGGTCTCGACCACAGGCTAACCAGCAAGCTATCTTTTTCCATTCTCCATTAACCTCTGCCTTTCTTCTATCATTTCATTTATTCCTTCCTCTTGTTGCACGCGAGAAACATGAAATGAGTTAGTGAGCAAAATAGTTTTTGTGTGCTCGAAAAAAACGCGATAAAATGCGCACCCGGCTAATCCCAAGACGGGACCGGCAGGCCTACCTTATCGGTCCGATCACAAGCACGCTTGACAGTCAGGATCGATCTTCGAAAATGTGACTTCGCCCACTCCGCCTTGCTGAACATAGAACGGGGCATGACACTCCTGCATTGTGCTTCGAGTATAAAACTTTCCCTCGTGCTAGTTGGCGTTGTAACCCGTGCAAGGGAACGAGAGTTGTCATTGAAAAATAAGAGTAATGCCCATTTACCGGTCCATTGCTCTGCTTACACGTGTGCACCATGACTGAGATCGATATCGTAGAAGTGGTGATACCCTGGAAGGCTTTTTATATTAAGAGCAATAGCACAGAATGTATCACTGACACGTCGATTCATTTGTTCGGCAACGAGTTAAGATTTTTCATATGGATGATAAATTAGCAATGCGGTGGCTGTGCGCATGCGCTTTAGGTGGTTTCCCTGTTCCATGGTTTCCTGAAATAAAGCCGGTTGATGTTTGGCGCTTGTCCTGTGCACTGTCTGCTCTCCTCGGCCATTTCTTCCAGTTTTCGCTAAGAAATATTACGTCTGGGGTGCTTTGAAAAGCGTCGGTGGTGGTCCCGCTCTTCCACTGGAATGTGGCGGGGGTGAACGTGCTCGGAGCTAGAAAAGTAGCCTGGGAACGAGAGTTCTGGTTGTAAAACTTTCCTGCAGGAAAAGCCAGCTAACCTGTTTCTGAAAAGGACGAGTCATAGTATATGGTATTCAATAGACGATACGAAGCCGTCCGGGCTGCCCGCGAGCCGTGACGTCACATTCACTAAAACGCATGTAGGGAGTGAGCCTTCCCTGCTCTTCCTTTTTTACACCCGTCCTTCATTCTACTATTCGCTTTCCACAAAAACGCTCATACTTTAGCCCATCCGAACGTATTGCTCGCTGCGGGGCTGTTCGTAGTGGTTCTTAAAACCGCAGTGAGAGCTAAGAGGATTGAGAGACGCTGGCGACGACTGGTATTTCTGGCATACCATTAGGGCTCGTTCTCACAGCTGTCAAACAACCCATCCCTTCACCATGAGGTCACCAGTTTTTGTCAGGGGATAGGATTTC
Organism: Rhipicephalus annulatus; assembly: GCA_013436015.1. Classification (NCBI taxonomy): domain Eukaryota; kingdom Metazoa; phylum Arthropoda; class Arachnida; order Ixodida; family Ixodidae; genus Rhipicephalus; species Rhipicephalus annulatus. The sequence continues at coordinate 80,044 of WOVY01009722.1, read as the reverse complement.
CAGCCCGTTTTCTCTTCAAAAACAGGGTGACGGTGACGTAGAGGGATGCTCTAAGGCTTTCTTTTCACAGCCATCAAACAACCCTTCACGTTATGTGCCGTCAAAAAAAAACGTAGAGATTACCCGACGGAGCAACCACCCTGTCATCTGTACGGACAGATGACAGGGTGGTTGCAAGGCTGACAGCGGCACATTTTTGTACACGATAATCCCTTTCTCCATGACCATGCAAACACCGTCATTCTACTCCCGCGTTCTTATGTGCTCTTCACGATTTCTTCTGTTCGTCAGGTGCACCGAGAGGAAACCAGCCCTGGTACAATGAGGAGTGGGGCTCCATCCCCGCGCCAGTGACGGGTACTTAGAGCATCGCTCTACGTCACCATCACCCCGTTTTTGAAGAGAAAACGGGCTTGAAATCCTCTCCCCTGACAAAAAGCGGTGACGTCATGGTGACGGGACGGGTCGTTTTACGGCTGTGAGAACGGGTCCTAATGGCGACTTCGGTTTCCCGCGTGCCACGTCGTATCGTCTTGTTGAAAGCGCAGTCGCTAGACGCCACAATTTGTGAAAAAAGTATTAGTCATCATTTTTGTCAATACTCTGTTGCATACATAATGTTCAGTGCCGTCACAGCTGGGCCCGCAGTTCTGTCAGCAAAACGTGCAAGACCGCGTGTCTTATGCTTAGCCTCCATAACCTCTTCCGGCATCGCGAAGCAAGAAATTATTGCGGGGGTCACGATACGAAAATAAAGCAACGTAGAGACAATTTTATCTGCAACACTGTTTATTTCTCATGGCACGAAACATTTTCATTTATTGCCCGGTTGTGAAACGACAAAAAAAAGGTGGAAATTACAATAAGGGTAGAAGCCTCCGAACTATTTCTTGGTTCACAAGCGCCTATAGCAAAAGTATCGCTAGCTTTCATTGTGTTGCCCCTGATGTATGAAACGGACTATAGTTCTTGCCTTAAATGCCAGTTTTCCATCGATTTCCGCAGCCAATCTTTAAGTTTGGCGGAACATCTTGGCGGCGAAAATGTTGGTAGTATACCTTTAACCACAACGATCGAGAAACGATGAGCGGCTCCGTATTGAGTAACTTCTTTAAAAAAAAAAGAACATTGATCAAGCTCCGTCCAACTTGAAATGCATGCCATCACTGGGGATTTGCCTAACAAATGCGGTGTCATGCTTTATTCACCGTAGAACACGATTGCAGGCTCCTTGGTTGGAATGGCTTGAAGCTGCGCTGCGACGAACACTGCACGTAACTTGGCAGAACGCGTACAAAGGTTGTACACATGCGAGCAAAGCAAGTTATAGGTTGTCGCGAAGGGATTCTGGCGTAAAGGTGAATGGGAGGTGCCAGCTCTTCGTGAACCGCTATTGTCTGCGGCTAATTCAATGATCCTGCCTTATGCGCGTGTATGCGCTACGGCCGGGACCGGTTCGGCTGCCGACCGCCCAATACTTAGCTCAATGGTTCAGCGTGTACAAAGGAGTTTTGCGGCCCTGCTTATTTCGCTGGATCGTCAGCTGCGACCACTCGTGTTTTAAGTACTGCCAAACAAGGACCTCATCTGGGGTCTTCAATGCCTAGCAATAGAAGTGAGGATTGGAGGGGGAGGGGGGGGAGAGCACGTGCCGAAAAACAGTGTAATCGGTTTCCCAGGAAGCACGTGGCGACGATCATGCAAACAAGACCTATTAGCGTTATCCTGAAGTGGCTTTGAGGATTGAGAAAACGCTGTTTCTGAAGGCATGCCTTTGCGGGTGAGAGGAAGTGGAGAGTGGTATACGAGAAGAAAGTAACGAAACCGAAGCGCATAGGCTCTTTTTATTAAAGACAAGTCTTTCTCGGGGACCTTTAACGCCAAAATTTTGGCCTGTCTGTCTTTGTAGATTTGTCTGTTTGGCCGCGGTAACGATACCCCCAAACGGCACAAACGATACCTCAAACGGCCAACCCCATCCGCAGCGCGCACCAATATTGCTCAATATTCAGCGTTCATACTTGTGTGATTGTCAATTAAATAGCAATTACTGCGCATATCTGAGGCGCCATTACACGTCGATGCTTTTCATGTGTGCAATAATACTAGAGAATGCACACACAAGTAATTCTAAGGACCGTAGCGTTTTTCACGCTGCGCTGACAGTGCAACGTGATGCTCGAAAAGGCAAGTGTTTCCAACGCTTTTCTGAAACGACACGGTGGTGGCCCCTGCCCGTCGCTTTGCGTTCTACTCCTTATCGCCTCCGAGACAGGCGAGGAACGCACGTTTCTCTGCGGGCGCGCGCGCCTTCCTTCGTTTTCGAAGATAACTGCCAGATGGCATTCGTGTCTAACTTGCCTCGATGCGCTAGTTCAGGTTCGCTGCGCGGATCGAGCTCTCCACACGCAAGACTATCGTCTTTCGACGACATTTGCAGTGAAACATGCAGATACGGAGCCAATTTTTTGCATAACCTCTCTGGGCACCCCCCCCCCGCACCCCCGTCTCCAGCTCAGCCGTGCTGCCCCCCCCCCCAATAAAACACCCTGCCGATGCAGTAACGTCAGCTTTTGTACTTCACCCGCCACGATTGTAGTGGTTATAGTGCTCGACCACTGGCCCGAAGGTCGCGGGATCGAGTCCCGGCCACGGCTGCCGCATTTTCAATTGGGATGAAGGGCATGTGGCCAGAAACCCCAGGGAAGCAAAATGTCCGAAGCTCTCCGCTATACAGTGACTCTCATAATCAGATCGTGGTTTTCAGACGCTAAACCCCAAACAGCTTATAGTTACACGCCTTTGCACTTTTACAGTCCTGAAGAAGCTCTGCTTGGGTGTACGAATACCACCAACGGAAAGGGTACTTTTCCGTCCACTTCGACTCACTGCAATCTGTACCATGATTACAAAAGAATGGCCAAAGCAACAAATAGTGTCCTTTATTCTTTCTATCGTTTTAAATGTATGTTGGTTTCATATGGTTGAGTCCAGCGAGTAGCTCTGTCTTCTCTCCTGTGCAAAAGTCTCTCGATTTATATGCATGCAGAATAAAATTACCTGATTACGTGGTTCTAAATAATCTGCAGCTCTCGTTGCATTTTTATCTGGTGAAGTTGTTTCGCTCAAGTCCGCGAAATATTCATCGGCTTTCATTTTTTTTCGAATGTCGGGCAGTTAGAATCTTGTAAATTCTTTTGGCACGTAGTTAAGTTTTTTTTCGTTTTACTGTTTTAGTCTTTGATCATTCGGATTTGAAAAGATTTTAGCATAATTATTTATCGCGAAGAAAACAGCACAAAAATAAACCTTATCTTGTGTCACTGGCCTAAAGTTCAGCGGCAAAGACGAAATAATTCTTCAAGAACCAGAACAGGAAAGACGGTAGATGAGTAGTAATAATAGTGTCTCGTTTTTTTACGTATAAAAAACCACCATATGATTATGAGAAAGCACGTAATAGGGGGCTACGGAAATTCAACTAACTGACATCATACAGTACGTGGGGCTCTGCCATTTCATTGATTATAAAACGAAAACTTCTTTGGCGCGAACAATACAAAAAAGCAAAGACAGGTGAGGAAAGAGACATAGTGACGCCATACTAACAACTGGTGTATTCTAGCAGCGTTGATTATATCTCAAAAACCACGTACATTGCACGCGCAGCTTGATATACCATGAAGCGTCGTGATATATTATCTATTGTTGCATATACAGAACGAAGCTTCGCGTGAGCATGCAATGTATGTGGTTTTTAGCATATGTTTGCGATCGACGGGAACGTGAGCTGGGAAACCTAAATGCGCTGTTTAAACTATTCTGTGAGCCCAGGTGATTAAGTTAGTCGAGGTATAGTATCGAATGGATGGTCAGAATTCTGAATAGAGACGTAGTTTAAAATTTTTGGATATTGATTGATATGTGGGGCTTAACGTCCCAGAACCACCATATGATTATGAGAGACGCCGTAGTAGAGAACTCCGGAAATTTCGACCACCTGAGGTTCTTTAACGTGCACCCAAATCTGAGCACACGGGCCTACAGCATTTTCGCCTCCATCGAAAATGCAGCCACCGCAGCCGGGATTTGATTCCGTGACCTGCGGGTAAGCAGTCGTGTACCTTAGCCACTAGGCCACCCCGGCGGGTCGAAAATGTTCGGTAAACGTTTCACGACATCCCTTTAACTTATGTGGAGTTTATGAGCAACACGCGCTGAACAATGTCGCACGAGTTTGCGAAACGTCGCAAGAGGCATGCGAAATGCTAAGGTCCCGAAAGGCGCGTTACAGAGTTCAAGGCTGACGGGATTATCACGTAATTCCCCACAATGGAGCCCCTCATGATGTACTATATCAATCTGATTGCTTGCCGCTGTGCGGATATCACTGAACGCCAATAACACATTTGTTTATTCTCTATACATGTATCCACTCCCCTGTCGTAATACCCTAGTTCTAGAAAGTAACTTATAAATAAATAGACCACAGAGCTTCGGAAGGGGGGGGGGGCACTAGATAGGTTCAATCACCGGGCGCCCTACCCGTAATCTCTACGCTCTCATTGCAGGTAATACGCGTGTCTAGGCGGCCGAGATTTCTGGGGACTCATTGTATGCAATACGTTGCATATAGAAACACCCTCTAATGTTTCTAAGATGATGGCCAGCCCCCTAATTTTGTACAGCTTTGGCCACTCTAATTGCACCTCCGAATCATGCAGTCCGTCCGATTGTGTACTCGACCTATTTGGGTCCTACAACTGGCATGCACTGATGTCTTATTATGGGCAGCCGTGCTCGTGGTACAAGAATCTGGATAGAGTGTAGGAATGTCGCAGACATTAGCGTAATTCTGTGTGTTTACGCAAGTCTACCATCGGCATGAAGCTTAATTTCTAAATTGCCTTAGAAAGTGGAGCGACAACGCAAATTCGCGTATAGCCAGGATCCACGGTGTGCTCGTGTTGTTTTGCATACAATGCAAACTTCAGAGGTACGAACAGTATACTGCTTGCGCATGGAGAAAAAAAGGGGTTGTTGCTGTTGGATTAACTTCATTCTGGCCTAAAGATAAAAACGGGCAATTAGAATACTTCTATTGCGACCTGCCTTCAACATTATCACAAACCCTCTATTTTGACAAGTCTTGTTCCATGTTCTCTTTTTTGTCTGTTATTCTTTCAGACTGACCTCAAATGACATTACCACTTGTGCTCACGTTTATAGTTGCGTCACAATCCAACGTCAGTCATTGAACAACACCACTCAGGAATTCATTGCAGATTCATACACATCAACGATAAAATAGGAATGCAGGCACACTTAACGCAATACAGCTTCGTTTAAACTAGTGAAGTTCGTACTTATTGTTTCATAAAAAATTAGGCTGAACTTGAGTTTATTTCACACTGAGAGACATCACATGTATAAAAATATGAACGTGCCTCCTAAGACACAATTACTACAAATTACGTTGACGACGCGCATATCACTCTGGCGTTGCGTTGTGATGGCACTGCATTTTCGCAACGCCCCACTCTAAACATCGCGAAATTTTTTAAGCAACTCAAGGGACGCTTATATTGCTCTGACTGCGATGAAATCGCATTCTTTCAAAGAACACTCGCTTCAACTACCAAATTGATATGGTGCTACATACATATATAGGCATTATTTTTGTCTAAATAAACTGGATAAACGAATACATTAAATCATCCGTTTAGTGCTTTCGGCCACGACAAGCGGGGTCTTTGTAGTTCAGATTTACGCTGCAAACAAGCGTTCTCAGTACCGCAGTTTTTCGAGCGGGACAGCCTATTGCGCGTATCAAACGTGATACACCAACCCTACAATGCCCCGCGAGCCATCACGGTGTTAGTAGAAGCGTTCTCAGTACCGCAGTTTTCGAGCGGACAGCCTATTGCGCGTATCAAACGTGATACACCACCCTACAATGTACCGCGAGCCATCAAGGTGTTAGTAGAGCGCGCGTAACGTTCGAAGCGGACGACGTAACGGCGTCTTCTCAGTGTCTCCCCCCCCTCCCCTTTCTCTCTCACATACACGCAAGCCTACAAGCCGTCGCCGCAAAGCGCCGAATCCTTCTACGCCCATGCGAACTCAATGATCCCTGTACCGTGAACAGACATCGGGAGCCGTTGTTGCTGCTCGATGACACCGTTTCAAGGTCACGGGCCGCGACGCGTTCGTCCCGCCATTGTTTGCTCTCGGTGCGGCGTCGTGCAAACCAAATGTTCTCACACCCCCGTGCGTGCTGCACGTCGCCGGGGGCGATGTCGTTGTTTGCCTATGCGTACAGCACGTGTAACGAGTATGTGTGTGTTGTGTCCGCATGAATGTTCGCGGCCGAATGAAAGAAGCAGTTGAGAGAGAGAAAGAAGTGATCCGGCGTACATCGCTATCGGGGTCAATGGCACTCGCTCGCGCTAACTTCGACGCTTAGCGCTATCGGTGACATTACATTGCGAGCGACGTTTGAAGCTCCAGTTTCAAGCTAGCCTTTTTCTACGCTTCTTCCGGGGCTAAGGACTCTGTTAGGAAATAATACGCCGGGATGTCGCCACGTTGAGGTGTTAAGCGGCTGTTCATCGCGACGTTAGTTAACAAAGTCATGACACATCAACTACACCAGTAGAACCGTTTTCATGCGCGTGCATATACCGTAACATTGTTCGTTTATTCGTTAAAGACACACGGGAACATATTTTTGTTTATCTGAACTCCAACTTCTTGTGACTTATATAATACTCGACTGCACAGTATTTTCCCAAATTGCATGCAACTGTATGCCATTTTAAAATTAATTTTGCGTGACATATTTCGTCTGCTAAGCAAAAAAGAGGTGCCGGTGCCATCACAGAGGCCTCAACATCTCCTGTCAATTTTTTAATAAATAAAACGTATAAGAGGGCAATTATACGGCTCAGTTTCGTCAGAAATCCTGCTTCTGACGTAGGCAGAAAACTCGTGCTTAAACGTTATCAAAACTTCGGTTTTGTACGTTTGTCCTCTTCTTTTCCGATATATATATATATATATATATATATATATATATATATATATATATATATATATATATATATATATATATATATATATATATATATATATATATATATATATATATAGTCCAGTAGATCCTCCGTGAGCGGGCACAACGTGGTTTATTTTGACGTTTCGGCCTATAGTCTGGCCTTCATGAGGATCTTGATCAATCCTGATGAAGGCCCGACTCTAGGCCGAGACGTCGAAATAAATAACGTTGTGACCGCTCACAGAGGATCTACTGGACTATATGCAACGCTACGGCCACTTTACCACCATGCCTGCCTATATATATATATATATATATATATATATATATATATATATATACAGTTGGTAATTTTTTCATCCACTTTTCTTTCTTCTTATTTACAATCCATTGGTTTAAATAACTTCCCCTGTACATTCCTTGGCATTACTGTCTGTTATATCGCATTAATATTGTGTTAAAACACGGAAAAACGAGCCCTTAGGTGTACACTTCTTTCCCTTATTATATATATATATATATATATATATATATATATATATATATATATATATATATATATATATATATATATATATATATATATATATACGGCGTTTTGCATTGACATGGTTTCATTCGTGTTTTGTTTGTGCGTGTTGCGTTTGTTTGGCTGCCGCTGTTGTGCCTGGGAACGTTGAGGGTCTTAGAAAGACCGCGATAAGCGGGTATTGCGGCGTGCGTGACCCTTTTGCACGTTGAGGTCTCGAAATGCGTCGCTTCGATGCGCGTAAGGAACGGCATGCGGAATGCATTGATTTGTATCGCCGTTCGCGGCGATGACGTTTAGGACACGAGGAAAAAAAGAAGTCGCTAGATTGCCGCGTGTGAAAGATGAACCGGACGCAAGCCGAATATGTATCGCTGCGTTCGTCGCCACCCAATAGCAGAACCGGTTAGATTTAATGGCGCACTGAAATAAACACTTAATTAGTTTAGATCTTTAAATCGTAATAGGAAAACAATGGCGTAATCAATATTACTATCACAGCTTTATTATGATGATGGAGAAAAGCAAGATGAAAGTTCCGTTATTAAATTTCACGCCCAAATCTTCACACTCGACGTCACAGTTTACAGAGTAAATTTTTCATTTTTTGGGGATATCAGCCACACAAAATTTAATGAAACGCCGTCGTTTATTAAATTGGTGGCACCCTCAGCGGACGATAATTTTAATTTCTAGCCTAGAGGAATTACGTATGCCGTAAATAGATTTTCTGTGACCTCACGGCGTTTGGTGCGGAAATCTAAGCTGGCGTCGCCACCCGCGTTTTGCGCCTCTTCTATAGTTAACCAAGCGTTTCCTTGCTACAAGTGTGTAGATTCTTGTATTGTGAAAGAGGAAGTTACTATTGCCGAAAAAATACTTTTCTTTTTAGTGCTGGATCAAAGATAAACATGCCATCACTTACGTCGCGTACATGTAACGCAGTGTATACATCCGTGTGCACGCATGTACAAATATACCTAGACTAGAACGTATAAGGCAATACACAATGCGTAACATATTTCCGGGCTGCCACGAGGCACCACATTTATGCGGTCTTTCAAAACTGCGTCAAACAAGAGGAACTACACAAAAACAAGTTATTGCATAGTAAGCTCATCTGTGCTCTCGGAAAAATGAACACCCTTTTTATTAATTCCTTATGACTCATCAGATGACACTTTGTCTTTGTTCTTTTTTTTACTTTTGTCATTTTTCACTAGGTGAAGTGCGCATGCTCAGTGTTATTGTGAAAAAGTAGGACAATCTCTTTATGTTCAGTAATCTAGATTATAAAGTTTCGTGATCGTATATTCTCTGCATGGCAGTCTGGCGTGCACGTGATTTGTGCGAAATGATACACGACATCAAGTCATTTAGCTTTGCTGAATGTGCGTCTAAAAGCTCGTTTGAATATTGACTTCAATTTGCGCGTTTTTACTGGTCGCCGTTTTTTTCGACATGCGAGACATCCGTCGCACTGCAAAGCGATCATTCAACGCCAATGTCATCGCCGCCTGAAGGCCACATGATTGAATACCAGCCATGGCAACCACATTTTCGATGTATGCCATTATGCTACCTCTGTGGTATTTTTCGATGTATATCGTACGCGAACATTCTTGAGGCGTATTAAATGCATGTTCAAGAACCCCAGCTGGTCAAAATTTCTGAAGCCCTGAAATACGGCCTCATAACGATATCATGGTTTTCAAGCATTTCGAGGCATTCAAAGTTAACGGTTACTATTATTGTTAAAATTGCCGCTGAAATTACCGCCTCAATCACCACAAAACTGGAACAGCCCACCGTCGAATGGTTTCGCCAGTTTAGCCTTTCTGGTATTGATTTCTGATGATGAGAAGGAAGCAGTGTGCATTGGATCATAAATTGTGGCTTTCTATTTTGCTCCGGTTAAATTTTAGTTCTGTCATATATGTTTCGATTGACGGGTGGCTAAACGTCGGTGCTTTTACAGTGTTCTGGCCTTCTATTTTGTGTGCTTGGGTCAACCACCTTTTGATTACTTTTTTGTTGTTGACAGATGTTTCCATTCGTTCGCATGGACCTGCACCACGTCTGCTGTAGACGCTGAACGGTGGTTTACGGACGTTATGCGGTCTTAAAAGGCCCTTAGACTATATTCGGCGTCCATATATACTGCAATCTGGAGATCACTCTGGATATGTTTGGCTTCAAATCCACTTCAGGAATGGTCCATACATGAGATATTGGAAACAGCTTCTCTCATATGGCAACGTTGTTATTGTCGTTTTGTTCAGGGTAGCTCTGCCCGCCAGCTCCAACTCTGAGATTTCCCACTGTGCCAGCCCACCAAATTTCGTGATTGTGGCCCACTATATAGCTGAGGTGAGTTTAGGACCCTTGAGCTACCCCTCTCGCTTTCGACTTTGTATGTTTTTTTTTTTTTCATTTATACCAGGATTGCGGGAAATTTAATGTTCATCTACCAGTTTAGCTGCGATACACCTCACTTGATATACAGGCAAGAACAATAAAAATGAGAAAGAGGACAACCACCCATTTGTCGTTGAGCCGCGCCACACGCATACCCCGGACCAGGACAAATTGTTCGGCAACTAAGAGGCTTTTCTCTCTGAGAGATCCGTACGGATTTCATTGTGGCTTCGTGCTACAAACGAGTGCTTGACTTTTTTTTATTTCTTAACATTTCCACCACCTTGCTGGTTTCGCAGAACTCATTTGTGGGCAAGACGATGTTCATGCGTTGAGGTCCAGGCAACAATAAAAAAAAAAGTTTCCAAGCGTTCAATTCGCACCTAAAAACGTGTTCTACGATGAATGTATATCGGCAGCGCACATTCATACTAAAAGGCACTGTTGCTGTCAAGTTTTGTCTGCGTGGGCAGCTCTCGCAAAACTTTCTTTTCATCACGATATTCAGAATCAGCAGAGTTACGTGAAGTACAAACAGGACTCAACCACACCCACAGTCTGTTCGACTGCGTAACAGCACTTTCATTTCTGAGAACATATTGCAATGGTAAAAATTGCACTCAATATTTCATGGTTACTGAGAATCATTGATTAATTTCTAAGGCAGTGGAACCACCACGTCAGTTGCGCAACTGTTCATAGCCCTCGTAAATAGCAAAGTGTCCAGACGCTTTATAAAAGCATCTTAAATGCCAATTTAACATTGCTGTACGGACATGCAACACTGCCACTTTGTGGAGGAGCCATGAGCTCGAGCTGATTCCTCGTTGACTCACTCCAGAGCTGCATCATGGATTACGGAACAAAAGATCAATCGATTGCTGCCACTTCTCAACGAGTCCTAAATGAATAGTTATGCTGTTGCTATCCAAGTGGCTTTCGTTATAGGCAACGTAACGTACCCGTCACGATAGCATTGGTGCGCCCGTAGATGGGCTACAGGAACAAGCGTTGGGGACAGTTACAGACAATTTAGTTAGGCTATATAGCTCTTAGGAAATGGCATTGTGTAAGGAAACTGCCGTAGTATGATATGGTCTACGAGAAAACGTCCCTGATGTGCCCAAGTTGCACGATCCTGAGTTGCTTAAGGGGCGAGGAAGCAAGCGTGACCGCGAAACAGCTTTGGACTGACGAGTACCGCAGAAAAACTGCCCTGTCGCGTTAGAGTGCGTGTGATGAGGCTTTTAGATTTATGGTGAAAATATTGAGAAAGCACATTTTACAACAAAAGTTTACCCGAGATGTATGTTCGTCTAAGCAGTAGAGCAATACACTGGCATAGTGGTCGATGCGACCTGAATTCACAAGTATGAAGGCCAACGCTGGGAAAACTTTGAAAAAGATTGCCCACGCGTCTTTCTTTTTTTCTGCATTGTGTTGCTGGGGCCGTCTTAGTCATAACACGACACATTGTTCGCTGCAGCTCGAGAGGGATAATTAAATATAAGCTCCTCATAACCAACCAATCTGTCTTTCGGTTTGAGCGATACCTAAAAACGGCAAGCCGTTGCGTGCACACTTAGCGTGTGCAATACTGAACCACGTCAGCACACGGAACAGTGACGCACTTCCGCATGGTACACCTAAACAAGTCCGTTAGAACTGTAAACGGGACAGCATTGTCGCCAAACAAAACTCAACACGCGCGTCGCGGCCATGGTCTCTCGAGCTGCCGCAGAGTAATAGTTTGCTATAGCGAACGCGACGGAAGTAAATATAGTGGCTATGACGTCATCATAACTTGTATTGACTGCATCTGGGTGACATGAGGAAGACACTATAGTCACCTTTGAGGGGACTGTGCTCGATCGCGCACGCCAGCATCAAAATTCATGCAAAATACTTTCAAGCTATGTTCGCTGTGGATATTTTGCAGATGATATACGCATGTCCGCGTGAATTGGTCCCGCATGAATGAAATTTTGTTTGTGCCCTTTCAAAATGACACTAAAAAGAAAAACCATCCGCCGTGCTGGAACAGTGGCTGCTCATTCGAAGGTCACCTGTTCGGTCCCAGCCGCGGCAGCTATTTTTCGACGTCGGCAAAATGCCAGAGGCCCACATGTACTGTGCGATGCTGAAGCACGTTAAAGAACACCATATGGTCGAGATTTCCCGAGCCCTCCACGAAGGCCTCTCTCATAATCGTATCGTGGTTTCGGGGCATGAAACCCCAGATATCATTCTTAAAGCGAAAACCAATTTTTTTTTTTCTTCAAGTAAAATACTCTTTAACCGTACCAAAAACACCAAGCTTGCGGCGTGGATGCCCATGGTAAGCGTGAATAGATTATCCCGAAAATGAAGTACTTTGTCTTCTGAGGGAGCCAGACCCTCAACGTGCCAACATTAGGGAAACTTGCCTATGCCAATGTGGACAAAGTATGAAAAAGTCACTTTAAAATCCACACGTCACCATCGCTGCTTTTAGGGGCATATTTGAGTTTTGGATGAAACGATGAAACGAATTTTAATCGTTGGTATAGGAAGGTTATTTTGTTTGGAAACATATTTGGTCGTGCATGTAAAGGAACACCTTTGTAAAGAGGTAATTAGAACTATTTCTTGTTATTGTTATGACTTATTTACAGAGCATGTTCATTACCTGTTGAGGTATTGTCTAAAGCTAAGTGCCAAATAACAGATTCGCAAAACCTGCAAATCATATGGCTGAATGCTCGTATCCACGCAGATGAAGAAAAGGCCGATATGAAATAATCTAGCGCGAACATGAACTTTTCAGTGTTTTTTTAATTGTGTAATTAATGCCACTGTCATCTTTGCAATTCAACTCTACATTGCCTCGACAGTACTTTGCTGGATCTAATGTTGCAGTGACAAGAGTGATTGACCGAACTGGTTAACTTTTTGATTATTAGCTTGAGTGACGTCATTGGAGTTGAAATTTTATTGCTCACAATTTTTCATAAAGTTTGAACACACTGTATGAGCCCTAGCAATGGGATAGCTTGGGTCCAAAAAGATATATTTTATAAGGGCACTTTGAGAAAGCATAACTAAAGAAGTATATAATATGAATAAGGAGAAAAAAAGCTGAACAGTACATGAAATAACTACAAAGAGCAAAAAAGAAAGCAAAAAACGACATTTACTTACATAATAAAATTATATATGACAGGCATCATATTCAAGATAACTCGCCATTATAAATCAGAACATTCCTCTAAATAGTGTTTTTCTTGTGTCTTAGTGAAATTTGAACACACTTTTATTTCAAAAGGTACAGCATTCCAGATCTGAATAATAATGTTTGTACAGACAGGCTGTAAGACATGGCAATTTACTGCCTATCATTTTTATATCCCCAAAAAGGCATTTAATTAATTAATCTTCTCAACATTGAAGGCCTCGGTGAACGACATGGAAAGTGAGCGCGTTGAATGCGCACAAAATGCAGGCGTTGTGTTACGTCCTATCAAACGCTCACGTCCTGCAATTTCAATAAAAGGCTCCTCGCGGGAGAATCCGAAACACGGTCGAGAGAAAGCGGCAAGCAGTGTGAAATACACCAGTAGACCGCTTATTAATTGCTTGCGATGTTTCGTGTTCATTTGACCTTTCACCCTGTATACCCAAGAACAGTGCTTTCAATCTTCTTCTGTTTTAATTGTACAGCGTAAATGTAGGGACAGCCACTGCACCGCCTCTTAATAATTTCTGACGTCCTCCGTCTTAGACCGCGACGGACGCCACGACGGACGCCGTACTGGAGAGCTCCGGAAATTTCGACCACGTGGTGTTTTTAAACGTACCCTGATAGAGACACCCGGCAATGCAGTTTACAAGAACTGATGGTAGCGCCAGAACGCACAGCCTAGCGAGAAGGCGCAGCAAAACTGAGTCTCCCAATGCGTAACCTAGCGTGTAGACGCAGCCTTGCCTGTGCATATTATTTTCTTTTTTAGTTGTGAGTATGGGGGTCACGGCTGAGTATGCAAGCGCCCAGAAGCATTCTTTGAAAACGTGCCCAAAAAGCGCATTGACACGTCAGCGTATCAATGTGTTTAGTGAGTTTCATTTTCTTGGTATCCCTGGTGGTCGGTACCAAGAATCCTGAGGCGGCCCAAAAGGCTTCGTCGTGCCCTCTGGTCCACTGTCGGGTGTCTATTGCACAGTAGCAAGGGCATTTCCAGGATTTTGTCATCGAAGGTGCATGCAATTGTTGCGTCTGGGGAAGGACATGGGGCTTGCGTAGAGGGGAGGGCCCCTTTTGTATCACCCCGCCGAGGCCCACGCACAGTACAAAGGACTCGAGCAGTCTGTCTCCTTCGGGATGTGACTGTCGGGGTCGAACCAACGACCTTCGCGTCAGCAACCGAGTAATCACCGCGGCGGACACTGCACGGCTTCTTCACGCATACCACCCAAAGAGTTCACAAAGCGTTCAGCCGAAGCCGGCCAGCTCGTATTGGGAGCGGCGAAACGATTCGAGCCCACCATATCGAATTGACAGTTCGCAAAAGTCTGCGAGTTTGCTTCAGGGCAAGAACGTGTTTCCATTCAACGACTCTCGTTCAGTGAATGTTTTTCGAGCTGTGAGTGCGTTGATATCTTCCCATACTATCCAGGCGAGCGGGCGTGACGACCAGAAAGACTTTTCAAAAATTACTTGCACGTATGCTTCATAGTGGCCACTGCCTGCAACTATGACTCTGTAGTTCCTTAGAACGCGAATAAAGTTGGTTGTACGCAGAAAACGACGGTGAGAAGAGTTCACTGTGAAGAACGCTTCAGAAGAGTAGACTGCTGGGGCGAGTTGGTACTCTCTGCTGACGCGCATGTTTCGGGATAAAATCTCGGACCCGGCAGCTGCGTTTTCGATGGAGGCGAGAATGCGTCAGACCTGTTTTCTCAGATTCAGCTCTTTGTTAAAATACCTCAGGCGGTCCAAAACATTCGGAGCCTTCCACTTCAGCGTCACTTATGATCATATCGTTTTTATTTATTTAGGGGCGAGTATTTATTTAGGGGCATTCAGTCAGGACCAGATCGACATGACACTGCACAGAGCGCACAGAATAAATGTCAACGGAGGCAACTCAGACTCGGCGCCAAGCCACAGCTTTGTCATCCTCATTAATTCGGCGCCATTTCAGCGGCTCTGCATGAGCGTTATTTGCATACCAATGACATTATTGTCACGTATAGGTGACCGTGTGCTGGCTGGTGCACAGACGAGTAGAGAGGCATACCGCGACAGCAATACAATTAAGGTAATTCACTGGGCCGACTGGCGCCCCAAAACAAGCTAACACGCACCGCTCTGCAACGGCGAAAAATAAAAAGCAAACAAAACAGCGTGCCCACACGATGGCTACCAGACGGCCCGCCGGCAAATGCGATAATCGCATCTATTTGTTGCGTCGCCACACATTTGGGCATCAGGTAGGCGTGCGGCTACACTCGATCACATGCGAGACGCGGGAGGCGATAAGGTAGTTAAGTATGCTTCTTTTTTTTTTATTAAACGCACGTAAGATTATTGTAGTTCTCGGACGTTAAAATCAAGAAAGTTACAAGTATTAGTTGCAATTTTGTTGTCAATGAAACTGCGCGAACCAATGTAAACAGCACAAACGGACAGCTCATGCGGATGAGGATTAGATAGCGAATGAGGAAGCATCCATTGTGTTGATAAGCAGTTGTTGAATAAGGGAAGACGACAGTAAAGATGAGCTCCTGATGCTGTTGATCTCTTTGTGCACGCAGTTCCCTGAATAATTAAAAAAAATGTTGTGCTAGTATTTGGTCGAGGCAGTTTGGACAATATGCATTTGTGCATGCGCACTAACTGTTCTGCAAAGTGTCAGTCCACACAAATACTGCTCATGGGGGGATTAAGTGAAGGCATCGGAATGAACATAAGCAATAAAATAATGCTTGTCATCTGATAGGTGTGTTTGATGGGAAAAAAAGCATGAAAAGCCCACCTAATGTTTCTCCTTGCGGAGTTCAGACTCATGCAAAATTATTGTAACATCACGAGGAGGATTGAAAAGCAGCATAGTAATATTCGGGTCACCCAGTGTAGGGCTTCGGAAATTCGGACCATCTGGTGTTCTTTTACCTGCATCGACACATCACAAGTGCACGGGCATCTGCAATTTCGCTACAGCCAAATGTGGCCGCCGTGGCTGGGATCAATCACGCGACCCTCGGGTCGGCAGCGGAGCACCTTAACCACTGATCCACCGTGGCGAGCTTAAAAAAAAAAACTGAATATAGAGCTGAAAGGAAAGGCTACGTTTCCTGCTCCACGGAGTCCCAAGGTAAAATATCTCTGCCGCTCTCTGGAAAAACCAGTGGTTCCCCTACAGGAACAGAGATCGAACACAGCAGTACATCCATTGAATGCGGAATGCCTGCATCCCCACCACTGCAGTCTGAGTAGAGGACGGTGCAGCACGTGCTGGTAGCAGCAGCAGCCTCATTCTCACTACAAGTAACTATTATAGTAACACTTCGTGCGAAGAAGTCGAACCCAGCATTAGCACATCATGTTGAACCTGTTGAACTCTCTCCTACACTGATGGTAAACACTCACGTGCCTTCTGGGAATGCTCGCTTGCACTGCGTCGTGCTCCTTAAAGGGCTGTAGAAAGTTGGTGCCCTCTTCTTTTCACCCCAAAAGTTACTCCCACCACCCATAAAATAAAAATAAAATGAAAAAGAATGCTTTTTCAGACCACGAACTCTTCACGGCAGTTTCGATGTCGTTCGGTAGGCACAACCCAAATGACAGACAGGATGGTCGAATGGGACAAGCAACTGCGCGCGCTGTTGTGTACTCCTTCGTTTCGCGCCACGTTAAACCTTCAAAACTTGTTTACTTGGCAGCAACGCATTAGTAAACTATGCGAAGCACGACCTGTCACCTTTCGCGCCAATTCCAAGCGTGCTGCACTCATTGTGTCCCCGCAGAAGTTCAGAAATTCCTGACTACTATTGACAACTGCACCAACAATAGAAGCGTTCAGGTGGCGAACGACCACAAGAATCGTGCCCCAACGTAGCTCACAGCGAAGTAAAAAAAAAAACAGCTTTGCTAACGCTGCGAGAAGGCATTCACTAGTCCTTAGGAGTCACGTGACCTTGCTCATTTGCAGAACACGTTGCTTGCCGCTCGGTCTTTTTTTTTCTGAGGTATATGCGCTTTGCCGCGCCTACAGGCTCAATATTTGCTGAAGCTCCTTGCTCCTTAGCACCTTTTAGGTGTAGTTTGGCAGCACACTATGCAATCTTCAGAGGAAAAAAAAACGAACGGCAGCGCGTGTGGTTCATTTGGCACGTGCCTTGAGAGTTTACCAAGCGAAAACCATCCAGCCGCCACGTGGATATATAATCACCGACTGTGATGTCCTTACCATAATGAACAATTTGAGCCAGACCAGGAAAGATGAAGTTTTGCGCCATGACTGGAATTTTGCGCGGGTGCTTCAGTTTCCAAATTTCCACCAAATCGCAGTAGCTATTCAAATGAAAATCATTGCTGACACATGGTCGAGACAAATGGCGGTTGTTAAAATTGAAAAGGAATTTTCAAATGGCCTTATTCCCCCCTCGTGACGTGGTGCCCTTATATCGATGTGTTAATGCAGTAAACTTAAATTGCGGCCATAGCTCATGTCGTCCACTCTTTAGTCCCTCTTTTCTGTTTCTGTGCGCATATGAGTATTAAAAAGTGTTGAAATACCAACTCTGCTCACTTGTTATCTTGATTGGAACATCTTGCCTCATTGGTTCTAGTTAAGAGTGGCCTCGACTATACGCACCGAAGTGGTTGACATCATAAACGCGATTTATATTGACAATAACACGCATGCGCGTGTGAACAATGACGAGCGCGTTCACGTGTCTGAACACTGGCATTTGCTTGGGCGCCCGTGTACAACCACACAACACGCGCATAATTAAGACAGATCCGGTCTCCGTGCACCTGCCGGCCCCCGGTGTCGAGCGAGCAGAACGTCCTCGTTCCTGGACGGTGACCAGAAACGCATTGCTTCTTAGAACACTACATGCACCACGTGAACACCTCAATGCGCTCGATTACATCTTTCCGTTGTATAGTTATGTTTGCTCTAAAGTGCAAGAAAACAGAACCATAATAAAGAACACTTGAGGTTGTCATGTCCTCTTGCGCCTTAAAACAAATATCAACCTACACCAGCAGGTCAAACAAAACATCGCCTTAAGCCATAGACCTGGAAGCTGAGCAAAGCGTCGATCTTCGTATAATCGGCAAGTGCTTATGCGAGTCGCCAAAGCTCCGTCGCCGCGAACGCGACAGGTGGTTCCGCGCACCGACCAGTGAACACGCTTCGTTTGCCCAGATGCAGGCTGAAAGCATGCCTCACCTGGAGTTGCGGATGCGGTGAGCCCCGCGACGCCGATGAGCAACACGGCAACGGCGAGTGTTATCCGAGACGGTGCGGTGCCCGTAGCCATGACGGCCCTGTAGCACACGGACGGACGTCCACCGGTTTCTGGAGAAGCACGGGGCCGACAAGGCGGCTGCGACGATCAGCACCGTTGCGTCGCTGTAGCCCAAGCTCCTCCGTAAGAATTCGTGACCTGCTCCCCGCGCCGCTTCTTTCTTGTGAATGTTTTTTCTTCGCTTGTTTTCTTGTCCCGCAGTGGGACCCTCCTCCACTTTACCGTTGCTTCCTCCAGGAACTGGTCTACCGCTCTCCTTCTACCTCCGCGCGTGGCTCACGCCGGCTACTCTTCACCGCGAGGGGGCTCTACAGGTGTGCCGCGGAGGTGAACGTC
Source organism: Rhipicephalus annulatus (assembly GCA_013436015.1). Taxonomy (NCBI): domain Eukaryota; kingdom Metazoa; phylum Arthropoda; class Arachnida; order Ixodida; family Ixodidae; genus Rhipicephalus; species Rhipicephalus annulatus. The sequence goes on along the minus strand of WOVY01009722.1, from coordinate 61,184 downwards.
ATGACTGACGTCATCGGTGACGTAGTGGGAGGAACTGGCGCACCCTATTTGGCTGAGAGGAGGTTGTTCTTATGGGAGAGTAAGCGTATTTACGACGGGTGGCGAGGGTGGTGATTTTTTTTGGGGGGGGGGGGGGGAGGGGGATGCGATGCGACTCGTTTCGGTGCAGCGCGTTGCCTCCCTACGTTTGGGGCGGAAGAGCAAACGAGGACGTTTCGGATCTCGCATTGCTGCCTCGCCAGAGCAGCCCCACAGTTTCTGGGATATCGAGCGCTTTAGTCTCTTGAAACACGATCGCATTTGAGTTAACATTCGAAGGCTTAAAACGCTGAGTTCAGCATGTGACTCAGTGGACTTGCTTTAGCAACAGGTAGCTTTGCGCGAGACGTCAAGGACGCAACTTCTGAACGCAGCAATAGTTCCACGATGGCGTCTTCGATAATAAACAAGTTGAAGCTAACCGGCTTCAGTGTGATGAGACGGCAACTTGGCAGGAACGCCTCTGTGCGTGAATAAGATGCATGCGATGATTCGCTAACATTAATGTGACATCGCAAAACTTGCGTCCTAGGATGTTTCAGCTCTGGTTCCAGTGACGTCAGTACATCTTTGGGCCGCGCCGTTCGCACTGCTTCGCAGGCGCTGCACGCAACTGAGCTGGACGGGATGCGCGAGTCCGGGTTGCCCAGGTTTGTCGTTGCTCTGTGGTTGTTTCTTGAGGGCCGGGAGGAAGCAAGCTCGTTCCTGACCCACATCTTGAAGCCCGTATGGAGGACAACAACCTCGACGGTGCGACGGCCGCCGGTTACTGCTCTTGCTCCTTTTTTTTCTCGTTTTCTCTCTCACCCTCAAAACTGTCTTCTCAGTTGGGTCGGGGCTGTTACCTTCAACTTGGCCTTTTCGCCCGACTGTCGCTCGTTTGGGTCGCTCGCTGCGCTGCCCATGACCGGTGCGTGGCGCTTTCTCAACTCGCGATGACCGATGACCTCCTCTGGATTCTTCGAAGATCCTCGGCGGAATGTGTATGCGCTTCAAGTGAAAACGTCGTGAAAGGTGGCGGTCTCCGGAGTGTTTTTAAAAAGCGGAACGATTGACGCGTTTTCTGCTATTGACGCAAACAAAAAAAGGGGGGGAGGGGGGTACGATGCAAAAGGAAATATGAATGTAGCGTGGTCGTGTTCTTTTTCGTGTTCCAGAGAGGTGATGAAACGGGGTCGTTCAGTACGGCCGAGTTTCCACTTTTGATGGGAGAAATGTGGGAGACGTGGCTGCTCATTCAAATCACTTACGAGCCGCTTTTCCTCCTTCTTCTTCTTTTGTGAGTCTCTAAAAGAAAGAAATGGCCTATCTGACCACAATGAAACTAGCGAGTGTTTCGGCGCTTTGGTCGCGAAAGGGTGGCGGTTTCTTCGTCGCAAGTCTCCAGGTTTATGGCTTTCCTGAGGTTTTGTTAACTTCGCGAGCGTTTATGCTCCGAAATGTGACTCGACCTCTTTCATTACAATGTCATTGCCTCGTAGCGTGCTAAATTTATTTTACTACTTATCTTTTTCAATGAAATCTGCACGTGAGGATGCCGTGAGCTCTCGTCACAGATGTTCTGTCTTGCAAAAAGAAATAGTGAAAACGAATTTTAAAGCCTGTTAATCTGCTAAATCGTCATTTTAGTTCCTTATTATAACATGCTATTCCTAATTAATCAATTTCAACTACGTTACATATAACATACCAGCTTCGTAATTATATATTCTTTATTGCGCATTTATTCATCATTGCAAATATTCTCGATTTACATATCTGCCAGTTTTTTTTTTCTATTCTTGCACACAGAATGGCCATTCACTTTGAATTTTGCCAAGGTAGAACTTAGTGAAGAAATCTGCATTATGTTTGGTTCATTTGTCCCTCTTTGGTGACATATTATAAGTTTATATTTTCAACTTTCACTCAACCACTTTTCTTCACATTAACATTACAATTACTTCTAATAACATCTCCTGTACTTTTCTTAGCATGACCATCTGTGAGATATCATTAAAATTGTGTTCACCAAAGAAAACGATCGCTTGAATGTATCCTTCTTCTACTTGGTGTGCTAAGCACGAAAGAAATAGAGAGAACAACTTTATTTAAAAAAAGGAATCATATTTTACTTTCACTAATAAAAGTACAGCAAGACCTAGCCATCACAAAGGCCTATAGAAGTGTCTAATTTTTTAGTAGTACCTTCATGTTGTATGGGGAGGAGTCGGCCACCTACTCCTCCAGGGTCGCTGGTCTAAGCTTTGTAGGTATGCGCTTGAGGCTCTCACCCATGGCCGCAAGACCACCCGAACCGTCCCACAGAACGTGATCGTCATGCGGGAAGCCACCGAAAGCCACGCAGGCGGGATGCCCGTTCTTGCCTTGTATGTAGTGCTGAATATGGGGCGTCATTAAAGAGTTAATTTGAGCACGCCTCACTGGGACTGCCTCGCGTCTCGTCGTGGTGTGAGGTGGATGCTATGTACGAGAAAATTTGCTTTCTGCTCTATGATCGCGGGAAACATTTATCGGCAACGAAGGGAAGATAGATATAGTGCGAGAACAGAACGACGACAAAGAGACAAGAAGGACACGAGCGCTCGTATCCTTCGTGTCCTTCTTGTCTCTTTGTCATCGTTCTGTTCTTGCGCTATAACTATCGTCATGTCATACTAACTAGCCCAAGCTGCCGCACTTCTAACGAACGGGAGGTTACGGAGCAATAGTAAAAAAACGTAAACAAAAAATGCATTACTGTATCTTACACCGCATATAAAGAGACGCAGCACTTGCGGCGAATCCAGCCACTCATTTTCAGGGGGCGGAGGGAGTTGATCATTTCAACAAAAATTGGTGAGGGGGGTGGGAAAAGTGGTCTCGACATTTTCCTTTTCAGTGGTTGCTTTAACAAGAAGCCCATAATAGCATAAGTACTGTTAATTTGTGCTCAAAGTGGTCCCTTTCATTTGTCCTAATTGGTTATAGGAGGAGGTGGACAACACGCACTGAAGTGAGGGGGTGCAACGTTACGTGTGGGTGGGGGTGCAGACAGTGGCTTTAGAGAAGGCGATGGCCCCGACCCGCGCCTTCTGGATCCGCCACTGCACAGAACTCCCCCAGAAGATATTCATATTTATTTTACTTAATGCAGTGTCATGTCGCGTTTTGCAAGCCTGAGAGCGTAGCACGTTTTACATGCACTTCAGTAAAAATAGCGTCTTCATCTTCAGGTGAGCGCTTTCGTTGCCCTCCGGGTATTTCGAAGGCTTGCCGATGGAGCCTGTGACAAATTTCACTCGTATATCGATCTCTGAGCAGACCTAACAATATGTACGCTGTCTTATTCACGAACCCGTGGAGTAGCTCCGTCCCCGTAGCTTTCCCTTTATTGTCAAGTGCATAAATAATGAGATGAATGCCCCGCCACGGTGGTCTAGTAGCTAAGGTACTCTGCTGCTGACCCGCAAGTCGCGGGATCAAGTCCCGGCTGTGGCGGCTGCATTTCCGATGGAGGCGGAAATGTTGTAGGCCCGTGTACTCAGATTTGGGTGCACGTTAAAGAACCCCAGGTGGTAGAAATTTCCGGAGCCCTCCACTAAGGCGTCTCTCATAATCAATGGTGGTTTTGGGACGTTAAACTCCACAAATCAATTAATGTTGCAATGAATGAATACTACAATTATTAATGAATAGTGATATCTACATGGTGTTATGCGCCACGAAAAAAACGCGATATGATTACGATGGACGCTGAAGAGAAAGGCATCCCAAATTGCAGACTATCTGGTGTTATTTCATGTACGCGACACCACACAGTAGACGGGCCTCTGGGATTTCGCCTCCATTGACGCGTGACCGCCGCGGTAGCGATCGAACCCGCGACCTTCGGGTTCAGCAGCCGAGCACCATATCAACTGTTCCACCGTGCTACGCGGTAATTGTAGGAATGTTTTTGCGAAGCATGACGTCAGCGTGCGACACTGCAATTTTTACCCGGTTCGCTGACCATGGTAGCAAATAACTCACGCTCTCGCCTTAAAAATGCAGCTTTACAAACAGCCTGTTCAGGTAGTTCTCCTCCTGACACTCCTTTTTTTTTCCTCCTCCGCTTACCACTCACCCATGTCCCCCTCCCCTTTTTTTTGCTGGTCGGTATTTTTTTCTCTTTTAAAATTGTTTTACCTTTACATTGCTTCGTGGTCTACCTATAAGCAGTTTTGCGGAATGGGCGTCCCTATAGCCAACTACATTTCGGGAAATCGCGACTTGCCACAATTTCACTGAAAATTCCATGAATAGGGTTAGCCTATTCCAACTCCGGGAATGGCCGGGCATGTGAATTTCATTCCTACAATTGCTAAACGTAGGGAAGGCATGTCTTGATAGCCTTATCAAGCTAAGAATGATTGTAACAACCTAAAGCTGATTTCATCGGACGCAAAAGAAACAGCGAAACAACTTAACTTGCGTAGTTTTGCAGTTCTTTATGCATCCGGCTACTGTCCTTAGACAGTAGCATGCACGACATAAGTAACCAAGCTATTGTCTCTCGACCGTGCTAACGTGTTACCACGTGCATACAGTACATACAGTGCATACATACGGTACATACAGTACAACGACACAACTTTAGTTCCCATAGGAGTAGTCCCTTCCGCTATATACTTTTAGTATTTGCGTGGTCAACACAATCTTAAAAAAAGGGAAAACAGTTCGCGATGCATGTATATACTTGTTCACAAAGTGTATTCACAAGGTGTAATGGTATACAGTTTCTCACGATGAATACCACGGCACACGGAACCACTGTTACGCGACGAATAGAGAAAATTTTCGGCGCAGTACAGCATACGCAATTATAGTATACGCATACTGCTAAAAGTACCGGGCTCGCAATGAACCAAGCCCTTTTTAAAAACTGCTTTGTTGGCAAATTCAAGGATCTGATTTACTAATCTTTCAAGATTGAAGGGCAGCAGGTCGATGAAAATGTGCTCTATTTTCGGAAAAAGACATTGATTTCATTCTCATTCTATTCCACGCCAAATGTGCTTCATCTTCATTCCCATCGCATTCCTGTGAGCTTTGTCGCCATTCTATTCCTATTCCATTCCGTGGTCATGTGGAATGATTCTCGATTCATTTCGATTACGAAGTGGCAACACTGCTATCAAGGCGACAGATCCATCGGTTCCTCCCCACCAACGAGCGATCCCATCCGCCAAGATTTACCTTTTGCGTCCATCTGTGCACCTGCAGCATTTGTCGGCTGACGAGTGAGAAGCAGCTCATCGTTTCCTTTGTTCACTTCTCCGACAGAAAGTCTTTAGATTACCACAAGCGGCTGTTGAAAATCTCTTGCCGATTCATCATAAGCGCTCCATGTAAGACATCCTATCGACTGGGGCACATAATAGTGACCGAATGCACTTTCTGGGAGAGGTCGTCATCGGAATCCGCCATTGTGTGCGCTGTCTGAAGTCCCTAGAAAAAAACTCTAGGGACTTTGTAGTTGCAACAAGTTTATAAAAAAGAAACTTCTTTCTTTGCGCGTAGAATGTTTCAGGAAATAATTTGCATAGGACCGAAAACACATTTACAACCCACATTTGGCAGCTCTCTCTTATCTGACGTCTTTTCAGAAACGTCCTGCGCAGGCTATACAGGCTATCTCTAGAGCTACAGGCTTCAACAGTACGATCAGAGTGACTTCACTCTCATCGGGTTTGTCCTGGGTATTACACGGGTGGGTTTTCCATCGCTTTCGCTACACCTCCGCCACGCACACGAAAAAATGGGGTCGTTGTACTCTCTAAACCCCGTCGCGGGGCATTGCATGGTGTGACGAAAAATCGGAACTCCTCCCTGGGCGCCTGAGATCGCCGTCATGCTGCGGCAGGTCGCCTTGCCACAAATAGGTAGTGCGTGTACAGGTCTCGGTGTGTTTTTCTTTCTGCCAACCCCTTTCTCTATCCGTGTTTCCCGCGGATGCGTCGCAGTGGGTCAGGCGTGCCGGGGCCTTTCGGAAAGCCCCGAAACTTGAACTGTGCGAATCGGGGCCACCGCTCAACAAACAAAATCGGCGGGTCCCTGCGTAAACGTTTTTTTTTTTTTGTTTCTTGTTTTCCCGCGCACTTCACCCTGACGTCATGTGCGCATATTCGTCGTTTCGGCAACTTCGCTGTGTCTATGCGGCCTTTTATATCTGGATTTCGAGGTGGGCGATCCTGCAAGAAGGCTCCATATCCTGGTTACGCCCGCGTAGAGGACTGCAATGTGTTCTGTAGCATTTTCTTTTTTTTCTGAAATGGGGGATGTGACTGTCGAACTGGTGAAACTCGCAGAGCCGATTGGCTGGATCCAAATCGCATCGCACTTTGTTTTGCGTTGAACACCTTTATTTTTTTTTCTTATGAAGTTCATCATTATCATCATTCTTGGCATGTGTTAATTCACTTTAGGACGAAGGGTCATCTTAATGACCTCGAGTTTACCCCATCCTGTGTGAGCTGATTCCGCTTTATCCCTACAAGCATTCTAACTACGTAACTCCCTCTAATTCTCTGCCTTTCCCGGCTGCGTTTTTCATTTCTTGATAACCATTCTGTTGTTCTTACGGTCCACCAGTTGTCTGTCCTACTCGTTACGGGCCAATCTCGGGTCTTTTTTTAAAATTTGCTTGATGCCAGATAAGGTATATATCTGCAATTTCAGTCTGTTCACTTACCCATTCTACTTCCTCCAATCTTTCAGAGTTATTCCTATCATTCAACGCTCCAGTGAACGCTGCGTGGTCCACAAACTTTGCTCCTGTTGTTTTATTGATCTCCATGTTTCAGCCCCATATGTCAGAACTAGCTGTGTACATTTCAAGGGCCAGTCAACAGGTTCCGAAACGCGCAGGAAAAGTTCGCGCATTTTTCCTGGGCATGACCAACCTCCTTCTACGCACAGTGATGTCAACTCGGCGATTGGTGACGTGACACAGCACGGAGCTCATTGATTTGTCTAAACCAGGTCTCAACAAACAGTAATGAAGTCAACGTCGCCGATCGCCGAGTTGACGTCACTACACGCAGAAGGAGGTTGGTCTTTCCTGCGCGTTACGGAGCTTGATTGACTGGAATGCGAGATACACAAGCCCATTGAAACAGTGCGATGTTCAAGAGATCGCGATTACAGTTGGCATTCCATCAGCGGAGGGGGTAGAGGTGGTGTTACTATGAAGCGAGCGCCAGACTAACTGCGCATTGAAAAAGAGGTGCCCAAACTATGTATGCCATTGTTACTATCCAGATTTAGAATTTCTTCGTGCAAGGTTCATTCCAGCATTATACTACACGTTGCGGCCAAATTGCAGCCGCAACTTGTAGTTGCGCTATGATATGCATCTTGGGAGGCAGCTTATAGGTTGCACTTTAGGGCTGCTAAGGCATGCAGCTCCAAGCTTCACCTCCCTTCGCTTCGCGCATTTAAACTTGCAGTAAGTACATGTTCACTGACGCACACATGATAGTCGTAGTCATAGTCGTAGTGTGTAACCAGTCTTGCGCTTTGACCTTTAAGGTGGTGCCGGTGAGAGATTTCTTCTGTGCGTTTTTGAACAATGAAAAACAATGTTCAATACACATGCCAATGGCTGCTAATGTGGAATGAGAGACAGGAGCATTTGGCTTTTAGTTAACGCGCACGCTGCGATCCCCATTAGCAGCCATTGGCATGTACATTGAGCACTATCTGACAACAAAGGGTTGCTACGTTATACTCGCTGGGTGTAACCACCTTAGTTTTATTTCGTGAGCGTTGGGCCACAGTGCGATGAATAGAGTAAACTAGCATATACCATGAACTCGAGGTGGTTAAAGGCGGGAAGTACACCCGAAGCGAAAGCCGTAAGAAAGTGTGCGTGTGCCACCTCTCGTTTAGTCTTTGGAATGTCCGCTGGATGGAGGTGCTTCTATACGGGAATATATGATGAAAAGATGCGAGATGGTGGTACTTGGAGTGTTGAATAGGTGGACGAACGGACACACAGACAGATGCATGGATGGACGTATGAGCGGACGCAGGGGCGGATGCATGGACGAACGCAGGGACGGACGCACGAACAGAGGCACGCGTGGACCAGCGGATGGACGCATGGACGGTCACACAGACGGACGCATGGACGGACGGAAGCAAGAAGGAATGAATAGACGAATTCTTCGCCCCACTCTCCATCATTCACTCCGTGGATATGCTGCGATTAATTTTTTTATTGTTCAACAACGCACAGGAGAAATCTCCCAGCGGCACCACCTTGGAGGTGAAAGCGCGTAAGACTGGCTACACTACGACTACGACTACGAGGGACGAACTGGTGCCACTGTGAGGAATATATATATATATATATATATATATATATATATATATATATATATATATATATATATATATATATATATTCAGGTAGGTCGCTTTCTGATCCAAATGCCCGTTCAGCCCCAGACGCTGTCCGCCGACGCGAGACGACGCCAGGGCGTCGCGCGTTCCGAAGAAGGCGTCACCTCAATTCACTCTTCTACACGGACGGCTTGCTCCATCAGCGCATTCCTTCCTCTATTCGTGAGACATCCTTATGAAACGAAGGGCGGTGCGATAAAAATTGCGTCACTGCATGCTTCAGCGTGCTCCGGCAGCTCTACTTTGATATCCTCCTCGCCTGAATATGAAGTCCTCACTTCCGGTCATGCTCGATTAGCAGCTTCCATGGCGATTTAGATCAAGCCCACTGCCTTACTCTTTTCTTACGAAGTATCATTGCGACCAAGCCTGTGCTTAAAGCGTTTTTTCCTGTTATGAGAGCTTTATGCTTGAAGAGCGTTTTGGCGGTCGAGGCAGGGATGAGAGCACGCAGTCGTTGAAAGACCATTGATTGATTCGTGGGGTTTGACGTCCCAAAATCACCATTTGATTATGAGAGACGCCGTAGTGGAGGGCTCCGGAAATTTTGACCACCTGGTGTTCTTTAACGTGCACCCAAATCTGAGTACACGGGCCTACAACATTTCCGCCTCCATCGGAAATGCAGCCGCCACAGCCGAGATTTGATCCCGCGACCTGCGGGTCAGCAGCCGAGTACCTTAGCCACTAGATCACCGTGGCGGGGCTCGTTGAAAGACCAGCCAAGAAACATGAAAGTAAATAGTGAGAATGGGGGAACGGCGCTTTAATTAAGTGACATTTCAGATTACTCACATGCCTAACGAGCATAAGGTAAAAGAAGCAATTACCTTTGTTTATTGACAAAAGTAAGCGAGTCTGTTGGCACTGCAGTCAGCTATATATGATTTGAAAGCCATCAATGTATTTCTCACATCTATACGACGTCCCGAGAAGGTTGTATTCATGCCACGAGCTATTATTCTGAATAAATAGCATCTGTTGTCACCTCCGCAGGTGACGTGTCTTCCGCAAGTCACAGGTGACCTCCACATGTCACTTCCACAAGTGAGTGTTGTCACCTCCACTTGTCAGCTATAGGTAGCCCCGACCTTTCCTCGTGTAACTGATATTTTTAGTCGAGCACACCTGATGTCACATTTTCAGAACAGTTAACTGTCCCTCAATGCTGGGGAACAGTGTGCATGGTGTTGTGAGACGAGCGTCATCGCTTCTTTTCTATTTTCTGGTCCATCGCATATTGTTTTCTTTCTGACTTGAGCATTTGCGTGCGGGGCTGAGGCATTCAGGCCGTCGGAACTGCGTAAAAATTTTGACCATCTGGATTCTTCAACGTGCGCTGACATCAGCCACTACGCGGCCCCCAAGCATTTCACATCTGTGGAGAGAAAGAGACAGAGAGATAAAAAGAAAAGCAAGGCCGGGAGCTTAACCAGTTGCTATAGGATCTGGTATGCTACCCTGCCTTGGGGTTGGGGAAAAGGAGACTGCGAGAGAGAGAGAGAGTAAGAAAGATAAAATAAATGATACAACAAAAGAATAGCAGCCACACTCATACACACACAAGACAGCGTTCCGCTCAAGCCTCAATCAAAATGTGACTGCCAGGATGGGGTCGAACCCACGACCTTCGTGTGAGCTGTCTAGCCACGTAACCGCCTACACCCACACTATGGATATTTTCTCGTAATATGGTTGTGAACGTGGGGCCTCAGTAACATAACCAGCGCTATAGTTGATGACTAACCAAAACTTCACATTCGACGGTACGAACGAGGCCTCGTTAGTGTTCACCACGCTACACTGCTTCGCCTTCGCAGCCCCGCGTGCGGTACTAGCGCAAACACGCGCAGTGATGTCACATCACCATCGCGGTTGCCTCTGCGAGGAGGCGTCACCTTGACCTTCGGGCTACCGTCTCAACTCGGCGTGCCGGCGTCTCGGCTCCGCGAACGTGGGGGTGGCTTCTTTTCCGAGATCCGCGTCGCCGCCTCGTAGCGACACGCTGGTTCCTGGTTTTCTATGCCCCGTCATGCGGACGCTGCTGACGTGAAGAAGCCTGCGCTGGCGACGCCGTGTGCGTGGAAGTCATGCGCGTGGAAATGTCACGGATGCGGGCGCATTGTTGCGATTCCGCCAGCACTTCTCTCCCGCCTCTCTTACGCCCCGCGTTCTTTAAGCCTCCTCTCCAGGCGTCTTTTACGCATCTTGGGGGCATAACAAGAATTGTCACGAACAAAGTATCACAATAGAAATGACGGCACCCAGAACGAAACTTCGACCCAGAGCTCTCCATGCGCCATCCGGGCTTCTTTCTTTCTTTCTTTCTTTCTTTCTTTCTTTCTTTCTTTCTTTCTTTCTTTCTTTCTTTCTTCCTTTCTTTCTTTCGGCGTTTCCTTCTCGCATCTCATTTCATCTCGCTACACACAGGCAGTGCTGTGTGCTCTGGTTGCTGCAGGTACAACATGGCACGTGGCGTCACTCACAACTCAACCGCGCGAGGACCTTGTTCGTCCGACGGGCCTGCCAAGCTGGGTGTTGGCCTTGTTAGCGTTGACATTGATATGCCTTCTTAAACACATTGTCTTCATGATTTTTTTCTCTCCTGCGAAGCTGTGTTAGTGTAACGCCTTTGTGAGGTGCAGCTGACCCACGTCCATGTCCGAGCGTAATCTGAACGTACAATAGCATGGCACGCAGTAAAAACAGTAAAGATACAGCAGTATTTTCTCGCCCATTGTTGCATGTGATGCATTTAGAAAAATGGATCGGTCAGACAGATGTAGAATCTTTTTGCTCACATGAAAGCGGTCAGATGGTTATTAAATCACAGAAGGTCAAAGTTGATTGGGAGCCTCCTTCATTACTATACGTTGGACTCAATATTATAACTAACTCATGATACCATTGTTCGTTTGTCATAAAAATATTGTGTCCAACAAAGAAATGAACGAACCCTTCAATTTACATTTCTTTCCTGCAGCTATAAGTGGCATTCACTGATTCCCTGGTTATATGTTCATGAATTTAGACATCTGTATTTAGTTTACTTGGAGTAGGCATCACCAAACTTCCTGGTTCATCGTCTATCACACGCGTTGAGCCAAATGAGGAGTTACAAAATTTCACGAAACAGCGTTTTAGAGCGCGTTGGTAGAGAGTCAAGCTTCCTTGAGCAATAAAACATAATAAACAGTTATGGCAGAGGAGGATGAAAAGAGTAATGCGAAAAAAGGATTGCCGCTGATTTTCAACTTGTTGACAGTTGAATGCTGATCAGCACCGGGGCTATATCGCGTGTCTCTCTCCGACCTCCTCGCCTCCTAGAAAACTGAAGGTTTTCTTTACCACGAACCAACTATAGCCAACAAACTCAACCTTTGGGAGCTCAACTTCGAAGGCCATTCTTAGACCTTATGCAAGCAGCCCTGTTTATGATGGCCCCGCTGTTCCAGCTTGTCGATACGAAGGAGGCGTTCAGCGTCTCCGCCTGGGCTTCCATATAACCGGTGTCCGCGCATAGCGAGCAGCTGTTGTCGGAACAAATCTTCGCAGTCTGGGACACGCGAAGCGCGAAGGCATGCGCGCATCGCGTTTCGGCGGTGGCCCACATTCCAGGGGAGGGGGGCGGGGGGAAGACGCGACGCTTGACAGCACCCGGGCATACCAGAACGCCTGATCGGGCTTTTGATCTTACCGCGATCCTCCTGAGGCGCGGCGTTCTTTTGTATATGATCCTCCGGATAGCGCACGCGGAAGTTTTTGCGTCGCGTGTTTTGTATTCGTGCTAAGCGAATTCGTGAAAAGCTCGCGGGGCAAACAAAAAAGAAGCAGAATACTCTAGAAGTAAAGGTCGTGCGTTTGCGCTTATATAGATTCTGCAATGATTAACCAGCAGTGTTTTCGTAAAGGTCACTGGATAAAATTCTTCAACTAATAGTTTATATATGGGTGCTAAAAATCTTGCCACTGTTACGGGCGTTCAAAGAGAGTTTTTGCAGTCCCATGACTCAAACCAGACTGCTTAGGAGGCAACATAGAGTCGAAGGTGTAGATGACCTCAAGTTTTGGATTTCAATGGCAATAAGAATCGATGAGTCTAAACTGCTCTCCTGAAAGCCAGTCTAGCTCTCCAGACGGGTTCTAAAAGTGCAGCAATAAAATATCCATAGCACTCACTTTCAAGTAATCGTATTACATTTTTCTAAGCGCACCATATGGTCAAAATACTTTTTCAGTGACGCGTTTTTTTTTATTGTACGGGTGGTAAAGTTCACAGTGTAATGAATAGCAGTTCTCCTATAGCCTTAAAGGAGTCATGCAACACTTTTTGAGCATAGTCAGAAAATGCTGCCGAGCACTAGTAGAGGCTCTCAAGAACAAGTGAGCCAACTAATATAGTGCACCACGCGACCTGGATTCACAATAAATTATCAAATTCTGCTGAGCATTGCTTGCTTTTCTCTCAACTAATCATGCAATATGCCCAAAAATCACTCATAAAAAATGCATCTGTCACCCATTGGCTCATTTGAACATGGCGCGCTCGGTTGTTACAGAAATCGCCGCGTGAGGCCGTGACTCGTCCACGCGTGCGCGCGCGATCACACTGAAAAAGCTGCGCATTCGAAAAAAAAAACAAGTATTGAATGTCACGAGGCGCACGTGACGTTTTTTTTTTCCTGCCATCACTCTCTGTTTAACTTTCAGTGCTTTCATCGGGCCGAAAGAAGAGAAAATGCTACTATTGCAGCATGAGAAAAAAGTTTTGTGCCTCCACTCACACCGGACGAATTCTTAAAATTTTTGTCGCGTTGAATTCGTAAGGTGATATGCACTTCCAGTGAATTCATTTCGTGGTTACTTGAAAAAGTGTTTCAGGGCCCCTTAAGAATAAGAACGTCACCTAGAGACACAAGAACACCTCCAGAATTTAAATGTTTTCAGAGTGTGTACGGCACGAAATTCTGGGGCGTTACGTACTTTGATATGATTATGAGGGATGCCGTGACGTGAGGCTCCGTACATGGTTTGGCCACCTGGGGTTCTTTGCCCAGACTCTCGTATTCTGCTGAGTTCGCAGTGCGACTGCCGTGGGTTGTAATTTAAACCGTGTCTTCATGACTAACAGCACAATGCCATTAAAACTAAACATCTACCAATGAGAATTGCAAATAAACAGAACGGATGTCAGTACGCGGATTCGCCTTAGCATTCTTTTTTTTGCTACGCTGCCCAAGATAACTGCGCGTGTTTACGAAAATATGCCCCCACCTTTCCGAAAGAAATCGTGAGGAAATGCGAAATTATTTATTGCGCCGAGGCGAGATATCGTTGCCGTCAGACATTAACCTTCACTGACTTCTGCCATCGCCTTCAGAGGTAGCCAGCCAGCGAACGGTCCAGAGAGTGGAGCTAACGGACGGGAGAGTGGGGCGCCAGCATTCTCGGCATTGGTGTTTCACAGCAGCGTCTCGAGCCCACACTTCCGCATGTTCTGGAGAGGTGCCCAGCCAGTGAACGGTCGTGAGGGAGCGGACGGGAGAGTGGGGCGCAGCAAAAAGAGAGCGAGTGGCGAGAGTATGAGTGGCGAAGCAATTCGCCTACCCTATCCTACGCTCTCTCGCAAGACATGCTTTGGTTGCTAGGGGGGAGGATAAGCGTGTGTGGCCGCAGCTGTTGCTAGGGGAGACGGAGGGAAAGCCAAGAGATAACACCTGCTGGCGCTCAGACACCACCGTGGACAACGCCGGATGCCTGACATAGCCAAACTAAGATATGATTCACATTTGGGAATTAGGGGACCCTAAATGTTCGCCTTTAGGAGATGAACGCGATAGCGATATCCTGTTTCTAGTGCGTACTTCAAACACATATATATAGTGCATGCAACTTTTTCAATCTCGCTATGCACGCGCTATATATACGTGGCCGGAATAGGCGCAGTAGCCTGTATGACTTTTGTAATGGGTGAACGGCTTAAACCCATGAATCAACTATTATATTCACGTCTTCTGACGCCCGCTGGCAATGGGCGCTTGTTTCACGCATTACTACTGCAGTAGTTCACGTTGCCTCGTGAAGCATGTATACAGGACTCGCGTGTCTTTAAAGCGTGCAAGATTTCACTGCATTTGCAAGCAGAGGAAGTTCTTTCCTGTATTCAGAAGGAGGCGCATTGTCATGTGGTATCACATTCGTTTGCCATGCAAGCGACCCGAGTTCAAACCCCACTGGGACCCAAACGACCTTGGTTCGGTCCCCACTTTGACCCAGATTTTTTTTATCATTTACTTCATTTGCATCGTTCTGGATTTTTCGGTCACGCATAAGATGATGATTTTTCGCACACAACCAACGACACCAAAACCGACGCCGGAATTTTCGCGAAACGAGCTCTATAACGCTCTCTCGTTAAGACGAAATATTGCGTTGCATGAGCACCTATTCGCAACCCTTACACACATTTTTACTTCTCACGTTTTGATAACAAGGTATATAGCGTATACCTGTTGGACAGTCATTGTTGTGTGGAGAACGTGAAGAATGTAAGCAAAGTGGCGCCAACATCAGGGCTTCTGAGGAGAACAAAAAAAATGGCAGCATATCCACGGAGTGAATGATGGAGAGTGGGGCAAAGAATTCGTCCGTCCATTCGTTCTTGCTTCCGCCCGTCCATGCGTCCGCCAGAGTGACCGTCCATGCGTCCATCAGCCCGTCCGTGCGTGCGTCTGTTTGTGCGTCCGTCCCTGCGTTCGCCCATGCAGCCGCCCCTGCGTGGTCATGCGCCCATCCATGCATCTGTCTATGTGTCCGTTCGTCCATCTATTCAACACTCCAAGTACCACCATCTCGCAACTTTTCATCATATATTCCCCATATAGAAGCACCGCCATCCAGCGGACATTCCAAGGACTAAACGAGAGGTGGCACACGCACACTTTCTTACGGCTTGCGCTTCGGGTCCACTTCCCACCTTTAACCACCTCAAGTTCATGGTATATACTAGTTCACTGTATTCATGGCACTGTGGCCGAACGCTCGCTAAACCTTTCGAAAACCAAGGAGGTTACGGCCAGCGAGTATGACGTAACAAACTTTTTCAGTCAAATAGTGCTCAATGTACATGCCAATGGCTGCTAATGAGAAATGAGAGGCGGAGAATTCGGCTTTTACTTTCTTACGGCTTGCGCTTCGTATCTACTTCCCATTTTTAACCACCTCGAGTTCATTCATGGTATATACAAGTTCATTGTATTCATGGCACTGCGGCTCAACGCTCGCTAAACCTTTCTAAAGCTAAGGAGGTTACACCCAGCGAGTATAACGTAGCAACCCTTTCTTGTCAGATAGTGCTCAATGTACATGCCAATGGCTGCTAATGGTGATCCCAGCCTGCGCGTTAACTAAAAGCCAAATGCTCCTGTCTCTCATTCCCCATTAGCAGCCATTGACATGTACATTGAGCTCTATTTTTTATTGTTCAACAACGCACAGAAGAAATCTCTCACCGGCACCACCTTGGAGGTCAAAATGCTATACTTATTACATATTACGGGGGATGAGCGGGTGCCGCTATAAAAAGCTTCGCCCCTAAAATGTTTCCCTTGGCTATAAAACGCAAAGAGTGTTTTGCAAGCAGTGGTATACAACCCGCCGTGATAGATTATGTAGTCAGGGTGTCGCGCAGCTAAGCTTTAATAGGTGGGTTAGATTCTCGCCCACGGTATCCACATTTGGATAAGGGCGAAATTTAGATGCACGTTAATTAAACCCAAGTGGCCAAAATTGATTCATGCCCCTTCCCCCTCCCTACTTACTTTTAAGGTGTGCCCCATGCTCATAATCATATGGTGGTTCGGTTTTGGCATGTAAAACTCCATAATTGTTGTAAATAGCAGTGGGCAAGCAAGGTGCGTGGATAAAAAAACGAGTGGAGTCAGATATTTTTATTGCCATTACCGAGAACAAAGTGGCAGAGAGGGGGGGGGGGGGGGTCGAACGTTGCGTTGGACTGACAACCAGTGAAGTGTGAGAGCGACGGCATTGACAGCGAGAGATGGGGAAAGCTCCGGAGGTTATAGGATATAGAAATTCGCAGGCCTAAAATGAAATCTGCTTGAGCAAGCCCGAGTAAACTGGAGTACACCGGGAGAGGCCTTCGTTCTGGAGTGCACTTGGAATACGCTGTTCATAATGACGATGATGAACACGACAAGGCTTTGTTAACATTATCGATTTAACAACAGAGCAAGTCATTGCAGCGACACCTTGGAGAAGCACCTCTATTCCTCGAGCTGCTCCGCTTGTAGCCACACAGAATTGATTCGAATGTGTCACACTGATTTAGAAGTTCCTTGGCGATGCCTTAAGACATCCCTAACAAACCTGCAGCGCAAAATTTCGGGCACAGATATGACAGGCGAGTGAATACTTGATTATTAGCCAACAGCCTAGGTTCATCCTTATTTATATATATTTTTGTTGCTTGCAAACTCTTTGAGGCGAGCGTCGGACAATTGTGCGAAGTACTTTCTGTGTACCGGCCGGCCGGCCGTTGTTTGCTCAAGAGTCACGTGAGGCAAGCCTTGAAAGAATTTTCGAACTTCTTTGTCCAAGTGGAGACAGTCCATTGTTCTTGGTCGGTTTGCGATTCCACCGGTGTCGCGTAAAATGAGACAAAAATAAGAAACCTGGACAAACATCTACAATGTTTGGCGATTTCCCTTTTGAATGATAAGGGCAATAATTACAACGAGCCAGATGCTTAGGAATCGTTCTGTTTTCTTCCCAAAGTGCTACCACAAATAATAATAATAATAATAATAATAATAATAATAATAATAATAATAATAATAATAATAATAATATGATGATGATGATGATGATGATGATGATGATTTTTACGGCTTTCTGAAAATGATCGCCCCACCGCGGTGGTCTAGTGGCTAAGGTACTCGGCTGTTGACCCACAGGTCGCGGGTTCGAATCCCGGCTGCGGCGGCTGCATTTCCGATCGATGCGGAAATGTTGTAGGCTCGTGTTCTCAGATTTGGGTGCACGTTAAAGAACCCCAGGTAATCGAAATGTCCGGAGCCCTCCACTACGGCGTCTCTCATAATCATATGGTGGTTTTGAGACTTTAAACCCCACATATCAATCAATCAAAAAAAGCGCACTAGAGCGCTATCAGCCACGTAACTTTCCTGAATAAACTTATTAACTGTCTTACGTTCAATTCATGAAGAACTGAATTAGTAAAAATGTGAACAGGTATCTGCAGTTATTTTAGCTCATCGCCCAAAACTATAAGATTTATTTTCATTCTTTTAATTTTTGTTTTGGTATCCCAGACCAGCGTGCATGCGGAAAACAATAAATTTAGTCGCACTACAGCAGTGTGTGGTAGGCGGGACACAGTCTCAACATTACAAATAAATATACCATAAACGTAACATTGTGTGAAAAAATCAAAACATGGCCAAGCGCGCAAACATTCCTTTCAAAGGCAGGTATAGCGTTTCTTTCATGTATAATAACGTTGGGTGGGCTTGGTGCATCCATTATGCAACGGACAACAAACATATTGTGAGTAGGCTGCGGCCAACGCATTTTATTCGCCGACAATCGGCTTACACCGCTCACAATAAAGCGTCTCTGCGTATATACTTGTGTGCGCGCTGCCGGCCGCATACATGGTGAAAAATCGGAGCGCAGCTAGCCTTTCAATTGTGATTGACTTTAGAGCACGCGGGCTATACCGTTTATCTATTTCTAATGCTTGCCGCTGTTCGGGTTTCATTTGACGCTGATAGTAGCTGTAACACATCGCAAGCAGCGGTTACAGTATTCAAGAAAGTGAGCACTATCTGAAAGTTAGTACAGATGCACGCGTAAACAGGCACACAGCAACGAGCAGCGATTACCTTGAATACAAGAAAAACAAAGTATCCTATGTAATAAAACCACGTAGTTCCTGCTAGATTGATAAACCACGTCAGTATTCGTCAATCCTGCACGAAGTAATGAAATGATTCCTAAATTTGATCTGAGTGGGCCAGTTTCTGTGGCCGATTTCTTAGTCGACGTGATTGAAACACTCTCTTACTTGGTATGATACCCAAGTCAAGCTTACTAATGTCAAAATAAGTATACGCATATGTAATTAATGCTGTTTCTTCAATATTAACGTCAATGTATATCACGATAGTATGGAATACCTGTTGATGTCTGACGTCACAAAACCATCATATGAATATGGGGAACGCCGTATTGGAGGGCTCCGGAACTGTCCACCGCTTTGAGTTCTACATATATAACGTTCGCGTAAATCAACGTACACGATCGTCTAGCATTTCGAGACCTCCAATGTGCGGCCGCCGTGGCCGGTATTCGATCCGCGCAACCTTAGGGTGAACATGTCCATGTCATGACGTGAATACGTTAGGGTGAAATATATTTTTACATGAAGCACTACATAGGATCATCTGCGGACGTTGCCCCGCCGCGGTGGTCTAGTGGCTAAGGTACTCGGCTGCTGACCCGCAGGTAGCGGGATCGAATCCCGGCTGTGGCGGCTGCATTTCCGATGGAGGCGGAAATGTTGTAGGCCCGTGTGCTCAGATTTGGGTGCACGTTAAAGAACCCCAGGTGGTCGAAATTTCCGGAGCCCTCCACTACGGCGTCTCCCATATTCCAGTGGTGGTTTTGGGACGTTTCAATCTGACGCTTCATGGCTCATGTGACGCTTCAATGGCTGCCAAGTCTCTGCGGCATCATAGGGAACGAACATGCCGATACTGCCACGCGGGCAGCCCTTGAAGGAACGCGAGAAGAAGCCATACCACTTTCGCGGACTGATGCTGCCAGTAATCTTCGACGATTTGCGCGTGAAATCACGTTTTCACTATGGTGCCCACCAAGCAACAAGACGAATCGTCAACACCACCTGTCCTCTTTGATGGCTCTCCGCATGCCCACTGGACTCGCCCGAAGAGGAGCCACCCTTCTTCATCGCTTATGGCTAGGAGTGGCCTTTACAAAATATTCTTATTTTGTCATAGCAATGGCCGACAACGCTCTCTGCGATGCCTGTCATTGTGAAGAGACGCTACACCACATCCTGTGCGACTTTCAGTTGTGTGACAACTAGAGACAGTTACTGGCGTCCGTTTTGGCAAGCATCGACAACAGCCAAATGTCTGTGGACACTATATTCTGTCAAGTGCCCGAGAAAAGACAATGCAACAGAAGGCGATGAAAGCTCTGTTGAAATTCCTACGCGACACGGACCTGAACAAGCGACTGTAATAGCAATGTCACACACCGCGAAAGACAAGACTGGACTATGACTGAATGTGCGCGCGTGTGCTGCCGAATGTGCTATGTTTCTCTCTTCCCTCTCTGCTCACTATCTTCCATCTCCCCCATTCCTCTCCCATGCGCATGCAGGGTAGCAAACCGGCTGTCTATAGGCTGGTTAACCTCCCTGCCGTTCTTTTCCCTCTATGTTCCTTCCTTCCTTGGGACGTTAAACCCAACATATCAATCAATCAATCAATCTGCGGACGTAGGTCTAAATCTGCGCCAGTTTGCGATCGCAGAAGTAGCTTTACATTTGCTTTAAAATGCCAAATAAAAAAGCCCGTTTGAGTTGAACAGATACGAGTTCTCGGTCTTTTGTTGTACATTCCACCTGCATAGTGTTAACATATTTGCCATAGTGGCGCGCGAACAAGAAATTTCGCAACCGAATCGCTTGATAAGGTGGCGATAGAGACTAGTTGGCACGACTTAATTTACGCCTGTCATGCGCTATACAAGGACACAGACTACAAAAAAACAAAAACATGGGTTCTAGTTTTCTTTCCATATGTCTTACCTTGCAGCTCATCACGAGCATGTAGACGATTCGCATCCAAATGGAATAGCGGTGATACCAATTCGAATATGAATGCGAACAGAATACTATTCGAATAGTTTCCAAATGGTAAACCAACCACTTTCAAAGCAGCCCTAAAATGTTCCTGTTTTCGAAACAGCCTAAGAATTTCAAACGATTTTATTTGAATATTCAAACATTCGAAAATTTCAACAAAGGAAGGCTTTGATTACTTTTAACCTACAAAATATTACCAGAGTTCTTTCAGGTGAAGGAAACTGGTGTGCAGCACTAAAGACCTGTAGGAATATTTTTAAACGGAAGGTAGAGTTACACCGGCGAATATAGCACTGTGTGAAGAGATTTGGAATAAAAGTAATGTATAAATATGAAACGATACTCACGAGTCAATGTCACAAGGAGTTTCATGGTTATACGACAATTATAGTGAATTGAAGACTGTGTCGTGTCAGCAATACTGGTATATTCAGCGAAAACGTCTCCATCCAGTGATCAGTATATGGTGGATAGTCCCGTAAGGCTGTCGGTTGTATGCGTCTTGTTTATTCGTCGAATAAAACCAGGAACTTTAGCCCTGTACGTTCATTGTTTCGTCATTTTGAGATTTTTTTTAACAAGTGCTGATTATTAGAAAACTGTTCGGTGTATGGTGTATAAAGTTGCGATGTATGTCTTTTTTATGTAACGTATTGTGTGCCTTACATTTTGTTTCTGGATGACAATCGCGTTGTCATGCTCTTTTTCTACAGAGTGTAATAATTTCGCTTTCAATCTGCTGTTAATATATGTATTAAATCGTAACTACATTATGAACGCGTGGTTGTGGTGCACTGCCCGTGAGGTGCTATATTTTGGTGTTAACCGCGGTGCTGCTGTACCGCTCCGACTTTTTTATTTGTTTGTAATTTTCTGCAATTTTTTGTATGGGACTGCGAACTAGTCATGCTGTTTCAAAACAGTGCCATTTTTTCGGCGTGTTGGTAAACGGAACTTGACATTTTGAGCGCTAAGAGACGGGGGACATGAAAGAAAGAGAGGACAACACTTTTTTTACAGTCATTTCTTACAGTACGACAGAACAGAAAATAAACTTTGATTTCATTGAATTTGACTCTTTATAGTATATGCTGTATTCAGTTCAAGTAGCGAATTGAATGAAAGTTTTCAAATATTCCCACACCACTAAACTTTACAACTGAAACTGCGCAGGACAAGTGCTACTTGATGTGCACAAGACAAGTGTCTGTCGTGTGCAACAATGTTCTTTTCCTTTGCTGTGTTGAACCCACGTTATCCAGTATTTAAGAGTACGATCCGAGTAGCACGACAACTAAATTTGATTGTCTTGAAAGATCTAATGAAAGAGTTTGACAAAAAATACTGTGAATCAGTATACACTTTATTTGTGAGGAGAAAATTAGCAAACGCTTCATGAAAGCATGGCCAAAGCAAAGTAATTATCACGTCTACACCATAAACAATAATAGGTCATGCAAACAAACATAAAAGATGATTAAAGCAGTTTCTTTTATGGCAGTGTCAACGCTTCACTAGAATTCAAGCTCGTGATACAAACAACAAACATTCATTCCTGCATTTCGCCATAGATGTCTTCAGCAACAACACAGCGAAGTGCAATTTCGTTTTATATACATAAACAACTTGAGCTCAGGAACAATGTACAGCAGAAGCAGTGAGGTGAACTGACGCCGGGATTGTTAGCACTTTTTATTTGCTGTACCTGAAGACGTAATATTTGCAGCAATACGTTATTCAGCAATCATAAGATTAATCGGAAATCTTGAAATCGTAGATATTGACACATATACGAGCAGCTAATGGTGAACTCCCCGGTACACACATTTCGTCTGTGCATCTTCGTTTTATTTGTTATTAATTTTAAAAAAAGCCGCAGTTCGTCTCTGTTTCACCACTTCACTGATAACTGATAGAGGAGCCGTCTGATTCTCGGGAAACGTGTTTCAGCGGAAGCTACTTTGAATCTGCTCTGCTTTGGAAAAAGAATGCTGTTGTGGAAGTTATTTGACAATCTTGAAGTATAAAATGTTCACAGAAGAAGCAAGCTTTGAAATGTTCAAGATGCTGCTTTGGACGTAATGATGCCGGTACGTCACCCACCTCCTATTCTTTTTCTTAGACGTATGCAAGAAAAAGGATCCTTGATTTTCAGTGCGAATCAATCTTACACATGTTTCTTCTTATGCTGCCGATTGAAGGTGATATGGCTGGTGTGGCCTGTAATTTCATCAAGGTTTTTGCAAGATTTGCTAGTGAAAGTTGCGTTCAGAGATGAGATTGTCGCGTGTGATGAACTGAAACAAAATGCCGACAAAACACAATGTGAGTGCTCCTGCAGGCTAAGCCTGTGGGCTCTGCTGTCGACTTCCACGGAGACTTTGTGCGGAAGACCCAGTTTTCTTTGCCTTGAACTTGCTGCGAACCTCTGGGCATTCTGGGTCTAAAAAGAAGAAATCAAAGAAATGTGACACATTTACAGGTTATTTGATAATTATACTGCTTGTGTACAAAATTGAAATGTAGGGAATATTGTTGTAGGCATTTAATTGATTCATTGATACGCCATATGATTATGAGAGACGACCAAAACGACCATATGATTATGAGGGACGCCGTAATGGATGGAGGGCTCCGGAAATTTTAACCTTCTGTGGTTTTTCAACGTGCACCTAAATCTGAGCACACAAGCCTACAGCATTTTTACCTCCATCGAAAATGCAGCCACCGCAGCTGGGATTCAATCAGGTGACCTCCGGGTCAGCAGCCGAGTATTTTAGCCACTAGAACACCGCGGCGGGGTGTGTAGGCATTTAAGGCGTTGGGAATGTAAATAAACGGGAGATTTTTGGTGACGGAAAACATCATAGTTTTTTATCTGATGGCCAAATCAGGTCTATGAAGTTCTATTAAACATGCAGAACACAAACATACCGTAGAATTCGAAACGTGCTCTTGCAGTGGCTTTGAGTGACACGAAATATTTTGAAGCCTAGGGCCCAGCGCTTCCACACCATGCATTTTATGCCCCTTATCTCGCCCCCCTCCAAAATAAGCCACATCTGTGATCCCTGATTATGATGAAAAGCGATAGCCATAAATTTCATTTTCGTCTCCAGTCATTGTACTAACACCCCCCCCCCCCCAAAAAAAAAGCTTCTTGCAGCCAACGTGGTTTCCCTCTGCCTCCAACATATAGACCCACCTTTGACCAAGCGACGATGTCAAGTAATCGCGTCATGATACAGAGTCAACTATTAGTGATGCTGAAATGACCTCACGTCATGGGGCACTGACATCCCATCATTAATATTTTTTCATCATTCATGTTGGCGACGACGACCTGTTTTCACCATTTGATTAGTCATGTGGGGGGGGGGGGGGGGTTCCACTTCAATAAAGTAAAGTGAACGTCTGAGCCCGGCACAAAGTTACACATAAATTATGTGATGATTTTCTTCCCCATTGCCTCTTCTCCACTCTTGTTGTTCTTGGCACGTGAAGGAGAAATGTCCGGGTGTATAAAGTGCTTCTTTAAAGACGAAAGCCTTGGACGGCCTCATCAAACGCTGAAATTTACGTCGACATCAACATAAGTGACCAAAAATAATGATCACGTGATGATGTCACTTAATGACATCATCATTGCGTTACGTAACGTGACGTGACCACATGACGTCATTGCTCGCTCAAAGGTCAGTGATCACAAAGGCAGCCCCAGTGCATTCGATGGGCAGAAAGCTAGAAATGCCTCCGATCCCGAAGGCATAGCGAAATCACGTTAGCCGCAGAAGGCTTTCGAAGGGTGGCGCTGAAGGTTTAATACATAGACTTAATAGAGAAGAAGAACAAGGTATTTGCCCTTGAATCGACGCAGCCGGAGGCTTGAAGAACCATTTGAAAGCTGTTGTACACATCGGGAACAGCCATTACATGCGAGTGCTACGTGTCGTAAACACTTTCTACGCTAAACAAATGGTACTTGTTGCCGCGTGTCCTCGGGAGGCTGGGAAAAGTGTGGGTGTACTCACAGGGCGACTGAACTGGCGTGCGTACCCAGGTGAGCCACCTCCTCCAGCTCCCACGCACGAAAGCACTCCCGTGACGGAATTTAGAATCTTCGCGTAGCAAAGAAAGTGCAACTGGCAACGCGGAAGCAGGCAACGCGTCCCCTCTTGAGTTACCAAGAAGTACTGGAGCATCGCCACACAACCCCCTCAACTTCTATGTTGTTTTCATTCGTCTTGTTCACCAAGCGCTCATTGGGGGTGTTTAAAAAAGAAGCTCCTTCGTACGTGAGTACATCGCGAGCGCAATTCATGACATGATAGTTTCGTCTAAAAAAGCGGGCGCATAGGACTAATGTTTGGACACACAACCGTATTTCTGAGCAAGAACACCCCAGTTTCCCGGTTCAAAGCCAGCCAGGCATTCACCGCCGCGGTCCTTATGAGTGATTTAGCCCGGCTTCATACAAAAGCCAACTGCGCTACTTCAATTCCTCATCATCACTGCCATTTTGAAAGTAAAGAAAAAAGAAAACTATGCTATACCTCTATCTTTGAGTTTGCTCGCTTTCTTGGTTAATGTTCTAGCTTTTTCTATTTTTCTATGTAATTTTTATTTTTTACAATGTAATGAGACAGGATGTTCGCTGAAGCTCACAGAAACGGTCCAAGCCTGCGCGTAATTAGAGGCGCATGTTTTGGTCCCCATTATGCCCCCTCGAGTGGAGACTCATGGAAGCTGGGCACGACGAATGGACGTCTTTTTTGTTTTGTTTTTAAGCTCTTTTTACGGTTGAAGATCAGCATCAAAAAATAAGGTATCTACAGTATTGATATAGACCCTCTTTCCAATCTCGTATTCTGTTGCGTTGAGAACAGAGCGCGAAAATACAACCCCCCCCCCCCCCCCAAGTACTTCGCGCAAATGATTAAACAGTGAAGCTAGAACACGTAGTTCAATGTTTATGATTGGCCTAACCTCGATGGTTATTAGGTATTTCGTGTTAATTGGTTAGGTCTGTTTAAAATTCTTAAGTGGTCCATCGCTCATGTGTTATTTTCATTTTTAGTGGACCACTGTGGTGAGTATTAAAATTTGCTGAATGTGTGGGACATGTAAGCTTTCGTCCGCAAACAATTCCGTCGACCTTAGCATTGATGGGTAATGTGTTTAGAAATAGTGGTTAGCAATTTACACTACTTAGTGCTCTACTATGGGAGAGCTGAAAGCCATCCCAAGAAAATAAGGCTTGATCAACTTCTGCAGGATACAACAGACAAGGGCTGACAGGGCTGTAATGCGTCTATATAACCGAATTTTTATGGCCCATGTGTGCTCGGAGCTTTTGATCTCTTAGCGAAAAAGCTATAGGCCCGTGTGCTTACGTATTTGATGCATGTTAAACAAAACCCTGCTGCTACAAATTTTCAGAGCTCTCTACTGCGGCGTCTCTCATAGTCATTTCGTGGTTTGGGACGTAAGACCACGACAATCTTCGTTATGACATCTTGTTACTACATTGAAGTTCATCTGTATGTGTTTAGGTTTCATTTTTCAAGAAGTGTTTGGTTTAGATTGGCTTATTCAAGGAAAAATTGTTACAAGATTCTCTCGGGGCACACGAGTCACACAACTAAAGGCTGAGTAATTGCCTGACTCAGTCGTGCCACCCTGGCCGCAAAGCAGAAGGACTATAGGCATAAAACACAACACACAACACATATTGTACGTATTGTTCGATATAGCTTTCATAGCAAATAGAGAACTGAGAGAATACAGAGACCACGAATATCAACAAAGCTCCCACTGGAGGGGTTGCAAGACAACAAATGCATGCTTTCAATCACATTAATACAAGAAATTTCTTGACTAGGGCATACTCATGCTCTGCAGAACAAATTAGATTATACTCTAGAATAATCAGGCTATAGTAAAAAAAAACGTGTCAAAAGAGGAAGAGATCAGTGTTTGCAGAAATTTAAAAATAAAGCAAAACATCACTTTGTTCAGGTAGGAGTTCATTAGTTACTTTTTTTAATGATTTAGATGACATTTCACCCTCCAATGAATATAGTAAGCTTAGGTACACGGTTTAAGACGTCTGGACCAGCATCCGACCAAACATTTAGGATGGAAGCGATTAAAGCAAATATAACAGATAAACAAGTGATGAAAGCAAATAAAAGCGGCAACAACAGCAGACCTGGTGATTGTTCCCTCCAGTGGTCGAGGTTTAGGGCAGGTATCTCCGTGCAGTGGAGGATGCCACCGGGTTGCCGATCTGGTAGGGTGAACACGTCGCGAGTGACGTGCGTGATGTTGTCACCATTCTCGCAAAGTACGCGCGCCAGTGAAGAGCGCTTCAGTTCCTCGCGTTGTTCAGCAGTGAATGTGCCCTCCTTCAGGTACCACAGCCTGGTAACAATGAGATAGCATGGGAAAGATACGTTGAGAGAATACATTTTGTCATACATGGTAAAACTACTCTTAATGATATAATAAATTATAGTGCTCATTCATTTTCTTTTTTTTTAGGAACGAAACTCCTTAAGGCGTGGGCTGTGCGTCCCCTGTATGTAGCCACTTCTCGTTTAGTTCTTGCAGTGTTCACTAGATGGAGGTACTTGTAGCTGAGGATGAAAAGATGCAAGATGTTATAAACTAGACGGTGGTATTTGTAGTTGATGATGAATTACTTTTATTTTTTCAAATGCGGCTAGGGTACATTGCTGTGGCAGATGACCCCACGTTGGCACCACGTGTCTTCGAAGGGACGGTGGTTGGCCGGGGCCCATAGAAGAGAATGCGGAGGTGACAACGAGAAAAATCATGAGACGCCCAGTTCACACTGAACCAAAATAAACTGAGGTAGCCTGGAAAACGCGGTAAATTGAATGTCCTCTAGCGCATTCTCTTATTTGTTTTTTTAATGACTTACAAGTTGAAGCAAAAGGTTACTCTCATGCTAACCGAGTTGTTGAACGTAGCAAGGGTAGTAATTATTTACCACACAGAGGCTTTGAACGAGTATTGAGAGAGTGATTTTTTACTGCCTTTACAAGGTTTTAGGTGGGGCGGTGTTACTAAGAGCTAGTTCAGAAAAATAAAGTAAGTGACGGATGCACTCGCACAACGAGTCCACAAATTTAAATGACGCAGAATTGATGACACATACAGCTACTACATAAACACAAACATACTCACACAACCAATGTAGAATAAAACACCACCTGAACTGATTTCTCGCTGTTTAACGCGAGAGCGTTAAAAAGCTCATTTCGCAGAAGTTTCGGCATTGGCTTCGTAGGTTATGAGTAAACAAACCATTATTTGCGTGACCGAAAAATTGAGCTTCTTCGCGGGACCAAAAAAGCAAGAAAGATGCAAATAAAATAAGTAATAAAAAATTCTGGGTCTGAGTATAGGGATCGAACACTGGTCGTTTGCGTGGCCACACCGCCACGTGACTGCTTGTGAATACAGTGAAAACAACTTCCTCTACTTAAAAACGCAGTGAGAGTAACTTTCATGTTTTACAAACACACGCATCCTGTCTACATGCTTCACAATACAAGATCAACTATTGCCGTAATAATGCGTGGTGCAAGCGTACATTAGCATCGGGCATCAGAACATGGGATTATCATGATGACTCCATAGTTTAAAGTCAGTCCCCCACTACAAAAGGCTCAGACGTTACTGAACCCACGTTTAGTGGGTGCACTTATCGCAAGTTCGAAAAAAGGTTTCATTCACTAAGTTTTTTGAAGAACGCACTATAAGAACAGAATAACGCTAACACGTTCAATTCTTCAAGGAGAAGCTTACGTGTACCCCAACTTTTTTTTGTATTAGAACGGACCGCTCGCGTTACCCAACTGTACTTCGACAACCCGGTATAGTGCCGGTAGGAAAGCGCTATCTTTTTGTTTTTTTTTTTTGCTTCGATGCACAAATAAAGCTTCATAGCTCACGCGTAAACATAAGGTGCGTTGCGAGCCGCCGTGAATCACATTAACCTTCTAGTATAAACCCGCCCGACATCATCTTTTCAATTATCCAAAAGTTGGCTGCAATTTCGGTCTGTTGGCATCACCCGCGTTAGCACGGCTGATGCACAAGTCCATAAAATATACATGTGCATACATAAACCACTGCAGTTCGGTCATTTTCATTGATCGACGGTGCCCAAACACCGTAAAGCAGCCCGTAATCAGGAACGTGAGCGAAGACCGGTCACACGCCTGTACAGGCTTCTTTCCGACGGCATCACTAGGTCTTCTGGGAGGCCAGCTATGCGATGAAAGACAGTTGGCAATCACAGAATGCATCTCCTGCGCAATTTTCGTCGTCATTTTAAACGCAAATGAAAAACAAGAAAAGTTGGCCCCGTATCTGCATGTAATCTGTGAATGTCGTCGAAAGGCGATAGTCTTGCGTGTGGAGAGAGTAAACGAAATATTTATTTGATACTCTGCGCAATAAAATCGGTGAATGGTATTCCTGAGGAGCTTCGTTAGAGTGCCTCGAGCGTGCAGCGGAGGCGAACGAGCGCATCAAGTCACGTCACACGTGAAACATGGGTGCCATCTGGCAGTTTTTTCTTTTTCTTTTTGTAAAATGAAGCGCGTAGCCCTGAGACAGGCGTGCGCACCCGTCTCAGAGGCGAAAAGGTATAGAACGCAAAACGATGGGTAGGTGCCGCCACCGTGTCGTCTTAGCAAAGCGTTGGAAGCACTTGCTTCTTCGTGCAAGCGTTGCTTAGTCAGCGCAGCGTGATGAACGCTATGGTCCTTAGAATTATTTACGTATGCCTTTTCTAGTAAAAGACGCACATGCAGAATACATACGTGTTGTTATCGTGCCTCAGATATGCGCAATAATTGCTTTTCAATTGACAATCGCACAAGTATGAACGCTGAACCTTGAGCAACATTGGTGGGCGCTGCGGATGGGGTCGGCCATTTGGAATATCGTCTGGTGCTGTTTAGAGTACCCGGTTTGCGCTAAGAGTGGACAAACAGACAAATTTACAGGCAGACAGGCCAAAGTTTTTGCGTCGAAGATGCCCAAGAAAGACTATCATCTTTAAAATCATCATCATCATCCGCCTGACTACGTCTATACTGCAGGACAAAGGCCTCTCCCATGTTCCGCCAGTTAACCCGGTCCTGTGCTTGCTGCTGCCGATATATACCCGCAAACTTCTTAATTTCATCTGCCCACCTAACCTTCTGTCTCCCCCTAACCCGCTTCCCTTGTCTAAGAATCCAGTTAGTTACCCTTAATGACCAGCGGTTATCCTGTCTACGCGCTACATGCCCAGCCCATGTGCATTTCCCCTTCTTGATTTCAGCTATGATATCCATAACCCCCGTTTGTCCCCTAATCCCCTCTGCTCTCTTCTTGTCTCTTAATGTTACATCTACCTTTTTCTTTCCATTGCTCGCTGCGTCGTCTTCAATTTAACCTGAACCCTCTTTGTAAGTCTCCAGGTTTCTTCTCCGTAGCTAAGCACCGGCAAGATACAGCTGTTATATACCTTCCTCTTGAGGAATAGTGGCAATCTACCTGTTATAATTTGAGAGTGCTTGCCGAATGTGCTCCACCGCATTCTTATTCTTCTGGTTACTTCAATCTCGTGGTTCGGCTCTGCGGTTATTACCTGCCCTAAGCAGACATAGTCTTTTACAACTTGAAGTGCACTATTACCTATCTCGAAGCGCTGCTCTTTTCTGAGGTTGTTGTACATTACTTTCGTTTTCTGCAGATTAATTTTAAGGCCCACCTCTCTGATCTCCTTGTCTAACTCCGTAGTTACGAGTTGCAATTCGTCCCCTGAGTTACTCAGCAATGCAATGTCATCAGCGAAGCGCAGGTTACTAAGGTACTCTCCATTAACTCTTATCCCTGACTGCTCTCATTCTAGGCTTCTGAAAACCTCCTGTAAGCACGCGGTAAATAGCATTGGGGTGATTGTGTCCCCCTGCCTTACACCCTTCTTGATTGGTATTCTGTTGCTTTCTTTATGAAGCACTATGGTAGCAGTTGATACCCTGTGGATTTCTTCCAGGATGTTTATATATACTTCATCTATGCCCTGATTCCGCAGTGTCTGCAAGACGGCTTATATTTCTACTGAATCAAACGCCTTCTCGTAATCTATGAAGGGTACGTATAGTGGTTGGTTATATTCAGAGCATTTCTCTATTACCTGATTGATACTATGAATGTGGTCAATTGTTGAGTAGCCTGTTCGAAATCCTGCTTGTTCCTTTGGTTGATTGAATTTTAATGTTTTCTTTACACTGTTAGTAATTACCTTTGCAAATAGCTTGTATACTACAGAGAGCAAGCTGATCGGCCTGTAATTCTTCTAGTCCTTGTCATCTCCTTTCTTATGTATTAAGATGATGTCTTTAATATACGTGTCCTATATTCCCGGAATTTTATGGAGTGAATCACTCCCAAAATTGAGGAGATAGCTCACCATCCGGATTTTCACCGGGCTTTCCAGCGGCCACACGTTGGTTCCACCTGCACTTTACTCCAGCAGACCATTCATTGTCCGTGCGCCCGTCCGTCTACCCGCCCGTCGATCTAGCGAACACTCCAAGTACCACCGTCTCGCATCTTTTCATGATATATTCATCATACATACAAGTACCGCCATCCAGCGGAAATTACAATGACTAAACGAGAGCTGGCTACCTACTAGTACAACTACAACCGCTACCACTACTACGGCTACTACATACATCAAAGACGCACAACCCACGGCTAAGGAGCTTCGCCCTTAAAGTGAAGTCATTGGCAGCTTTTGTCGTATCTAGCAACCGTTCCAGGCAGTTTCTTGGTCAAAGGCATCGTTTCCATTTTTATAACCCTGTTGAGATGTTCATTTTAGAAGGAAAGCTCCTTAAGCCGTTGGTCATCCGTCCGCTATGTATGTAGTAGTAGTAGCAGTAGTCATCGTCATAGTAGTAGGTAGCCACCTCTCGTTTAGTTCCTGGAATGAATGACGGTACTTCTACATAGATGAATGTAGGATGAAAAGATGTGAGATGATGGTACTTCATGGAGTGTTTACTAGATAGATGGACGGACGCATGAAGACTGAATGGACGGACACGCGGACTTACGGACTGACAGACAGACTGATGCACAGACGGACGCACAAATGGGTGGATGCATGGACGGACGCACGAATGAATGCACGATTGAACGGGCGGACGCAAGGACAAACGCAGGGACGGACGGACGGAAGGACGGATGGATGCACGGACAGACGGATTGACGCACGGACGCGTGCGCGGACGCACGGAGGGACGCGCGAGAGAACGCACAGAAGAACGCAGAGATGAACGCATGGACGCACGAATGGACAGACGCACGGACGGACGGATGAACGCGCAGGCGGTTAGATGCACGGACGAACGGACGAATGGAAATGCGGAAGGCTGATCGACCTTCCGCCCCCAATCATCCTCATTCATTCACTCCATGGATAAGCTGTGAATTTTTTTTCACAAGTCTGCCTCATAGCGTAATTGCGCGCTCATTTGGAGTGTGATTTGTTAAAATCTGTTAAAATAAGCCATAAAAGGAAACGAGCTACGTAGTGGACGTCAATCAGCGAATGGAACGGATAAACGACAAAAAAGATGGCTCCCTAAATGAAGCTCGGCAGCGGGTTTCGAGAGATATGTTATTTTACTTTTAAAAAAAAGTGCCGCTGCGGGTTATCTGCTAGAAATCGCATAGCATTTGAATGCCAGAAAAAAAGTTGGCAATCGAAATCGCATGAAAGCTGCTGAAAAAGTAGTAATGAAAACAGCGTGATCTGTCTTCTTGTTAGCAACTCGCCGCGTGGTACTCTGCGTTAAAATTTGTCATTGTTGAGCTCAATAAAGGCACGTGCGCAAGTGCGCAGTCTATTCCTACTTTCACAGTGAGCGTGAGGCCCACTGGACGGCTTTATGCTCTCCCATAGTAGGGTACCTAGTACTCCGAATAGTGACAATGATTCCGCAGACAACGCGGCTCGCGCATCGCACCAAGAAGAGCACATACTTCCAATTCTTTTGTCAATGAATGACGCTGCAAAGCAACTTCATCACCTGGCACGTTGTCCGTGTCTGCAGGAGTGGAACACCCCAAGCATAAGACATACGAGACTCTACCAAATTAACCCTCGACTGAAACTTCGACCTCCATCCGCACTTCGTCGACGCGAAGCTTCGCTTCTTTGTCGCCTTCGGTTGGGGGTTGCCTCCAAAAAAGCATATAGAACCCTAATCGGATTGACCGACAATGCGGAATGCGACGTCTGCTGCACCAAACAAGACATCGACCATCTGATATGCCATTGCTCTCGATTTGCCTCTGAAATACAGAAGCTTTCGGACGCATTGCGACAATTCGACGATCGGCCACTCTCTATGCAGATGCTACCGGAACACCGTCCTCGCCTTTCATCGGCTAAAAAAGCTGTCTTGTGTTTTTTGAGGACTACAGGCCTACGTGACCACCTTTAACATTTGTGTAGGGCCACCGCTGCATACGCGCCAGCCGATTGACTGACAATCCTTTTTTTTTCTCTTTCTCTTCTCTTTCCTCTCTCTCTGTTATCTTTATATGCCCCCTTCCCATTCCCACAGCGTAGGGTAGTAAAGCGGGCATCTTCCTGGTTAACCTCCCTGCCTTCTCTCTTGTTGTTCGTCCCAGGCTCCTCCTCCATCCGAATAGTTAACCCTTTTTTCTAAACACAACACGGCTTTCTGCTCTCCCATAGTAAAGTACCAAGTACTATAAATCGTCGAACACTTTTTCTAAACACACAGCACACAGTACGAAGCTTTTAGTGGGACGGCTCAGTGCTCTCCCATATTTTAGTACGAAGTACTCGATATAGTTAAACATTTTTTTGAAGCAAGTAACGTTGTGGGATGGCGAAAAGTACCTCATGGGACAGTTTTATGCTCTCATATAATAGAGTACCTAGTACTAGAGATCATTATCCTCTTTTGCTAAACACAAGTGGTGATTGTTAGAGTTGCGACCTCATCGACTATGAGGCCAAAGGAAAGGCTTTTTACTCTCTCATATATAGTAGAGTACCAAGTACTCTAAATCGCTAACCACTTCTTTTAAAACACATTTTGTTCGGCCTCATCAAATGTGAGGCCCATGGGACAGCTTTACGCTTTCTCACAGTAAAGCACCTACCACTCTTATTCGTTAACCGCTTTTACTGAACACACATTGGCGGGAAGCTTATTGCACTCAAAATCGTAAATAAATCTTATGTGTGGAGCATTTCTTGGTCGCAAGATGTCACACGTCGTGGGACGGCGATGATCATCCACATGCCCACTGCGCATGCTCGCGCCTCGCGTATCATGTCGCATGCTTGCGTCTCGTGCTGTCTTCTTTCCCCTTCCCCATAATCGCACCTCGCAAGAACGACGCAGGCAGCGTCTGCTAGTAAAAACCGACTGCTATAGCGGCGCAACTGTTCCCTGCCCCCACCCCCGTAAGTGTAGGCACTGGATCGCACATCAGTGTCCCACCACTCGTTGAAGGCAACGCTTCTCCTTCATTCAATAAATAAGAATAATAAAGAGAAAATTACAATTAGGCATTCTCAAGTCATGCCCAATTACGCAACGTTCACGTGATACCCTCACCACTCTTTGATGCATTTACTTGAGTTTCCTCGTGGGAAGATGCGGGCGGCCATTTTTTTAGCTGTTTTGCTTTGCAAAAGCCCTGCCTTAGAGAAAATAGCACTGCCTCTTACCATTTGGGGCTACGAACGCTTTCGTATGAACGACGGCCTTGATTATTTCTGCCAGGGTCCTTTTTGCAAACATGTTGTGCTAGGCTTTTTTTTTTCCTAGTAGTAGTGTGTGACAAAAGGACGCGCCCACGCTACCAACGCGCTGGAGAGCTATTGATCAACTTAAAGGCGGTGCGCTGTCCATCACAAGTTTCTGCATTTTACTCAATGCGACGGCGAATGCGTCCTCACCAGTCTGTTAAGGGTAAACAACTCGACGGCAAACGCGGTGAAAATGCGGATATTTATAGGGAAAAGCCATTCCTCCACATTTTTCACCACTTTTTACCAGATTTGTCTAGTGCATCTGTTCTGCAACCTCAACACCAGCATTCTACAATTTTCACCAGATTTTTCTCAATCTGGTTGTCTGGCAACGCTGACACCAAAAATTTGCAAGAATCTGAAAAGAAACAACAACATTGCAGCAGGCTTTTATTTTGCGCGGAGGGGAGATTCGGCCCTTCTTTTTTTTTTTCTTTCACAGGATGCTTTTCCAGCTCGTTGTATAAAGCTCCGTGTTCAAGTGAAAGTGCGCTGACCAGAGGTCAATCATGAGGCGCAACGATGTCATACCAATCCTTGAAAAAAAAGTAATGCTCGCATACCTTCAAAATCAACGATAATGAAAGCGTGACTTGATGGGTTGGGGGGGGGGGGTGCAAAAACTGCCGAAGCAGCTGCAGGTTGCAGTCACGAAGTAAAAAAAAACTCCCGAATGATGGTTCAAAACCACGTCATAGAAAACACCCCACAGGAAGTAAAACTGTATTTTGACATTCCATTACAACTGCCTCCTCAGAGGAGTTGGTAAATGTATGTTACGTCAAACCTTTTACGCTAACGCGAGGAAGTCATTCTAAACACGAGGGAGTTTTTAGGGGTCACGAGCCTCAAGAACTCCAATCGTGAATAGTTTTTGCTTACAGTGCGGAAAGTGGTGTAGGCAAATGTGTGGCCATCTAACCAGCTCGAGCTCATTAGGTTAGTGCACGCTAAACCTTGTACCATTATCTTAGCACCACTGTTCTCATTTTCTTGAATACGTTGGTGGTTACTTTTTGCATTATTTGTTGATTGATAACTATGTTTGGGAACCCTTATTCTTCGTCAAGCTCTTAATATTTCATCTGCAAGTGTGCAGAAATATTTGCACTGCGACAAGTCTTGTTTTTAACATATACTCTTAGAAGAAGGGTGGTAGTACTTGCTAACTTGGGAGTAGTAATGGTTCGTCACATATGTTACAACCCTGGTAGTAAGTGCAGTTAGTAACGGGAAGGTTGGTAACAGTTACTACCTCTGCTCTTACTACCAGCATTTAGTAACTGTTACTACCCTGGCCGTTACCAACCATGGATAGAAACTTTAAAAAAAAGTAGTAACCGATACTACCCTGTTCATTCATTTTGGCATATTATTTCTCCGCTGTAATGCTGGTCAATCAATGATCTCATTACTACACAACTTCGGATAATAAAGCGCGGTGTGCCATGAACGCGAAAAAGCGGAAGGCCTTCCATCAGGATGAGGGAGGGAAGGTTTACCCAGAGCGCTGCCCCTAAATACACACACGCATTCGCACGCACGCACAGACGTACGTACACGTACGAACGCACAGACACAGCACACGCATGAGCTCGCTCGCTCGCTCGCTCACTCACTCACTCGCTCACTCACTCAATGACTCACTCACTCACTCATGGCGAAGGCCTAAAATGCGCTTAGCACTCACGGCGAAGGCCTAAAGTGTGCCTAAACACAAACACACGTGCACGCACGCACACTCACTCACTCACTCACTCACGGCGAAGGCCTAAACTGCGCCTAAACACAAACACACGTGCACGCACGCTCACTCACTCACACCACATCGGTTGAGTCCTTAAGAACACTAGCGTCACAATGAATGCGAAATGGAAGTGATGCGATAGCGTGGCTCTCACAACGTCCTTCCTTAGGTCCCTGCTTTTCCCGATAAAATGTGGGAGGTAGACTGTACGAAGAATGCGAAATCAAGGGGCCCAGAACCACCAGTACGATGAAAGACTTGCATGGTCATTGCTTCACACAGTGAAAGTACTGGCCTGTCT
This sequence comes from Rhipicephalus annulatus, assembly GCA_013436015.1. NCBI lineage: Eukaryota > Metazoa > Arthropoda > Arachnida > Ixodida > Ixodidae > Rhipicephalus > Rhipicephalus annulatus. The sequence goes on along the minus strand of WOVY01009722.1, from coordinate 24,838 downwards.
GTAGGTAGTCTTGACACCCTCCTTCCTAGTTAGAGCCCCTTATCTCTTGCTCCTATGGCATGCGCGCCTACGGTTTTGAAGACTATTTCAGAGGTTTAGTTTGTGCTTACCGGTCCGCATCACGCAGTTTTGCAAACTGCAGACTCAATAGGCAGGTCAGCGTCGGTCCCACCTTAGAACCCGGCAATGGCTCTTCGCTGATGGCCCCGACCCAAACGTCGATATTGTCTGAGAAAAAGTAGACGTACATGCATAGTATGGTCAAACAACAAAAAGATTCTTTCACATCAACACATCGACTGAAGTATACTCACGAGTTTGTTTGTTATTGTTTTGTTGTTTGTTGTTTTTTTTAGATTTGATACCGAAGTATAGAAGACATAATATCCGTACTTGCAATGGAATGGCTGGCAACGAAGCTCGGGTTATGGTTTGCTCTATCTCTAACGCTCCCTATTTCTGGCGTGCAACGGAGTTGCAATATTAATTGCATATGCGTTTAGAGTGTGTGTCTTCATGACTTTTCGCTTTGGGTCGCCCCGCCGCGGTGGTCTAGTGGCTAAGGTACTCGGCTGCTGACCCGCAGGTCGCGGGATCGAATTCCGGCTGCGTCGGCTGCGTTTCCGATACAGGCGGAAATGTTATAGGCCCGTGTGCTCAGATTTAGGTGCACGTTAAAGAACCCATGGTGGTCGAAATTTCCGGAGTCCTCCACTACGGCGTGTCTCATAATCATATGGTGGTTTTGGGACGTTAAACTCCGCATATCAACCAATGTGACTTGTAAGTCTACTGGCTAGGTCATATGGGGCAGAACATTCATTTGAAAAGGAGCATTTAGTGACACTAATGAAGCAGCCATTTCTTCTAACGAATAGTAATTCTCTGTCAACCGTGTACTGCCTTGCTTGGTAGATTTGTGGTCTCATTCATCTGTTTTGACTACACTTGTTATGGGCACCACGAGCTACCCATGCACTTTCAGTTACCGCGCTACTTGTAAAGTAGTCGCAGCCTTGGAGATGACGAGTCCGCTTGCCGAAACGTCATCTCCAGCGATGCGTCGTGTCGCTGGAGATGACGTGTAGCTGAAGATAATGAACTGATGATAGTGATCTTTATCAACATCCCTATTGGAGAAATGTTGGGACTTGTAATCACTTACCCTGTCTGTAACTGCCATGTGCAACTCTAACTATAACGGTATAACATGCGGCTGCCTTATTTTTAGGCAAGCTTCTGCTGTTATGATGCTCAGTTATCTGTTTTGTACACATCACACTTCACAAACATCCAAAAAGCAGAGCCTCTTGAAGAACCCCTTTTCACGGGTGTTGGGTAAAAATGTTGAAATTCCGTTAGTGTGTCAAGCTATGACAACCATTTGGTTCATATGTAACTGAAAATACCAGTAGCACCGTTGCTATCCGATACAAGAAGTATTTAGCCCGACGTTAGTTAAAGGGTAAAACTTATAATAATAATAATGACAGCGCGTATTCGAGCTGCATTTATCGTACTTTTCCCAATCTGTAGTGAATGAGCCTTAATACTTAGAAGAATTTGACTGGGCACCACGTGCCGACAAATCGTAACTGTTTAAAAATTAGCTCACCGGGAGTCTTGTAGAGGCGCTCCAGTTTGCGTCTGAGCTCGGCGCTGGGTATTTCACGACTCAGGTCGTCGAAACTCTCGGCCCGCGAGAGGTTGCAGAACTGACGCCACTTGTTGTATCCCGGCATTCCGTGGTCGCGACCGCGTTGGATGTTGAAGGATGCCAAATCTTGAGCCACTACCAGGGCGGGCTGCGTTATGCAAAAGTAGTTTTAATAAATAAATAGTATTACTTTACAAGCCGGGTATCCATGAACATCATATACCAGGTTGATCTGTAAAAAGGGACACATGAAGGAATGAGACGAGCACACTCTGTCACGTGAGTTAATGCAAGTTTTGGAAATGTTGTTAATCTATTTAGGCATCGGGCGTAGCCCACGGCACTACCATAGAGTGAAATAGGATGTCCCATTCTATTTTACTCTTTCGTTTTGTTCTATGACCTACGTCATTCTCAGTGTCATACCCTATAGCGTGCGTGCCATTGGCTGCGTTGTGAGTGACGTCGTCAATCCCGTGACTGCCGTGGTGCCGAGCACGCGCACGTCAGTTCCTACTGAGAGCTTACACATGAGTAAGTCACACACAACTATAGAAGGGCACCGACAGTGGAAACGTGAGATAGCTCGCACTCGCCGGTTCGATGGTGCAGTCCTGGCACAAAAACAGTCCCGGGAGACCGAGTGCCGGCAGCAACTGTGTACCCATGATCCGGCAGCCTTCCAAGTCGTGCTAAAATGGGAAGGGAATGCAAGTGCTTGTGGTGGGCGTATTCCGCAAACCACACCGCCAAGTTAGCTCGCTATGTCAAATGCTTGCGGGCACGCAGCGTGAACGTTATGATTACGGGAGCGCGTTTGCGGGGGCGAACGCCCGCTTTCGCAAGTATTTTTTTAGTGGCCCTATGGCTCCGGATGAAACGTCTGTGCCCGCCTGTGGTTCGACAACAGCCACTGTGATTAGCGCATTGTGAAACGCATTTAACCCCTCATTACATTCTTCCATGACCAGGATCATGTGAGGTACAATGAGCAACATTTGAAATAAACACTGTGGTAAACCCAATCGATGCGTGTGTCTAATCTCATTAAGAAGCCCGAACATGTAACCGAAAATAGTGGAAGCCTTAAAAGCAGCATTGGGTGAAACCTACTGCTAAACACCGGGGCTGCATATTTCAGCTTTCACTGGTTAACCAATTGTACGGAGTGCTTGGGTAGTCATTTTTTTTTAAACTAAGTGCACACGCTGATGTATATGGCCGGTATAAAGAATCGTTTTACTTGAGGCGACCCATGCGTTCATTATGTGTTGAAAGGTCATAAATATTTCGCTTTTTGAAGTCATTGCGGAATCGTCGGCAATGACCACGCGGTTGAAACCGCTCGGACGGCCGTTGACCAGGACGGCCGTTGACGCCCATACATGTTCTTGAGAACGGGCGCTGCACGGAGACTACAATTACTTGCTCGACATATCACTCTTCTACATTGCAATACGCAGGTTTTTTTTTCAACGTGTGCTTGTATTCGATTCACCCTAACTTAAATTCTTCGTTTGCCATCCGGGCTTTGACAGGCAATGACACTTTGCTGTGTCCTATGTGGTTCAGCGTGGCATTTACGAATGCGTATTCTTGTCCCATTGGATTGACCAGCAGTGCGGTATGCAACATTTCCGTCTACGAGAAGACGCTTGAGCACATTTTATGCCACTGCCCATCGTACCAATCTGAACGATGGGCTGTGCAAGCCAAGCTCCGTCACCTGGACTCACGGCCACTTACCTAAAAGAAGATCCTGGGACCCTGGTCAACGGTCCCGCATACGCGCAAAACCACGAGTGCTTGTGAAAGGACAACGCGAGACCATGCTTTGTAGTCTCGAACTGCCTATTTAACCGTCTCTTTCTTACTCTTCTTTTTTTTCTCATTCCTTTCTACTATTGCCCCTTTCCCCCACCCCAAGTGTAGGGTAGCCGACCGAGCCAAGCTTGGTTAACCACCCTGTCTTTCTCCTTTTCTTTCTCTCTCTCTCTCTCTCTCTCTCGAAGGTTGGTATGAATAGGTTTCTGGAATCCTGACGCCAATTAACCTAATGAAATAACCCGTATATCAGGTATGGGAAAGACCTACTTTTAAATATACACGCACTGCGATTGAGGCCGTCATCAGTATTTGGTGAACATAACGCCATCTCTCAACGGCGTCCGTACATCTCACCGGAGCTGTAGAGTAATTAACAAAACAAAAATCATATGTCAAAGAACAAAGCTCAACCTTAGAATCGAAGTCAGACTTGATGTATAATACAGAACCATTCAAATATTCTTGTGAAATTATGATTTCACGACACGCAGCCCGTTGCTTGAACATTTCAACTAAGCCTATACTAGCGTTTCATTGATAATGCAGTAAAGGATTCCAACCTCTTGGGAACCTTCGTGTTAAGTTGCACGCTAGAAAAATCTTGCAAGCCTGTTCAAGTAGTTCCCTTGTGTTGTAAGAGCGCGTCAATTTTTATAACCAGCTTTGTTTGCAAGATTTGATTTCTTTCGCGTAATTTCTGCACAGTTACAGCGCGGCGTGAACATAGGGCCAAAATCCTTGTTATTGCAATGACAAATGGACATTTGTCCTATTTAGAACAAGATCGATCGTGGTCGCATTTTCATGAATGCTCAATTGTAGAGGCAAGTGTACGCTAGCTGTGATGCGCTCATGAGTTAAGAGAGTGAGGATGAGCTGGTGTAGCTTGGGAGGTGGGATGGAAAATCCTTTTTTTTTGCAATCTCTCCAGCCGACCGCACGGACCTTCAGAACTACGGCATCTCGTTTATTCACAGAAACACGTCGCACTGTATATAGGGACCTATGACATGCGCAGAGGCCCTTTAATTTACTCATCAGGCTAGCGGGGCAGTAACTTATAAAAAAAGAATTCTGCACCGGGTTGAAATAATCAAGTAGATGTATCGCTTGCACAGTGACCACTTTCTTATACCCACATTAGTTCTCGAACTGTCTTATCTCGACTACTGCCCAGAATCTCAATATCCCAAAACCATGGTTCACAGGCAAGTGCGCCAGATTGTCTTTTTAAAACTTTTATTCGTGATCCCTGGCTCGATTATTCAAGCACCACCGCGTCTACCCTGTGTATACGACTTGCCACACATCAGGGGGATCTCATATACAACTCCGCCCGTGTCGTCGTATCTCCCGCTATCTTTGCCCCTTGTGTACAGTTGAGATGTCAAACAGTTAGCGGCAACGAAGCCAGACTCGAGTTTTTCTGATAGCATCTCCCGAAGCCCTTGTTGCTCTGAGAGCTTAAGTGCCATAAACCGATCAACCAGTCAACCAACCAGTGCGCACGTCCGGCATTGCACGTGTCGTCCGAATTTCCGAGCCACTATGGGGTTTTCCGCTGAAGCCATGGTAGTACGGCCAGGGAAATGATAGGAGCCTTCTTTATTGCGACCAGAGGTGAAGCCTGCGTTAGCCAGTCCTTAGTTTCTTTATTGGATGGTGAAATGAAGTTCATGAGTGGCCTGTTTCAATCTGCAGAGTGGGATAATGCGATGACTGTTGATACCCATCACGTAAGAGATAGGCGTATTTATTGACTATGAAAGAAAAATAAAGTTGTAAGGTTGCGCTCGTCCATGTCTTTCCTGTCCTTGTTTTATTCGTGCTCAACCGTTGTTATACCTTCCAAGCGTGAACCAACTCGCCCAGCTGCAAGTTTTATTTGACCAACCAGGATATAAGAAATGCCAACGCACCTCGAAAAGGTGATCAGTGAGCTCCGAATTGAGCAGCTGGTCGGCCTTTCTCAGCTTGGCGGGAGCTAGGAGCAGGCCTCTCATGAGCGGATCGATGCCACCTTCCCTGAGCATCAAGTGCGGTGCGAAAAAGGCCCGCCTGAGAGGCACCGGGCCTTCGCGCACGGGTCTCCAGTCGGGGCCCAGACGAAGTAGCACGGGGTTGATCAGGAAGTGACCGAAGCGCATGGCCGCCGTGGCAAACACGTTCACCACTGATGGATTCAGGTCCTCTTTGTAGCCCCTGAAGCAAAACAGCGTTTATATGCGAATGACTGCTTCATATAGGGTGCTCCAACTAACGTAAGTCAAGGTGTCGTTTATCTCACTTTGAAGTAATTTATCCAAGTCATCATCATCATCAGCCTGACTACGCCCTCTGCAGGGCAAAGGCATCTGCCATGTTCCCACATGCATACGCCTATTATCCAAGTCACCGGCACGCAAAGATAGTATCGTTGACAACGTTGTAGAGAACATCACAAGCGTACTTGCTATGATAACTGTACATGGTATGAATTTTTCGTTGCCGATCACTTATTAAAACTTGGCGAGAATAAGCTGAAATAGCCCTTGTAAGATAGAAATGAAAGCACAAATGGTGAAGAGGTGCCAGTAAAAAAGGTTCGTAGTTTTGTCCACGCAGGGGCATCGTTCAGAGCAAAATCAAGGTTTACTTTTCCGCATAAAATCCCCAGATATTTCATATGTGGAAAGGACGGCTTAGCACTACCAAAATGTGACTGGAAAAGAAAGTTTTGCCTCGCGTCACATAAGTATCACTATTTTTCCAGTGTCAATAGTTGGCCCATGTCAGTGGAAGGCCGTGCGCCGTGCCGCTTTGCGATTCACTCTCGTTGGCCAGGAACACTATAGTGCAAATAACAGAGTGGACAGTGACGTGCATGTCTGACGATGAAGTATCGTATGACGTCTCTGCTGTGGTTTCGTGGCTGAATGTTACGTCCCACATCTGGGGGTGACCGGGAAGAGGCGTAAGCACAATTTTTTTTCTATGGAAGGGGAAATTTGTCGATCTCGGGGAGGGGGGCAAGTTCTTAGAATGAGTATTTCGCTCGGTATGCCAGTGCAAAATAATTTTTTGAGGGGGGGGGAGTGCACAGGCCTCGTGTGCCACGCCCCGGCTAAGCCCCTGCGACCGAGAGTTCTGCCAGTGCGCCTTTTAGGGTATACAAAGCGTGCAGCGCCATTTGCTAGACTGGTCAGCTACATTAATATACCTTGTCAGTGTTATCAGTAAGACCATATGTTCAGAAAAGTGGTACAAGGCTGATAACTTGCACCTATGCAAATGAATAAATAAAAACTTCAGATGCGGTTTTATTGAAATTTCTTCGTTCGGAAAATTTAATTGCGAAAAATAGTGACTACTGAACAATCACTGAAGTAAGAAAAGACGTTTCGGCCCACCCCACAGGGGCATATTGTTCTCAATTTGGTGACGAAAGGTTAACCACACGCCTCATCACTAAATTGTGAAGAAATGAATTTCATTGCACATCGCGAGGCGTATGGCCAACCCGTCATCACCGAACTCAAAACAAGCCACCGCTAGTGTGGCTCCCATACCATCTATTTTTTTAAATATTTCAATTATTCCTCGGAGCTTGCTATTTCTCACCAGTGTACAACTTACCTGTACGGTCCCATGGCAGCCATCCCCGCTGGACCGAGAATCTTGGGCAACCAGTGCTCGTAGGTGACGTGCTGCATCTGCGCTCCGACAATCTTGCGCGCCTCCTGGTACAGCCGCTCCCCGTCCCAGTGCGGGTTGATCTCGCTGAGCGCTTCGGCTAGACGGTTGTGTTCCCGAAACCAAAGCGTGTGCATGGCGAGCAGGCCGAGTTGCTCGTTGGCACGGACGTCTCCCGAGAGGAAACAGTCCACGTCATTTATCTGCACGTAATTTGTTTTCTTTTTGTACTCAGTGCAACGCTGCAACCAGAGACAGCACTCATATGGCACCCTGTAGGCAGCCACGACAGTTCGAGATTTTCTGCATTGCACACAGTGAATTCAAAACACTTTTGAAGTGGGTGCAACTACGAGCAAAACAAGATAGAAATTTGCAAATCATCTTCACTTGCTAGCTTTCTGTGCTGCAACTTTCGTGTCGGCAGCCGAGAGGTAACAGAGTAGCACCACAGTGGACTCCTGGCGACCAAAGTCTACATAGGCAGAAGTATCTTTTACAACGACTTTCACACTCCATTTGCACTGAATGGCCGACAAAGCTTTCACCGACCTCCGAGTTTCTCTTGCAGTCATTCGGTTGCCCATCGTTGAAAGGCAGCAGGTACTTCCCAGAAGGCATGCGGGGTCCCACCCTCAGTAGACCGCGATCGCTGGTCAGGTTGCGCAGGTGAATGGCTTGCTTGGCTCGGCTGCCGTACACGTTTGAGGCGTCGATGAACGCCGTCAGCTGATTGGTTTGCTCGCGCGGTGCCAGCGCTCCGTAGAACACGGACGTACGACCCGATCCGCAAGCCGTGCTTGAGCGGACGAACTCGATGCACCGGTGGCCACGGACACGGCGGTCGTCCACCGGCACCTGTGTAGTGAGATTGCGATACGAGTGAGCGGTAACTTTTTTTAGAACACTGTCGCTTGTTTTTGTCTAGTTCTGGCTGTAGAACATTGACGAGAATAATTCCATGGTTGACACACTTTTGGGGTGTTCGACTTGGGACCTACTGGCAAAAAGAGATTAAGATAAAAAAGCTAACTTACGTCACTAGCTAATGCTTCCGTTTACGCCACGATAAGCGAGTTTGGTCTTGTGTAGGAAAATAAAGAAGGAAATCTGAAATGAGCATTGGAAATCTTTCTGCTTGTTAAGATGACATCAAGTTCAGGACTTCTTCATTTCAGCAGAATATTTTCATGTGTTAAATGTTGAAATGATAAGACGGAAAGGTTAGAGTAATAAATAAACAAAATAACAAGGACCTTTACGCATTCAGCTTAGTCGACTATGAAGTGAAAGTCTTCGAATAGTTTTTTTCTTTGCAATTATTATATTGAACTTGCCTCACACCCCTCCAATTCCGCCCATAATGTTTTTTTTGCAATGCTTCTGCGATAAAAGTCATTGCAAGCTTTTTGCACCTCACCTGATTTTTACACTGCATCCGTAATCGGGACACCTTTGACCAAGGATTATGTCCTTTCATGACATCACTATGTGAAGTCATCCAATGTATTGTCATGGTGACGTCTCCCCAGTATATTATAATGACGTCACAAGTTTCTTAAGAGAGCTGGTGTCATTATGATGTCATGGGATGACGTCATGGGATGACGTCATGGCATAATTTTTCGCATTACTCGTGTTGAGGTCGACGCTGCGGCATACTCTGCCGGCACTGCAGCGGTCAATTTTCGGGTTTAAGAAGGAATCCGAGCCCTTTGTCTCCAAAAATAATATTCAAAAAGGGGCAGCCTGATGACTCTAGCACTGCCCGAGGCAGATCCTATTAGGCACTCGTAATATCATGATCGTAAATAGAAGGAGCAAAATGTAGGAAAAGGCCCAGTTCAAAAAAGTACAGCTGCGTGTGATGTTGGGCTAGTTGGTACGTATCTCAATATTAACGGTGTAGCGCGCATGTTTAACTAATGAAGAAAAAGAGAGGGTGGAAAGAGAGCGCTCTTTCTGTTCCCTAGTCTTTATTTTAATCCTTGCGCTTTACGTCTTTCATATTTTTCTATATATATCAACTAGCACAACATCGTGCATTGCAGAACCTTATTCATATGTGACTCAGAAAACGTATTAGAATAAATAATTCTGCGTTATAGTATCACGAGGTGTCAAGCTAAATATCACAGTTGTGCCTTCATCTCTGTGCTTGTCGTTAGAGTAAATGTTTGTTTCCCTGTGCTGTTCTATAGCGAACTCCACGCTCAGCATTGTTCGACGAACTTCCCCGATTTTCAATATCTGCTTCTGTGAGATATGCTGAACGAAGAAAAAAAACCTTAAAAATTGAATTGTATTTATCAATCAACTTCATTAGCTTCCATGAAATGAGTGATAATGATACATTTGTGCATGGAATGTTCTTATTTCGTGTGTGTTAGAAGATCAGTGCTGGTGTGTTAGCTGGTTGCGCTTGCGCTGGCGTGGCATCTTAGACTACAATTTTGCAAGATTAAAGTCATTCACATTCAACGTCTTAAAGAGACATGAAAAGTCCGGAATCGCCTCATACAGTTATTACAGCTATTGAACAGCCACTTCTAGTCTGAATTATTATAAGATGGCTATCGCGACAGGAATGCGAAGAAAGACGGGAAGTATAGGGAGATCGACATTCTCTAAATGACTGAACTACGCCAGTGAAAAAAAAACTGTCGTGAACACTAGGCAGGCTATCATACTAAACTGCTTGAGACCATATCAGGCTTACTTTTACATGTTGTTCTATTTCATTTCATTGAACCTATTTACTACTTCAGAAATCAGAGGGCTTCGGAAAGAAAAGCTCAGTGGAGCTTAACTAGGTTCCCAAACCTCCTACAGTCCAACGTCATCCCGCTGCAATACACACACTTTGCACAAAAATGTACAAGAACAAAGTGAAAACAATCATTATGCGCACAGTCATCAGCATTTAAAACAAGTAAGCTCCCAGATTCTTCAGGAAGGCCACATCATGCGAAGAAGTGCACACATCAGTTGCGTGAAAAAAAATACGCTAGAAGCTGAGACAGACCTTCAACGTTCAATAATGTAAACATAATTCGTGCTGAAACATTTAAATGAGAGAGTAAACTAATTCTTGACGCTTGGGAATTGTAATCTACGCGTGAATATTTTTTTTTCGTGAGGCAAGGCTTCCCCGTCCCTACGTGGGGGCGGCCGGCGATCCTACCGCTATAAAGTGGGGGTGGAATCCTCCAGGATCCCAATAAAGTTTTTCATCAATCCATCCGTCAGTCGTAAAGAGTACACAAACACACATTCGACTAGTTCTGCTATTTCATGAAGCATTGGCATATAGTTTTTATTTCATTTCTATATCGAAGAACTAGGCGCGATTTGTACAGACTAAATACTTTTGGACTAGCAGCAGCAGTCTGGAAGAGCTGTGCAGAAGGATAATGAATGAGTAAAGCGTAAATAAGTTCCTGGGCTCAACACCTACAAGAACAAAGTCTTTCAAAGAGCGTACCGAAATACACCATCAGCCAACCAGTTGAGCGTTGCTTCAACTATGACAGAATTATAATAAAGATAAATAAAAGTAGCACAAAAAGGTAATATTTCAAGTTAAATGATGCATAAATATATTTGATATCGAAGAATAAGTTTATTTGAGATAAGGATGAATGAACTGTCACAATAAGTTTTGCAAGCAAACTTGACGAATTCATTCAAAGAGGATACTGTTATTTGAAGTAAGCTTGGATTGTTGCGGCACCTGGCGAGAAAGCTGAGAACCACGCACTTATTTATACGTGACCTCTGTGATTCACCCATGCAGCATGACGGCCCGCTGCCGGAGTTGATTTCAAAGGTCACACAGAATTAAGCGCAGTTCAACTCGTCGAGTGCGCTTCAATTAATAGGGTCTGTTCATTAAAAGTGCGCACTCACTTCTTGCTAGTATGTGCCCTTGAGATCTAACATATCCACAACATAGTTATGTTCTCTCACTCTAAAATCTGGCCAATTGAATCAAAAATTCAGCAAACGATGAATGCTACAGCGTCATTAAAGATACTGAAAGGAAACATTAGGGAGTTTAAAAAAAGCACTTTTTGTATGGAGTCTTTGGGTCAAAGGGGTCCCAAAAGTTCGGGGCCCCAAAGCCCCCTTTTTAAGGAGTCTTTGGGTCAAGCAGGAGCGATGAGTTTTTGAATAAGGTTTTTGGTGCTTTGGGCACTCCCCCTACTCTGTCACTCTAGTCGTGGCCGAGAGCCGTCACTTCAGTGGGTGCCGTGACGTTTGTCTGACCCAAAACTTTTGGGGCAGGCTTTAGGGCTCCCACCAAACTCGAGATGTAGCGTCGCCAAAACAAAATCCAAACGCGGTTTGGATTTTGCGCATGCGCAGTGGCCCTGACGCTATTTCTTTGAGGCCCCAAACTTTTGAGGCCCTGTGATATGTGTCGTGCGCGAAGCTTCAAAGTGCGCGCCATTCAAAGTGCGCGCTTGAAGCAGACAACGACGAAGGTAGCACGAGCGCTGAGTAGCGTGGCGGCGAAGGTACGAGAAGGAACGAGGAAGACGGGGCTCTCGACTCGGCCGTTGGGTTCCGGACCCGAGCCTAGTAACAGTCGAGCCCGGCCTACCGCCACGTTCTACCTGCCACGGCCGTGCGTCGCTGACGTGCTGCGGCTTCAAAGCATCCTGTGCTTGAGGACACGCGGAGCTGTCGGGCTACGGGCACGAGTTCCAGCAGAGGTGTCCGGCCGGGACGCGGCCGGTGGTAGTGCCTGGTCTACCGTGCCAACTGGTCCACCTCGTCTACCGTGCGAGCAACGCGGAGCTGTCGGGCTACGGGCACGAGCTCCAGCGGATGTGTCCAGCCGCGACGCGGCTGCGGTGGCGGAGCCTACCCATCAACTAGTCGCCTGGTTGACCGTGCGGACAACGCGAGCCAGCTCAAGACGTAGCAACGAACCTCGGTGAGACCGACCTCATGTCTTGTGTCCATGCTAAAAGGAGGGACGGCTAGCTTAGGACTTTGATAGTTCACAGAGACAGTGAAGGATTCTTTAAATAGCCTGTCCATGTTATGTGTGTTCGTTTTTTTTGTGTGTATAAAGTGTGGCGTACAAACGGCCTCGTCTTTTCGTGGGAGTCTGGGGCGACGGCTCGGACACCCATTAACTAAGAACCTGCAATGTAACACTGGCGTCCGCGACAGGACGAGGCCATTTGTATCGCTTGAGTGAGGCTGACGATTAGTGAGGAAAAGATGAGCTCGACAGATTTAATGGCGTTGGCCATGCGCATGGGTTTGGAAGGTGCCGAATTGAAAATTTGGATTGATGAGCGAGAAGCTCGAGCTCGTGAGGAAAGGGCGGCAGAAAGAGAGGCGAAGAAGGAACAAATGCAGTTGCAATTACAAGTAGAGGAGCAGGCCCAAAGGACGATCCAATTGCGCCTTCAACTGACTCAGACTGAAACCGCCAGAGAGCCTGTCGGGGCAGACATAGGTCGATCATCAAGGGTGTCTTCCAACGTCAATCCTCATAATTTTATACCAGGATTTGATGAAAACCGGGATGACCTAGATGCGTACTTAAAAAGGTTTGAGAATGTGGCGACAGGGCAAGAGTGGCCTAGAGACAAGTGGGCCACGGCTCTGAGTTTGTGCCTAAGCGGAGAAGCGCTAAAAGTGTTTGGTCGCCTATCCCCTGAAGATGCACTTGATTACGAGAAAGTGAAACTGGCTCTATTTCAGCGATTTCGCTTCACAGCGGAAGGGTACCGTGAGAAGTTCCGGCACAGTAAGCCTCAAGAGGGAGAAACCGGCCGGCAGTACGCTGCACGATTAATGAGTTTTTTCGACCGATGGGTGGAAATGTCGAAAGTAGACAAAGAATACGCGTCAGTTCGTGACCTGATTGTAGCTGAACAGTTCATCAGTAAGTGTCATGATCGAGTGGCGCTCTTTTTGCGTGAAAAGAATTGCCGTAAACTTGAAGAAATGGCTGAAGCGGCAGATCAGTTTTTAGAGGCACAGCGACAGTCTAACCTGCTTGTTTTCCGAGAAAAGGCTGAAAACGGCATGGCTGTGAAAAGTGGGAGCACGACCTCAAAAACTTCAGTGCAATGTTTTGTTTGCAACAAAATCGGCCATAAAGCCTCAGATTGTCGCGCTCGGACGAAGCAACCTTACTGTGGGCATTGTCGTAGGGCAGGACACGATACCCAAGTTTGCACCAAGAAACCCGCCACGTATAAAAAGGCTTCATGTATATTGTCCGAAGAGAACTCTAAAGACAATGATAACGCATCCGGCGGCGGGCCCGAGAATAATGTGTCGGGGGCAGTAAACACGCGACAAATGGCAACGAAATATCAGATGCCAGTTCTCCAGGGTCTCCTATTTGGTAAGCCTGTCTCGGTTCTTCGGGATACAGGAAGTAACACGACGGTTGTGCGACGTTCCCTCGTGCCCGACGAAGTGCTGACAGGAGCTATGACGACAGTATTTTTAGCCGATGGGAGCAGAATAAAAGTTCCCGAAGCAAAAGTGGAGATATTTTCGCCCTATTTTTCTGGCACGGTGATCGTTAAATGCATGACTTCCCCATTGTATGACGTCATCGTGGGAAACGTGCCAGGATCCCGTGATCCCAATGATCCAGATAGCAGGTGGAGCGAGGGACTGTCGGAAAGGAAGACGAAGTCTAAAAGCGTCAAGGAGAGATTAGGGGTGATGAAAGCAGATCGCTACGAGAAACCAATGATCAGCGTAGTCAAGAATTCAAGTACTTCGTTGGATTCGGTGAAAGCAACCGCTTTGAATATCAACCAACGAATCCTCAAGATTGAGCAGGCGGAGGACAAGAGCCTAGATCTCTGTAGGAACAAAGTTGGGCAGGTGTTTTTTGGGAGAGGATCGACAGAATATTCGTTTGTTATGCAAAAGGGAGTTTTATATCGCCATTATCGGTTATCCTCCGGCAAGATAGTACAGCAGGTAGTTGTTCCTCGCAAACTGCGGAGCCAAGTACTGCAGCTAGCTCATGAAAGTCTGATGGCGGGCCATCAAGGCATCAAGAGGACAATTGACCGAGTACTAGGATCATTCTATTGGCCAGGAGTTCAGGAAGAAGTAAAGAGATACGTGCGATCCTGTGACACTTGCCAAAGAGCATATCCAAAAGGTAAAGTAGGCAAGGCGCCTCTGGGCGTAATGCCGTTGATCGACACCCCTTTCGAGCGAGTGGCAATCGATATTATCGGTCCTTTAAAACCTGTGTCGAGAAACGGAAACCGCTACATATTGACCATGGTGGACTTCGCCACGCGCTACCCGGACGCGGTGGCCCTGCCAGCAATCGATTCGGCGACAGTAACAGAGGGCCTGGTGGAGATGTTCTCACGCGTAGGATTCCCGCGTGAAATTCTATGTGATCAAGCATCTTGTTTTACTTCCGAACTGATGAAAGAAGTCAACGAGTTACTGGCCATTAAGCACCTCAGTTCTACACCTTATCATCCTATGTGTAACGGGTTGGTGGAACGATTTAACGGTACGTTAAAACAGATGTTGCGGAAGCTCTGCCAGGAGGAACCAAAATCCTGGGATCGGTTGCTTGCCCCACTCCTTTTTGCCTATCGTGAAGTGCCTCAGACCAGCACGGGATTTTCTCCCTTCGAACTTATTTACGGGCGTGACGTCAGAGGACCACTTAGTTTGTTAAAAGAATTATGGATTGGAGAACACATCGGCGACGAGGCGAAGACAACTTACGGATATGTATTGGATCTGCGAGATCGTCTTGAAAAAACACTGCAGTTGGCTCATGAGAACTTGACACGAGCAAGAAAATCACAGAAGCAATACTATGATCGGCGAAGCACGAAACGTCAGCTTGAAGTAGGCGACCGGGCCCTTATTCTACTCTCTACTACGGAAAATAAATTACTCATGCAATGGAAAGGACCTTTTAAGGTCACAGGGAAAAAGGGCAGTCATGACTACTGGTTGGACTTGGGACGTGACACCAAGTTGTTCCACATCAACATGTTAAAGCGTTACGAGGATCGCGAACCGGAGAAGTTTACACAAACAGCGTCATTCGTAGTGATGGAAGAAGAGGAGGCAGATTCACCTATACCAGTTTACACCATTGACCAAAGGACTGGGGTGGAGACAATTAATATAGGTGAAGGGCTGGCTGAAGAGGAAGCTGCTGAGCTCCATCGGATTCTGACCAAATACCAAGATGTGTTTTCCGAAATGCCAGGAAAGACCAATTTGCTGGAATGCCCGCTTCGACTGACAACACCGGATCCGATTTGCACTCCGCAGTACCCACTACCACTGGCGATGAAAGAAGTGGTTGAAAAGGAAGTTCGAGATATGTTCAAGCTCGGGGTGATTGAGCGATCCAATTCGCCATACAATTCCCCCTTGGTGCTAATTAAGAAGCCAGATCAAACTTATCGGACATGCATAGACTTTCGTCGCATCAACGAGGTGTTGATATCAGATGCTGAACCCATACCACGGACGGATATGATGTTCGCAGAGGTTGGGACCAAGAGGTTTTTCTCGAAATTCGATCTTACCAAAGGATACTGGCAAGTTCCACTGGAACCGGAGTCGAGATCGGTAACCGCATTTTCAACTCAGACCGGACATTACCACTTTATCTACATGCCATTTGGAATCAAAACTGCGTCTGCAGTGTTCACGCGTTTGATGAGAACACTTCTCCAAGGCCTCCCGAACGTAGCGCATTATATAGACGATGTTCTCATCGCTACTATGACATGGAAAGAGCATTTAGACACATTGCAGCAATTCCTGCACAGAGTGAGAGAAGCAGGATTGACTATCAAACCCCAGAAGTGCGAAATCGCTATGACTTCCGTCGTATTTTTAGGCCATCGTTTAGGAGGAGGGACCATCCGAGCAGTGGATAGTACTGTCGAGAAGATTGCCAATGCACAAAAACCTCAAACAAAGAAGCAGCTTCGATCGTTTCTTGGATTGGCTGGATATTACCGCGATATGATTCCCCATTATGCGGAGAAAGCTCAGCCTCTCACCGAACTAACTAGGAAAAAGGAGAGAAATAAGATTTGTTGGAATCCTGAAAGAGAGGCGGCATTCGAAACACTTAAGCAAGCCCTTGCTTCTGGACCAATTGTAAAGGCTCCTGATCCGGAGCGAAGGTTTGTACTTCGGTCGGACGCGTCTGACACCTGCATCGGAGCGATATTAATGCAGGAACATGACGGATTGTTACACCCTGTATCTTATGCAAGCCGCCAGTTGCTGCCCCGGGAAAAGAATTACTCTACCGTAGAGAGGGAGTGTTTGGCATTGGTATGGGCGGTACAGAGGTTTCACATTTTTTTGTATGGGAACCAGTTTGTTGTACAAACAGATCACCAACCTCTACAGTACTTAGCCCGAGCCAAACACTTGAACAGTAGGGTCCTGAGGTGGAGCCTGGCATTGCAAGAATACTCATTTAGCATTCAGCATATAAAAGGGTCGGAGAATACCGGTGCGGACTTCATGAGTAGATTGTGAGCCAAGAGTTCGGACTTCATGCACTGTGATATTGGGTGTTGGACACTCGAAGTATGTCAGTGTATTTAACGGTGTTCTTGTGTATTTAGTAAATATTGGACCTCGACATGTGAACTATACAGAGGACATATACAGTGAAGCGGCTTACAGACCGCGCACGTGTCAGCAGTTTTTTTTTGTTTTTAAAAAAAAAAAGAAAAAAAAAACTCATTTAAGGGGGGGCTTTTGTGATATGTGTCGTGCGCGAAGCTTCAAAGTGCGCGCCATTCAAAGTGCGCGCTTGAAGCAGACAACGACGAAGGTAGCACGAGCGCTGAGTAGCGTGGCGGCGAAGGTACGAGAAGGAACGAGGAAGACGGGGCTCTCGACTCGGCCGTTGGGTTCCGGACCCGAGCCTAGTAACAGTCGAGCCCGGCCTACCGCCACGTTCTACCTGCCACGGCCGTGCGTCGCTGACGTGCTGCGGCTTCAAAGCATCCTGTGCTTGAGGACACGCGGAGCTGTCGGGCTACGGGCACGAGTTCCAGCAGAGGTGTCCGGCCGGGACGCGGCCGGTGGTAGTGCCTGGTCTACCGTGCCAACTGGTCCACCTCGTCTACCGTGCGAGCAACGCGGAGCTGTCGGGCTACGGGCACGAGCTCCAGCGGATGTGTCCAGCCGCGACGCGGCTGCGGTGGCGGAGCCTACCCATCAACTAGTCGCCTGGTTGACCGTGCGGACAACGCGAGCCAGCTCAAGACGTAGCAACGAACCTCGGTGAGACCGACCTCATGTCTTGTGTCCATGCTAAAAGGAGGGACGGCTAGCTTAGGACTTTGATAGTTCACAGAGACAGTGAAGGATTCTTTAAATAGCCTGTCCATGTTATGTGTGTTCGTTTTTTTTTTTGTGTGTATAAAGTGTGGCGTACAAACGGCCTCGTCTTTTCGTGGGAGTCTGGGGCGACGGCTCGGACACCCATTAACTAAGAACCTGCAATGTAACAGGCCCCCATTCGAAAACTCCCTATTAACGTTCCTCAATGTTCTTTAGGCACCAGATAATACAAGTTTGTAATTGCATGGATACAAATGGAGGTCTTTACTAGTATTATTTTAAGAAATATACAAGAATAAGAGAAGAAGAAAACTTGCCTCGATAGGGAAACAAGGCATGACGTTGTCGCACGAGTCTGCGCAGTCGACGGTGTCGATGAATCTCTCGTGGCTGATGGCGGGCATAGAGAAGTCCATGTCGTGGTCGAGAAACTGGCCCCACTGCATGAGCATGTGGGAGTGTTCGGAGTCTCCTTCCACAACCTCCGTGGATACTAGGCCGGTGGACACAGCTCGAGCGAGTGGGAGGGGGATGCCCATTGACCAGTTTTTCAGCAGTCCATCCTGCGATAACGACAAGGTGGCGTATACATGCCGAGTGCATGATTATCAATTAATCGCTTATAGGGGCTTCTGATTTATTTAGAAAAGTGATTGAGCCGGAAATACAGCTGGATGTAACATTTTGATAGAATATATATATATATATATATATATATATATATATATATATATATATATATATATATATATATATATATATATATATATATATATATATATATGAAAAAGAAGGTGTCCTTGGATCCAGAACTTTTTTATTTTTCCTACGTTTCAACCGGGGACCGGCCTTCATCAGGGAAAAAGATCTCGGACGGATCTGGCTTGTACGGAAGTATTGTGTCGATGGTTTGCGGAGGGTGCCTTTCATACCATAAATTAAAAATAAAGGTGAAAAACCAGTAGTGCTCTGAGGGGCGGTAATATATGCGTAGGTGACGAAGGGTACAATGAAATCCCTATTTTCCCTGATGAAGGCTGGTCCCTGGCTGATACGTAGGAAAAAAAGTTTTCGTTTTGCCCGTCTTTCACTTTTTGGTATATATATATATATATATATATATATATATATATATATATATATATATATTGCTTGAGATAATCTTTCTGAATTTATCATTTGTCATATGAATAGAACAATCATATGACGACAACAATACCTGGATAGAAGCCAATAACTTGCGCTCCCTCTTGCACCTTAGCAACGTACATATGCTTATGGCATATTTTTTTTTTCAAGCCAGTGTTGAATTTAGCTGGTCTTCGTGTTTTACTGTCGTTTCTGTAAGTGACTGTCTGGCGAGTAAACTGCGTTGGTTGTTGCAGGAAACAATGAAATCAAATTGAGCTGGGCGAATTTGCAGACAGTTCACGCATCAAGAGTTGGTGTCTTGCTGGTGGTGGGTTTACAAACGTCTGTGTATTATGCGTGTCCCAGAGACACTTTTTGGGTGGCCCTTAACACCACTTTATCCAAAGGTAATTCAGCGCCGTAACGTTAAACAATAAGGCGGGGAATGAGCATACCCAACGGCATTTCTGGTAAGGTCCAAAAGGAAGGTATATACCACCTGAATTTACATTCACCCAACTGATTGTTCCTTTGTTCCGAAAGTACCGCACGCTGAATCTTTCGAATCTTCGTCCATAAATTACCTATTCTTCTTAAATGCATGGTCTGAGGAGTTCCTTGAGGTATTCCTTTGCGCAACGAGCAGCTCACCCACGGGTGTGTTGAATCCGTTCTCGTACTCAGCCGGAAGGAGCCTCTCGAAAGGTGTCAGTGATGCGCCCCACATAGGGTGACGCAGGTTGTTGCAGGTGCCGTCGTAAGTGCGAAATCGACTGTGAAAGCAGGTGTCGGAGCAGTCCGGCACTTGGCGGTGCTGCAGGCAGCCTGACATTTCAGCCAGCAGGTCCAGGTAGCCGGGAGACAACAGGTTGTCAACCGACGTGTCTGTGTGTACGAAAAAAAAAGAAGAAAGCCAACACGTTTACTGATTTTTTCATTACTAAGCATGAAGCCTTAAATGTCTCGTAAATTCGAAAATACGGTGTCTGGTGCTAGCGACTGGCGGTGGCACGAACACTAATGACATTTAATTTCATGACTCCGCAGAAACATGAAATCACACAAAAAGTAAAGTGACGATTGAAATCATCTTGTGACGTCATCGAATGACTACAACTTGGTTAGTTGTGGGCCAATACTACACACAGATCTTTGGTTTAGTAGAACAACGGACAATTAAGGACGGAAAAAACTTGACGTGTATGGTGACGATACAATGCAATTTAGTGAGAAAAAAATGAATTTAGAAAGTGTCTTATGAGGCCGTAGCGCTTTGCCTGTGCTCCTAACATTACCTAAACGAATTGTAACGAGACCAGAGCCAATGGAAATATCTTATCTGGGCGCATTGGTATTTATGCACTGCGATTTCCTTTGCTGCATTGATTTTCTATACACTTTCATAAGCGCTATAGTATCTATATGGATGACGTCCCAAGCGCCGTCAATCCACCTTTTCGGCATGCCCTGTGCTATCCTCCGCAGTTATGGTAAGGTTTCAGTGGGGGCCAGAACAACCAGTATTGCCCAAAACAGAAGCCTCCGAGATCAAGAGCATTTCGCCGTGTACCATCCTGATAAAGTCAAACTGGCGCAAAATCAATCGCCTCCTCACCTGAAATGTTGAATCGCATACCGGCTGCTACTTGTTCCTGGATGATGTTGAGCGCCCTCTCGAACACCTCGGCTGCTCTGGCGGAGGCGCTGGGCCTCCGAGTCCGGGTAGCGGAATATGCGCAGCAAGTGGGCGTGCCTGTGGCGTCCTCCCACGGTGCTTCGGCTTTGTGTTGAGCAAATCTTCGAGTGTAACTGTTGACAGCCCTGTCGACTGGACTGCTCGGCCTCGTGCAGCGCGGAAAGCACGTACCGGTCACCAGGGTGCGTGCCAGTGTATCCCTCTATATAGTCTGCAAGATAACGCGTTTGATTGCCCCCATCTTAGGCTGTTGACTTCACGGTTTCTGTAACGTTTGAGGTTTGATTTAACATCACTTCAAGCCTACATGCCTTATTCAGTAGTTCAATTCGAAAAAGATGGCGGAAAGGCGAATGAATGCCCAAGAATGGGCCAATCCCTCTCGGAGCGACATATTGTGCGACTCTCTGCATGCATCTCTATATAATGCTTATATGCATATATAAACATAAAAATAAAATATAAAAAGTGAGCAAGAATGAGGCACCTATAGAAATGTTATTTACGCGAAAAGATGTATTTAAAAAACAGACATAATTGTGAATAGGAAATAAATAAACAGAAGAGCAAGAAAGAAGACCTTACCCTCATTATATATATGCACGAACGCGGCTGTACGCATAACTTCCGTGTTTCATGGCCTTGATAGCTTGACGTAACGACAGTTAATCTAGGAAATCATTCGTGGTAAATCGTCAGGTGGAACGCCATGAATTCCAATAAATTAACCTATATAATGACGGTTCATCATTTCATTGTTAAAAAATATGACAACCTTTATACCCAGCGAGGCAGGCATTTCAGCTAGTTGGTTTGATTCAGTTATAAAGAACATAATGTGAAAGAACAAGAGCTTAACAAGTAACTTGGTACCTTGACTGCTTATTTGCCCTGGTTTTGTGATAGCATTATTATTATTAATATTAGAACCAAAGATAGTTGCGGGCTTTAGAGAATGTGTGGGTTTGTCTGCGGCTGCTACCGAAACGCTAAACATTGGTACTTTGATACATTGAATAAAATAATGAGTAAATTGCTTAGTTATCTACTGTTAAGTGTAGTGACTAGGAAAATGTCTGGTTAAGAAGCTTGCCTCTCATGCATCCCTCCACTTAGTGCTGCAGTTTGAACGAAATCAGAGAATGGTTCGAGTGGCTCGTTTTTTTTTTTTTAGGCTCACCCTAGCCAAGCCAACCACAACGAAGCGAACAAAGCCGAAGGTCCATTAGTTGTACTTTCAAGTTACAGGTGATTCGATGGTTGCGTGTTCGGGTGCAACCAAATTCAAATATGTTCACACCCTTGTTTCGTTGTCATTTGTGTCATAAGTACTACATTAGAACTAAAACTTCTCAAATATTGTCAATTATGATTTCGTTGGCTTCTCTGTCAGTGTCAAGTGGTATAATCCATCGGCAGATGCGGAGTGGTTGACAAACTCATCGCCGGAGCACTCCACTCTGGCGGAGGGCAACAGGAGGCAATCTACCAATGGAACACATGCGCTCCATCTAGAGCAATTGGCAGGGTCCAAATGGAATGCGAAGCGTGCTTCTCATATCTGGCATAAGTGGGCGTGCTGGGCACTGAGATACTACGCTAGCAAAACGTGAGCTCCGACCAAGGAGGATTGAAGAAAAATTGCTGGAGTGGAAGCTCCCGCAATGCCTTGCCAGCAGAAGTGAAGCCAGCTTTTGCCACTGCCAAGATGGCGGAAACATGCTCTTTCTGATAGTGCCCACTTAAAGATCAAGTGTCTTTGATATGTTATGTAAATGCTGCGTCCGTTCTATATTAAAAGATAGTTGTTCCCGACGAAATAACACGCAGAAACAAGTATGGATGACTGAATCTTCAAATAACTTTGCCTCCAATCAGAGGCTCACTAAGGAAAACTAGTAACTGTAAGACGCACTTGGAGCACTATGTGACCCGGAAAAGTTCCTACATTAAACTCATAGGGCGTGCGAGGGTTTTTAATCGCTGAACGGTGATGCTTTATCATGCCCCTAGTAAGATGTCCGCCATAGCCATCATCTTGCCAGAGGAATGGCTTCACTTCTGCGCAACCATTTCCACTCCAGCATTTTTTTTTATCCTCCTTGGCTCCGACGCGAGGCGCAACTAACACGACCAGCGTCTGTTGGCGCGCCCGAAGTTGGCACAGTTTCAAGGCACCGGGCGCTTGCGACTTCCGGTCAAATCCTCCGATTTTTCGGAGTAGAAAAAGTTGCTCCGTGGAGTGGATCTTGCGACTGAGCTCCTCCAGAACTGCCGATGGAACATACAGGGAGCACTCTCAATCTGCTAATAGAATAGACTTGCTTCGCATGGAGCAGAAGGAATAATTAACGGAAGTGCTCCTAATCGGGCCAATGTAAAACACCAAAGGTTGCCATAGCAGCAGCATGTGTTGCTTCCCAAGAAACTTCCGTTCATTCTATAATCATCTTCTAACGCTACGCAAAAGCTTCCGTTCTGAGTTGTGTGTCAGTAATGGATAATTTATTTTCGCCATTTCGGACAAAAGAAAGGTGCGTAATGTCGAGGAAATAATTTCATGATGTTGTGTGTAGCTCAAAAGAAATCTATTTAAAATATTTGGCCAGTTACAGGAACGAAAGTGTTGAAAATAAGTAGGCTAGTTGCTGACGCTAATTCCCTGCCAAATCTTTCAGCCTAATCCATCAAAATAACATTGAAAGCTTGTTGCATTCCAAAGGGTCCTCACTAAATTGGGACAACTCTAAATCTACGGGTATTCAGGTTCATATTGCCACAAACAGCTCCTGTTGCCCTGTATTGCTCCTGCTGCGACAACAGCATGCACGTACCCCGGACGAGTATGTAGAAGGGGCCGATGCTCGGCCCATCTCGTTCTCGGCGACGCACTCGTATCGGCGGCCTTCGTCCCGTGGTTGTACGTTCACCACGCGAAGGCCATCTGGTCCCGCGCTGACTCGCCCGCTGAGAGGTAGCGGTGCGCCGTCCTTGTGCCACGACAGGGTTGGCGTCGGATGTCCCTCAGCCATGCAACAGCCCTCGACGGTGGACCCCGGGTCTGCCTCGGTGTTTGCCGGTGCACTCACGAAATGTGGAGATGCTGCACGCGGCAAAGTCGCAGTGTAAAGATCATTCATTGATTGATTTGTGGGGTTTAACGTCCCGAAACCATCATAAGATAATGAGAGACGCCGTAGTGGAGGGCATAGGAAATTTAGAGCACCTGGGGTTCTTTAACGTGCACCCAAATCTGAGTACATGGGCCTACAACATTTCCGCCTCCATCGGAAATGCAGCCGCCACAGCCGGGATTTGATCCCGCCACCTGTGGGTCAGCAGCCGAGTACCTTAACCACTAGACCACCGTGGCGGGGCGCAGTGTACAGATCACCAGCATGCTATACTCTCAAATATTTGAAGGCGAAATATCTCTGTGCAGTTTGGTAATGCGTTATGTTGTACAGTGGTTAGCAAAGCTCAACTCGAACGCGGAGCAGCATAGCCTGAACCGTCACCGCCGGACGCTTTTCAGGCCTGCGCGTCACGTGACGTGACGTCGACGACGTCACATCGCGCCGGCGGCCGGCCGCCCTTCGCTGGGTGGCTGCGCCAGCAGCGAGCGCTTGCCGCGAGCGCCCTTCACGCCTACCGACTCGGGCGAGGTTCCTTGACACCATGTCCGCACGATTTATCAAGTATCCGTTGATTGTATGGTTTAACGCGCCGACGCAACGCAGGCGATGAAGCGCGCCGTAGGGGAGGGCTCAGGATCAAGTTTTACTACCTGGGAATCTTTATTGTGTGCCGAAATCTCGTACACACGGGCGTTTTTGCTTTTCGCCTCCATCAGAAATGCGGCCGCCGCAGCCGGGTATCGAAACTGCGCCCTAGTGCTCAGCAGCGCTACGCCTTAGCCACTGAGCCACCGTTGCGGGGGAACTTATCAAGGTATCAAGAAATAATGAATATCGTGAATGGAATAATGCGTATTTATTTTCCACAGCCAGACGCCGTCTGTACAAATATCACAGTGCACATTGTTCTCGGTCCAGGCAGACGACAGGCAACACAGATGTTGCCCTTAATGCTGAAAATATGCCAAAATACAAAACACAATATCTTGCCACATAAAACTCAGAAACAAAAACAGATTGTAACAGCAAAACATCCCCGAGCTTTGGAACAGAAAAAGCACACTTTCATTTAATTGTAGGTTAGAGGAAAACATACCATTCGTTTATCATAGTAGCAGTAGCAACACAAGGTATCAGGTTCAAACACTTGCCAAAAATACAATACATAAGAACACTGGTGACTAAATTGTGGTCCCAGCATGATAAATGACAGAAAGAAAGTAATTGTACTGCCACAGGTAGGTGCATGTTCTAGGGAAAAAATCAAACAAAAATCTAAGAAAGAACAAATCACAGTGCACAACATGTCTGTACACAGTGTGCACAGGAAAGTGTACACCTTAGGTACCAAAACGGACTGTA